>VBSM01002121.1:1282623-1306077 GCA_008086735.1 Cheirogaleus medius | reverse complement strand
GTCTCTATAATTAAACTCTTTTTTTAATTGTCGGGTTGAAACGTCATTTCGGGGACTTTCCAAGGGTGAGGGCGCGGAGGGGAGGGAGCGAGCTCCTTAACCCTTCGCTGACCCGGCGCGGACGCGGCGGCGGGCGGGGTGGGCTGAGGGTCTGGGGGCCGGAGCCGGTCCGCCCCCGCCCAGACGTGCTCCGCAGGTGCCGCGTGCTGGCGGGCAGCAGCGAACCCCCACCGGGACAGGAAGGCCGACGGGAGGCGTCGCGGCCCTCCCCCGCCGCCTTCGCTCTGCAGAGCGCCCTGCAGTCCTTACCGCGCCGTGCCCAGGGGCCCGCCCCGTCACCTGCACTGCCGCTTCCGACCCGGTGATGGTGGGCCGGCTGCTCGGGCAGGGGCCCGACTTCCGCGCCCTCCCCATTCGCTGGAGCGAGCTCGGGTGGGGGTAGGTGTTTAATTTTGTGAAAGGGGGAAAGTGAAAGTCCTCGGAAGGAAGGAGGCGCGGCAGATATACATATTCATGGGCCAGTCTGGACCCTAGGCGCACCTCGCAGCAGGCGAGAGCTGGGCCGCGCACCCCCGGACTGACTGGCCCAGTCACTGGCGCCTACTGAGGCACCCGCTCCCCAGACTCCTGCGGGGTTGCACTTCCGCGGAGACTTCAGGTCATTTGCAAAATCCCCCAAATTCTTCAGATTGGGCCCCTCCCCTCCCCCAAAGCCTGCTACTTGATACCTTGGCACAGCCTAAAGGCTCCTGAGTTAGAGAGAGGGGGAGGTCCGGTGGAGTGGAACCCGTGGAGTCACCTGTTAGAGTTACCTGTAGTGTTTGTGGAATGCAGATTCCTCAGCTTGGATCCGGGCTCAGAGAGTTAGACATTCTCGGGTGGGGCCGGGAATCTGCATTTTTGGTAAATTTCTGCTGGTGATTCAACCGCTGAACTTTGAGAATTAATGGCCCAAGACATTGAAGTTGGGAGGATCCTTGATCCAGATCTTTGGTCTGCCATTTTCTAGCTTTGTGACTTTTCAAGTTTTCTTCATCTCTAAAATAGGGAGGATAATAATACTGCCTAAATTTGGCAGGTAAAGTGCCTAGTTTCATGCCTAGCTGAAACCTTCTGTGTGTCTAGTGGTTTTATGTAAACCATTCTTGGTCCCTTATTATGCCACAGAAAAAATTCGGGGGTATTCACTTTGCAAAGATTATTCAGTACAGACTTCCATTAAATGGTCAACTGACAACTTACAAATTCGATCTGTGTCACTCTCTGCCCCTCATTCCCCAGCCCTGGACAAGGTAGGCCCTGATGCCTGGAAAGGGGGAGAGAGCCCTGGCACTAGAGCCTGGGAAAGAGTGAGGTGGTTTAGAGTGAGGAATCTGCTGCCCATCTGAAAAATACCTCATCATTGTCACAAGTATTTAAAATGACTAGACTAGATCACCTAGGCCCTGTGGATAGTACGTAAAAGCTTCTTCTATCAAAGTCTTCAAGCCCCTCAGAATGCTTAGTGGGCATTCTCAGCTGCCAGTATCACCCTGAAACCAAGCAGAGGTCTCAGGAGAGGGTACTTTAGGGTCTACTATAATTGTGGCCCCATATGGTATCTGAAAACTTTGGGAGCAGGCCATTCTCTGGACTACAGAGAATCCAATCCCTGTTGTAGCATGGCCCTGGGGGGATCTCATTATCTTGCTCTCTGGCTGAAAGGGGACATCTAAACTCTCATTCTTAGGTCAGTTGTTTTAACTATTTCCCTGCAGAGATGTTCCACAATTCAGTTAAGTTCCCAGGCTAGCCCACAGCGCTTCCCCACACCCCTGCCTAGAGCAAACCCTTAGTCCAGCATAATCTGACTCTCTTGCTCCATCTCTGACTTTCACTCCCCATCACCACTTCTCCCACCCCCGCCCCAGGAGACCCCCTATGCTCTAGTAAGTTTTAGATGAAAACCAGCCATCTTCCTCCTGCCCCAGGGCCTTTGCACATGCAAACCTTTCTGTGTGAATCAGCTTTCCTTTAGCCCAAGTAAATTCTAAACCATTCTTTAGAATCCAGCTCCATCATCACTTCCTCAGGAAAAACACTCTTGATGCCCACCCCCCCACCCCCTCAGGACAAAGTATCTGTCCTCTCACGCCCTCATGGAATGTTCATTTCCTTCAAAGTAGTTATTTCAGTTTGTGAGTATACATTCATTCCTGTAACTTTTCTCCTTCTTAATTTAACATACAGTATTATTTGGTGTACATGTCTATGAATTTTAACATATGAATAGATTCATGTAACCACCACCACAATCAGAAAACAGAACAGTTCCATCACCCTCCAAAAACTCCCTCATACTGTCTCTTTATAGTTCCAACTTCCCCCATTCCTAATCCCTGGCAACCGCCGATCTGTTCTCTCTCTCTGTTATTTTGTCTTTTCCAGAATGTCATGTAAATGGAATCATATGTATGATTTCACACAGCATAATGCCTTTGAGATTTATCCATGTTGTTGCATATATCAGTAGTTCCTTTTTATCAATAAACGGTATTTCACTGTGTGAGTATACAATAGTTTACCCATTCGCCTCTTGAAGGACATTGGATTATTTCTAGAGCTGCCACAAACATTCATGTACAAGTTTTTATGTGAACATTAGTTCTTATTTCTCTAGGGTAAATATTAATAACTAGGAGTGAGACTGCTGGGTCATATGGTAAGTGTATGTTGAAATTAATTTAAAAACTGCCAAACTATTTTGCAGAGTGGCTATACCATTTTGCATCTCCAGCAGCAATGTATGAGCGTTTCCAGTTGCTCTACATCTGCAACAGCACTTAAATTATTACTATTTTTTTAATTTTAGTCATTCTAATAGGTGTGTAGTGGTATCTCATTGTGGTTTTAATTTGCATTTCTCGTGTGTGTGTGTGTGTGTGTGTGTACGAGAACACATGTGAGATAGAGAGAGATAGAGAGAGAGAGAGACATAGGGTCTCCCTCTATTGCCTGGGCTAGAGTGCAGTGGCATCATCATAGCTCACTGCAACCTCAAACTCTAGGGCTCAAGTAATCCTCCTGCCTCAGCCTCCAGAGTGGTTGGGACTACAGGCACACGCCACCGTGCCTAGCTGATTTTTCTATTTTTTGTAGAGATGGGTTCTCACTGTGTTGCTCAGGCTGGTCTTGAACTCTTGGCCTCAAATGATCCTCCTGCCTTGGCCTCCCAAAGTGCTAGGATTATAGGTGTGAGGCACTGTGCCCCCAGCCAATTTGCATTTCTTTAATGGCTAATGATGTTGAACATCTTTTCGTTTGGTTATTTGCCATCTATATATCCTCTTTGGTGAAGTATCTGTTCAAGCCTTTTGCTTATTTTTTAGTTAGGTTATTTATTTTCTTACTGTTGAAAATTTGAGAGTTCTTTATATATTCTGGATATAGTTCCTTTGTTGGATATGTGATTTGCAAATATTTTCTCAAGTCTATAGCTTATCTTTTCATTCTTGGAACAAGGTATCTTTCACAGAGCAAAAGTTTTTCATTTTAATGGAGTCTAATTCATCAGTTTTATCTTTTGTGGATCACGCTTTTGGTGTCACAGCTAAAGACTCTTTGCCTAATCCCAGGTCATTAAGATTTTCTGTTTTCTTCTAGAAGTTTTATATATTTTGATGGTCTGTTATTAGGTACATAGATGTTTATAATTGTTCTATCTGCTTGCTATATTGAGCATTTTATAATACATAATGTTCTTCCTCATCTCTTGTAGACTTTTTTGATTCAAAGTCTATTTTATCTGATATTAATATAGCAATCCCTGCTCTCTCTTGGCTACTGTCTGCATGGAATATCTTTTTCTCTCCTTTCACTTTCAATCTGTTTGTGTCTTTGGCTCTAAAGTGAGTCTTTTGTAGAAAGCATATGGTCAGATCAGGGTTTTTTTTTTAATTCATTCTGCCAATCTCTGTCTTTTGATTGAAACATTGAATCCATTTACATTTAAAGTAATTACTGATGAAAAGGGACTTAATTCTGTCATTTTGCTATTTGTATTGTCCCTCATTTTCTGCACTATTATCTTCTTTTGTGTTTAGTTGATTTTTTGTAGTGAAACATTGAAGTTCCTTTCTCAATTTCTTTTGTATATATTCTATAGTTACAGTAGTCATTCCTTATCTGCAAGGGGTATGGTTCCAAGACCCCCAGTAGATGCCTGAAATCATGGATAGTACTAAGCCCTATATATAACATGCAAAAATTTCTTTTTCCTTCTTCTTTACAATTTCACAAATAGAAGATTACTTCTTACTATAAATCTTAGGACCATCAGCATACAAATGGTTTTTTTCTTATTGAGAACTTTCACCTTTTCACTTAAAGGAAGCACTTTACTGTCTTACTTTGGCATATCCACATTGCCAGCATTACTACGGGGCCATTATTAAATAAAATAAGGGTGACTTGAACACAACAGTCAATTGGATAACCAAGACAGCTATTAAGTGACTAACAGGCAGGTAGCACATACAGTACGGATACACTGGACAAAGGGATGATTCATGCCCCAGGAGGGATGGAGCAGAACAGCACAAGATTTCAGCACATTGCTTAGAATGGCACACAATTTAAAACTTTTGAATTGTTTATTTCTGGAATTTTCCATTTAATATTTTTGAACTACAGTTGACTGTGGGTAACTAAAACCACAGAAAGCAAAACCATAGATAAGGGGGGACTACTGTATTTTCTTTGTGGTTAACATGGGGATTACATTTAACATCCTAAAGTTATAATACTCTAATTAAAATTCATACCAGCTGAACTTCAAAAACGTACAAAAATTCTGCTCCTTTAAGCTCCATCCCCATCCCTTTTGATTGTGGATGTCACATAATTACATCTTTATACATTGTGTTCCCCAAAACATAAACTAAAAATTCCTTTAAATGTGTTAATCTCTTAAATTATATAGAAAACAAAATGTAGAGTTACAAACCAAAGTTACAGTAATATTAGCTTTTAGACTAATAATTGTTTTTTTAATTAGTCTTTTAAATCATGTGGAAAACAAAAAGTGGAGATACAAACTGTTACAATAATACTAGTTTTTATAATTGCCTTTATTAAGCTCTTCATTTCTTCACGTGGCTTCAATTTATGTAGTGTCTTTTATATTACTTTGCAGGACACTCTTGAGCATTTCTTATAGGACAAGTCCAGTGGTAATGAATTCCCTCACCTTTTGTTTATTTGAGAAAGTCTTAATTTCTTCATCACTTTTGAGGGACAGTTTTGCTGGATATAGGATTCTTGTTTCACTGGTTTTTTTCTTTTAACACTTTGAATGTACTGGCCTCCTGCCTCTGGTGTCCACAGTTTCTGATGATAAATCTGCTGATAATCTCATTAAGGATCACTTGTATGTGAGTCCCTTCTTTCTTGTGGCTTTTTTTTTCTCTTTTTTAGCTTATAATGTGCCCTGGTGTGGGTTTCTTTGATTCATCTTACTTGGAGTTTGTTGAGCTTCTCAGATGTTTATAGTCATGTCTTTCATCAAATCTGGGAAGTTTTCAGCCATTATTTCTTCAAATGTTCTCTCTTCTCCTTTGTCTTTTTCTTCACCTTCTGAGATTCCCAGAATCTGTATGTTGGTCAGCTTGAGGGTGTCCCACAGGTCCCTTAGGCTCTATACCCTCCAATCTTCTTCCTTTCTGTTCCTTAGACTTGATAATTTCCATTCTTCTATCTTAAAGTTTGCTGACTCTTTTTTCTGCCTGCTCAAAACTGCCTTTGAATCCCTCTAGTGAATTTTTAATTTCAGTTATTGTACTTTCAGCTCCAGAATTTCATTTTGGTTTCTTTTTAGGTTTTCCATCTCTTTATTTTTATTCTCATTTTGTTCATACATCTCTTTCTTGACTATCTCCATATTTTCCTTTAGATCTTTGAGCATCTTTAAGACAGTTGCTTTAAAATCTTTGTCTAGTAGATCTGCCACCACTTCTACTTCAAGAACAGTTTCTGTTGATTTATTTTTTGAATGGATCATGCTTTCCTGTTTCTTTGTATGTATTGTGATTTTGTTGTTGAAAATTGGACATTTCAGTCTAATAATGTGGTAATTCTGGAAATCAGATTCTCCTCTTTCACCAGGGTTTACTAGTTATTGTTTTTGTTTTTTTAAATTAATGTTGTAGGCTGTCTCTATGCCAAGGATCAGCCTGAGATGTAAACTTAAGGTCTTCTGAGGTCTTTTCTGAACCTGTGCCTTTCCCTGGGCATGTGTGGGTATTTTCTAATTTTCCCTGTATATGCAATTATTTTTTGAATGTCCTAGTCTTTAATGTCTGGCTCCCAAAAGAGCAATAAGAGAGAAATAAAGAAGGGATTTTTTAAAAAGGGCTCTAGCCCTTTAAATTCCCTGGAAGTCACTTCACTGGAGGGGTAGGGGCTTGCAATCTTGGGAGTAGGTACAGTAACAATGGCTACCTGCATCATTGTCTCTACCCCTGTGATCCAAAACAGCAATCAGCGATCAGAGCACAGAATCCTTATATTTGGAGGATATGATCGTTTTTGCCCACCCTAGCTCCTGCAAGCTGTGTGCAAGCTGCTCCAGGAACATGTGCACAGTAGCCTGCATAGGGCTGAGGGTGGAGGTTGAGTAGCTGCTACTGTGCTAAGAGATGAAATTGACCAAAATTAACCACAGTTTACTATCCAAGCTTCCCCATGGAAGTTGCAAGCCATCAATAGACTTCAGAGTTCTAAAATAATAACTTTAGACAAATTCTGCCACTGCAATTGTTTTCTAGAGAGACAGACTCCTGATGCCTCTTACTCTGCTGTCTTCCTAGAATCCTCCCCTAAAAATAGGTGTTTCCTACTCTACCATCTTCCTAGAATCTTCTTCTAATCATTTTATGTTTTACATTTAGGCTGGTGATCCATTTTGAGTTAGTATTTATATAAGATTTAGATTGGGGTTCATTTTTTGCCCATTTTTTGCCCAATCCCAATACTATTTGTTGAAAAGACTATGATTTCTCTATTGAATTGCCTTTATACCTTCCCAAAAGTCAAATGGCCATACTTATATGTATCTCTTTATTCTGTTCCATTGATCCATTGATCTGTGTGCCCATCCCTTCATCAATATCACACTGTCAATTATTGTAGCATTATAGTAAGTCAAAATCAGGTGGTGTAATACTTCCAATTTTTTTCTTATTTTTTGAAATTGGTTTAGCTATTCTAATTCCTTTGCCTTTTCATATAAATTTCAGAATTAGCTTATCTATATCTACAAAAAATCCTACTGAGATTTTTATTGGAAATGCATTAAATGTATACATTAATTCAGGGAGAATTACTATGTTAAGTCTTCTAATCCATGAACATGGTGTGTCTGTTTATTTAGGGCTTCTTTGGTTTCTTTAATCAGTGTTTTATAGTTTTTAGCACACAGATCCAATATAGGTTTCGTTAGATTTATACCTAATATTTCCTATTTTTTAGAGCTATTATACTTTTAAAAAATCTGGGTTTGCAATTGCTCATTAGTTTATAGAAATACAGTTGCTTTTTGTGTGTTTTTTTATGTTTATGTATTTTTGTGTTGTCTCCTGTGATTTTACGAAAGTCACTTTCATTGTAAGAGGATTTTTGGGGGTCGGTTCCTTGGAGGTTTTGGGGGGTTTTGTTTTTAATGTAGACAAGCATGTTGTCTGTGAATAGAGATAACTTAATTTCTTCCTTTCCAAACTTATATTTCATTTCATTTCTATATTGCCTTATCTAGGACTCCCAGTATGATATTGCATAGGAATGGTGAGAGTAGATGCTCTTACCTTGTTCTCAGCCTTAGCATTCAGTCTTTCATTATTAAACATGATGTTAGTTGCCAGTTTTTTGTAGTCCTTTAACTTTTTAACATCTTCTTCCCACTAAGATACATGCTCCATGAAAGCAGGCTCTCTCTGCCCTCAATTCAACTGCTAGTGCCTGGCATAGTACTTAGCACATAGTAGGCTCGCCATAAGAACTTGTGGGGAAAAAAATGAAAATTTCATACTTCTTTACTTTGCTAACTTAACAAGCCACAACCACTGTTCTGTCTGACAGACGATAGAGAGACTTGGCTGAACATACACAGACATTATAAAGAAGAATCTTACAATAAGTACCCCAACAGATCCAACTAAGCATTGGCCCCATATTTTGAGCTGCAGAGCCTTTGTGGATCAGCTTTCTAGCAAGCCATACTGTGTCAAAGCATTTGTCTATGAGGAATAGATGATGGCAGTAAAATAATTATTTTAGATTGAGAGCATTCCATTCCCAAAGGGAATTTAAACAAAAAGCTCTCAGTGCTGAAAAACAGGGGCTTTCTGGGTAGGGAATCCCACTGCTCTGAAATCCTAGGCCCTCAGACGGGTGGGGTTGTTTCGCTAAATTTATTTCAGCTGCTTATAGAAACAGAGGAGGGAAGAAGAGGGTGGCTGCTTGCACACCAGCTCTGGCTCTGTAGTATTAATATCTGCCAGGTCAGGCTCTTATTTGGGTTTTGTTTTACTTTGGGGGTCTGGAGAGGTAGGCAGGCAGCAGGAGTGTCTCACAGCTGCATGGCTTCCAAGCTGCAGCTTCCCATCTTTCTCCCTGTAGGTTACCTGTACCCGCTGAATACCAAGCACTGTGCTGGGCCTTTGTCTGCAGCCACACCCTGACATCTTTGGCATCTGCTTTTCTCCCATTCTAAGAAGGGAGGGGAGAGAGAGGGGAGGAGAGGGAGGGATCAAATCTGTTTGCTTTCTTCTGGGTACAAGTGTGGGTGCTGGGAGACTGAGGCCTTTGTCCCTGGCCCCCATCAGGACCCTCTACCCAATCCCGCACCCCACCAATGGCTCTACAACTGGAATTTTAGGACTTGTTAGCTACGAAAGCCAGGCCTTTTTAACCCTGACTACCTTCCCCTCAGCCTCTCCAAAGCACTGAACACAGTTTCCTTAGTCCCTGATACCTGAGTAATCTCTTCTCTCACCCCGACCGCCACCACTGTAACTACAAAAAGGATTTGAAACTGCCATGTTGCTTTTTTAAAACCCGTGTTTTGCCAAATTTGGGATGCTTTATGGAACACAGGTTAATTACCTCCCACAGATACAGGGGAAACTGAGGTACAGGAAGGGGAGGTGGCGACAGATAAGCTGCACCCACTGGGAATATTGAGATCAATGTCTAGTCTTTGGCAGGCTCTCAGAGGTTCCCGGATGAACTCAAAAGGACTAGAGAAAGACTGGGCTTGGTGTTGTGGGAGCTCGCTGCTGTGTGGCTGTCGCTGTCTGAGGGCGGACAGAGACACAGGTGAGGAAGCCAAGAAATCTGCTGGGCTGGATGTGGGGAGGTACCTTGCACAGTGCCTAGTCCATGGGAACCCAAATGCCACTTTGGTTCTTGGGCTAGGTCACCAAGGAAAATGGGGGAAGGAGCATCTGTCCTCTCCACTCCCTAGCTCTGAGGTGAAAGACTGACAGGGATGGTGGGAGGGAGGGTGGCCTGGGCCACAAGCTAGGAAGAGGCCCCATATGAAGATTCTCCAGGGGATTCTTGCTCTCAACCAGGGGGTCATCTTCAGGACAGATCAAGGGCATGGCACATACTATTATAGTAAGCTCTAAAGTGCTCACAGGGAAACTAAGGTACTATTTTGTCCTAGCATCAGCCGGTTCGCTTTGGAATTATCCAACACTACTCTCCCTAGCAAGGCCCAGGGTGCAGCAGACCCCACCCTGGGGAGCTGTTCTGTTGAGAAGCAGGGACCTCCCCAGCCCGAGCAGGGATCAGACAGCACTTGGAGGGTCGCCATGTGGACAGCCGGTGGGGGAGAGAGGATGGGTCTTTGCCACTTCTTTGGTGCTGAGTTTCTCCCACCAACTGCACCCTCTACCCTGGGGGGACAGTGGGCCCCCAAACCAGGGCCTGCCCTTGTCTGACCAAAGGCAACCAGATCTGCTGCAGCTGCTGGGTGAGAGAACAAGCTCTACCAGAGACCAGAAAAGCAGCTGGAGAAAGATTCCTGCCAGCCCGGGGGTGTAAATATTTATACAACGTGGTGCGTGGGAAGAGGGAAGGCAGAGGGAGGTGGCAGGAACGAGGAGGCACTGACACGGACAGATTTAAGGAGGCTGCACTTTGGGCTCAGCAAGGAGTGAGGCAGCTCAGGCTGGAAGGGGCAAGAGGCTGCTGGGATCCTAATCCCCACCTGAATTCCTACATCAAAGAGGCTGGGTCCTTGCGCTCCCCACCCCCGCCCCTCTCCTGCCAGAGCTGAGGGCAGCAACTTAGAAGAAAATTCATCATCCATCCTCTAATGGTTCCTTCTGTTGAGTATAGCCCTCTATTTAGGGAAGGAGGTTCTGCCTTGAATCAGAGATAAACCAAGTCCACAGGGCCTAGGAGTAAGGGTCTGAATACTCCTGAAGCTTATGGTTTCAGGGTCTTAAAGGATACTAGACCCCAAGAATTGGACTCTAGAACTGAAGGCTTAGAAAATAAAAGCAAAATATAAAGTATAAGCAAAGATTTCTCTCAAGTCTTTATATAATCAACAGTACCTTCCTAACGTGGCAGGGAACACTGTGCGTTGATGAAGATGATGATGAAGGACAGACGGAACCTAGAAAGAAAGCAAGGTATGCCTGTGGAAATGGCCCTTGATGGCACTTGCCACAAAGCATGTGGCCACCATCACCACAGGGCCTAGAAGAATACAGGGCAGTATGATGTGTGTCTACCTGGTGCTCTTCCCCCTGCCCTCGCCCCCCACTCAGCTGCGATATGCCCAGGCAGAACATAGATTCAGCTGGGCCCGCTGAGGACTCAGCCAGGGCCCAACAGCATCGATATCCCAGCATGGGAAGCACGCCTGGGCCGGTGGGGACAGCCAGATGGACTCCAGTTGATTTGCTTCGGACAGCTGGGGAGCAGGGCCCAGGATGCTTTCCCCTCCCCCACCACTCCAGACAAGGAGTGGTGTAGTTGCAACTTCTAGGATTTCTCTGCCACCACGCCTATCAAGAAGTGCCACCTGCCTCTATCAGTTCCAGGACTGACCCTCAGGGCCTCCCACAGGTGAGATTTGTGTTGTTCCCCAGTGGACAAGAGCCTTTAAGACACCCACAATTATCAGCCTCTTCTAGCATTCTCCCTGCACCCTCAAAATACCCACTGGCCAAGGGTGGGAGCATTGGGCCGGAAGTGCCTTCTACTGGAAAACTGCCTCTGTTTCCCCAGCTCCAGATGCCCAGGCCAACTTTGGCCATGGAGCAAGGATCAAAGGATACCCAAATTTTGCCAAGAGGCAGGCGCCTGTGCTGCAGCTTCTTCATCCACAGCACAGAGTTCTGCAAGGGACACATCCCCAGTGGGTGCCCCTTCCCTGAGCTCCAATCTTTCCTGGTCGAACCTGGTTAATCCTCCCACCCGTAACTCAGAGGACAGATTCCATTGCCTCCCTGAGCGGTGGGGCCCAGGCCCACACACTGTGGAGGAAACACCATCTGCCCCCAACCCTCAGCCCAGGCCTGGCAGACAACCTCAACCCTCACAGAGGGAGAGCAGTCCTGTCCCCAGCCCCCTCCCCAGAAGGACACCAGGGCTGGGAGGAGAACCTTCAGGCGCCCAAGACCTCTTCTGCCACTGTGGCTCTGCCTGCCGGCTGTGGGCTCCTCCTTGCCAGCACTGCTTAACCAGTGAACAAGAATAAAAGCCGTGTGGCCCAAGGAAAGCTTTGGGGAAAAGAACTGAAGCTGAAGCGGAAAAAAAATTTTTTTAAACTCTAAGAAATGGGAGAGGAGGGAAATTCAAGAAACAGACAAAATAAATCATCTGGGAATCCAGATGTAAAACAAGGCAGGCCAAAAGAAAAGAAAAATTATGCTAAGAAGGGAGGGAGGTGAGGAGGGGACTTGAGAATGATAAAAAAGAGAGGGGCAATTATGCAAATTCTGAAAAGAGAGAAGAATGTAAAAGCAAACAACGCCAGAAAAAAGAGAACAGGAGAGAAAAGGAGGCAGCGATGAATTTAAAACAACTGCTGTGATCCTCAACCAAATACACTCAGTAATGTTCTGGGTGGCTACAACTGAGCTTTTTTGTGGATTTCAGACTCTTCCAAATACTGAGCGAGGACAGTCCTAGAAAAGTAAGTTTTCCTTCTTGCCCTTATTTTTCCTGCCATTGTCCCAGCTCACCCCTACTGTTAGCACTTTGCAGAGAAAGGGCTAGTCTTCCTGGGTCAAGGCTGAAAACCCATCCAGTTCACCCCAGAGTACTGAGGGCTCACTGGAGAATCTGAGCAGGAGCCCTGTGCCAGGAGAAGTGCTGGGTGTGAGTGGAGCTGTGAGATCAGCTTTGCATCTTCTAGGGAGAGGTCTGGCCCAGCTCCCTCTCTGTGGACAAGGGCCACTCTAACCCACAGACACACCAGACCTGGAGAAGTAGGGCTTCGTGGTGGATTGGCCTACCCACCTCTATGCTATGCCAGAGAAATCCCAGAAAATGCAATTTTTGGAGACAACTTCGATGATGTAAATTAATTTCCAGGAGTTCCCAGGGGTGCCTGAGGATAGCCACAGCTTTCCCTTTACCGTGGTTGCAGACACCTTTTTGAAGTTCACCCTCAATGCCCTGTATCCATAAACCCATGAAGACACAGAGGACGCTTGGCCTCTTCCAGCCTTCTGTTGCCTTTCTCTCTTCTGTGAGTCTGTAGGAGCCTCTCTTCTCTATGTCTGCTTTGGTTTTTCCAGTTTCCTTACTTAAGCAAACCTACCTCTGCCCACTCTTCCATTTCCCTAGGGCAGCAGAAACTGGGAGAAAGCTGAAGCAAACCAAGGCAAAATCGAGAAGCAAAGAAACTAAAAATGTGAGAATTTGGTTGAACGCCCAGCTGTGGAGTGCCTAGGCTGTCCTCAGTGGGCGAGGCGGGCTCCTGATGGACAAGTGGCTCACCAGGCCCCTTACACTGTCCCTCCCAAGTTCAGCCAAGGACTAAACTCGGATCAACTGGGACAAACAAAGCAGTGCCCATGCCAGTCCCTCTCCCTCCAGGAATTCTTAAGTACTTGACCTTGATTCTGTACATTCTGAAATTCATATTTTCTTCTATCAAAAACTGAGAGGTATTAAGTGTCATTACACTATTAAAAAAAAAAAAAAAAACAACCTGAGAGGTAACTAGGTGCAATCGTTCATGCCTGTAATCCTAGCACTCTGGGAGGCCGAGGCAGGAGGATCGCTTAAGTTCAGGAGTTCGAGACTAGCCTAAGCAAGAGCGAGACGCTGCCTCTACAAAACAATGGAAAAATTAGCCAGGTATGGTGATGCATGCCTGTAGTCCCAGCTACTCAGGAGGCTGAGGCAGGAGGATCACTTGAGCCCAGGAATTTGAAGTTGCTATGAGCTATGATGACTCCACTGCACTCTAGCCTGGGCAACAGAGCAAGACTCCATCTCAAAAGAAAACACACACACACACACACACACACACACACAAAAGACCCTGAGAGGTGAAGAAAAGCTCAGAAGGGTAAATGTCTAGGTTGTGGCCTTACACACTCAGCTCAGTTTCTTCCTATCCCTCCTAAACTTCAAACCTGTCAGTCATATAATCTATGACTCAAACTATTATTTAACAATGAAAAAGAAAATACCAGGAAATTAGAGGCTGAATGACCTAAAATTTATTCCATTCAACTGAGCTAATCTTCTAATAAGGGGTGTGTGTAAGAAGAAGTCATGCTATATCTGTTCTGGAAGATGTGAACATTGCAGGAAAAACTAGGGTGACTGCAGATCCCAACTTGTCGAGATTTGTCCTCAGAAAGAGAAGTGCCTGGTCCTGGGCCCAGCTGCCTAGCAGTTTGTTAAAGGAGTCTTAGCAGCTGGGAACCGGTATGTTGCAGTGGAGAGCACCAGCTACGTATTTGGGCTGACCATGTTCAAATGCTGGCACTGCCACCTCCCAGGCAAGCAAGGGACTTACCTGCCTCCCTTAGTCTCCTCCTCTGTGAAATGACAGTAAAAACAATACCCATCTCCCGGGTCTGCTATGAGGACAGATGAGCAAAGCACTTGGCACACTCTCGATGAGTATAACCCCCTCAAAAAAGGAACCCGGTCAACTTTTGTTGTATGTTAAGCAGCAACTGGCAAGACCAGGAAGAAGGCTAGAGGCCTCACAAAGTGGGATTCCATAGAGCCACTGGAGCATAGTCAAGTATCCCAAGCAAGAGAGAGGAGAGGGTCCCGGAGGAGGCCCAGGCAGCTGGCGGGTGGAGAGCCGGCCAGGAAAGCCAGGGACAGGCACTCACAGCCAGGGCGTCTGTGTGGGTGGGAGTACTCAGGGGGCTGCACTCCAGTCTCCCCGAATTAGCTCAATGAGGCTGCATCCACACCCTTGCATGTGTTCATCCTTACGTGAAATTGAGCACATACTAAGCTAGCACCCACTATGTGTAAGGCGCTGGCCGAACAGAGAGCGGCAGTGGGAGTGGACTTCCAAAGTGATCCTTGCCTTCAGAGGCTTAATAACTGGGCGTTTCTGCCCAAATTCAGAAATCTGTCCTTTTATGAGCTGGATTGTGAGGATATGACCAAATGCTGAGAAATTCTTATTTTGGAGTTGATTTCTTTTTCTCTGAGTAAGTGGAAAAGCAAAGAGTTTTAAAATTGTTTTGGAAATTTGAACACCAGTTGAATCTTGGTAATGTTTAGGGGGGTGTTATTGATTTTTAGATGAAATAATGATGGTGGCAAAGTTTAATAAGAGTTCATTCCTTTTAGAGATACATACTGAAATACTGACAGATGAAATGACATGAGCTGATATACAGGATTTACTTGAAAACTGTCCAGGAGGTAGGGAGGTGGATGTAGTATTGATGAACAAGCTTGGCCATGAGCTGGTATTGTTGAGGCTGGTACATGAGGGTTGTTCCGTTTCCTTCTGCATATGTTTGAAATTTTCCATAATAAAACGTTTTAAGTTCACAAATGCTGAAAAAAAATTTAACTCAGTGATTCTCGTCTTAGTTATTGCAGCATAATATTTATGTCCTAAAGACATGCTCTTGGACAAGAGACGAGGCTATGGGAAGATCTGTCAGTGGCCTGGGAGGGCTAGAGAACACATGACCCCCACCCAGGGCAAGGGAAGTGCCTTCAACAGCCCTCCCCACGCTTGTGTGAGGACCAAGAGTGGGGTCCTGCCCCTCAGGGCCCCCTGGGCTGGGAAAAAACATTTAGAAGGACTGGTGTCCATTTTCATACCACTTTTAAGCTCAGTGAAAATTATTTTAAAATTGGTTTCAATGTATTTTAAACTATAATGAAGTCTTCTTTCCCTGAGCAGAGAGCCATTGTAACAGAGTGGGCAAGCTACTCAACGCTTCTAACCTCACTTTCCCCAGCTGGACAGTTTGGGCAACACACATCCCCCCTTTCCTAGGGTGTGAGGGTAAAGGAGATTAACGTGTGCAAAGTACCCAGCCGAGTAAGAACTGTGAAAGGGGGGGTGGGTCTGGTATGAGGTTTTTTGCAGATGCCTGGTTAGCCTCTGAGAACCACTGTAGAGCCACCCCATCTTGGGTGTTGTGTTTGAATTGTAGATGTGTTTCTTATTTAAATTAAATAAAAATCAAGGCACACATACTCTGACAGCTCTTTGGACCTCAGCCCCTTGGGGTGTCAGAGAAGCTATGGCTGTCCTCCTCCCTCCCCAGAGGAGCTTCCCCTGCTCTGGGAAGTACAGGCCACTTGGGCTGGAGCCTCCACGCTTTCTCTTTAGTTGAAGAATGAGTTGGAAAATGAGGAGGAGGTCACTGCCCACTCTGGGCAGTGTCTTTGAATGGCAAAATGCATTTGGGGAAAGTAGACCCACAGCAGATCGACATTTCCCCAAAGGGAGCTGAATCTTGGCCTCCAGACCCCAGGGGGCAGCACATAACACAGGTCCAAGGGACCTGCCAAATGGCTGGGCAAGGTGACCTGGCAAGAGATACATTTCCAAGAACCAATCTCAGTAGCCATGGCACAAAGAGGAAGGAATCCCAGGAGAGGCAGGTGGCCTACACAACCAGTTCCTAAGCCTTTGCCCCTTGCCCCAGGCTACTGGGCGAGTGACTTCCTGCTAAACAAGCTTTGGCCAGAAGAGGGTGTTTGTGACTTCACATGAGAGATCCACAGACAACAAGACTAGAGGGGACAAGGGAACACAGCAGAAGGTAGTCTAGGCTGCTGACAGCGGCCACACCAACTCTTTTGTGTTCTTGCTCTTAAGTCCTCCTGCCACCTAGATGAAGGGATGAAGGATTCTAAACTCATGTCACATCCCAACCTTTTCTTGACACCGCTGTCCACAGAACATGGGGGAGGTATGATGGGAGGGCCATAACACCTCCACCTGTTCTCAGTACCTTCTTCCCTAAGAGGAAATAGAAAGGAGGGAGGAGAGCCCCAGACAAAGCTCAAGAATGTTCTCAAAAGGTCCTTGGGATGTTTGAAATGCATCCATGAGATTATCCTAAGCTTCAAAAACCCCTGGTTCCAGAGAAGAAAGCAATCTCTGGCTGTAAGACCTTGAGTGCAGGGGCTAAGGGCACAGGATTTGGGGCCAGAATGCCTGGGTTCAAATCCCAGCTCTGCTATTTATTAGCTCTGTAACACTGGGTAAGGTATAATACTTAAGCCCTGTTTCTTCCTCTGTAAAATGAGGTTAACAATAGCCCTACAGGGTTGAGTTGTTGCTTAGAACAGTAGAACACTCCCAATAAATTTATCAAGGGTTCTTCCTCAGCCCAATGGAATGTGCTACTACTGACCCCATGGGGTTCTGGAAGATATCAACATGCTACAACTTGGGAAGGCATTTGAAGGAAGTGGAAAGTTGTCACACAAAGTAGCCCAGAGACATGCACATAGTACTGCTCTCAACACAGACCAGAAACCCCAAAGATTTGTGCCTCTTTCCTTCAGAATGCAGCTCCTGCAGACCACCAGGCTATAGAGGCTGCATGGAGTCCGGATTGGGAATGGGTTTACCCAGTTTTTCACTGGAGGAGTGGAGAGGAAAAGGGACACTTTGGGCTTTGTGTGGGACAAGCAGAGAATGTCACTCAAATCCAAGCTGGTTGCTCTGAGGAAGACAAGCCCACGTGGGCAGGCCTGGGGAGAGCCACCCCTCGCTGAGGCCAGGCCAGCACCAGAGAGTATGAGGAGCCCGCCCACCTCAGCCTCAGAGCAGGATGGGGCGTCCCAGGGATGGGGAGGAAAGGGTTAAGCCAGCTCTGGGCTCCAGAGGAGCAGCTCAGCAGCTATAAACAGTGAGCCCAGGGAGGGAGGGAGCTGACACAGGATGTGGCCAGGGCTCGAGCTGTCTGATTATTAACTTCACTTTTATTTGGAGGGGGATTGATTCTCTGTTTTACTTCCCATCAAGGAAGTGAAAGCCCAGGTCTCAGAGGGGCCTGGTTTCAAATTGTTTTGTCACAGCTCATTTATTTTTCCTTTTAAATAAATAAACAAAACCACCTCTTTGTTTTCTCCTTAATGAGCATTCAGCAAATCATCTGTGGGTGAGGCATGAAAGGGGTTTTCTGGAGTCCTTCATGGGAGAACTTTTGGCTTATTCTTTTAAAAGGAAAAAGAAAGGATCTCTCCTCTTGCTTCAGCCTCATCCAGGGCTCTCAAGGCACTTTCTATTTTGCCTCCTTGTAAGATCTCAACCTAGACTGGTGAGGAGTCTGAAAGCATGACCTCAAACCCAGCCAAACCTCTTAGACCCTCCTTGGCTGGTCCTTGGGGGCTGCCCTGCTGCCCTGCTGACTGCCATCTCATGTCACAGGCTCTGGCCCCCAGATACCACAGAGGAGGCACCGAACACGGGGCTCAGTGGTTAGTCTTCTCCGTTGGGCTCAGACCCATGGTTTTTGTTCCTATGGCACCCTGACATTTCCACTAAAAATAACTTAAAGCAATTAAACACACAAAAGGATTCCATTACAGGGTTTAAGAAAACACCATTACACGTTCCTTTGCCTAAGGTTCAAAAACCGTTTGGGAACTTTATTTCTAACACCAAAATCCATATCAAAACCCATTCAATAATTTCATGACCCTCCCCCCTTGCAACAACCCTCTCCTGAATGACCTATATGGGGGGACACAAAGACTAGTGTCACATGGTCCCTACCCTCATGGGTTCTCACAGTGCAGCAGGGGAGGATGCAGCCACAAAGGCTGTAAGGAAAACAGAGGAGTCCTACAGCAGAGGTGCGGGCAGCGGAGGGAAGAGGCAGACTCTGCTGGAAACCAAGGGGAGAAACTGAGGAAGGCTTCATGGTAGAACTGGTAATTTAAGCTGGACTTTGAAGAACTGATGACATTAAAAAGAAAGGATGTTTTAGAATGTTCTGAGAAACACCCAAACGACAGAGAGACAACATCCATGAGGGCGTGGTGGGCTTTTCTCATGGCATTTGAAGTCCTCATGGTGGAGAGGGCCTGAGATGAGTCGGCCACTGAGTGTCCAGCCCCGGCTACCGGTCCTTGACCTTTGGCGGGGAGATCAGTGTGGCCTGTGAGGGAGTTGCACAAGCGTTTGAGCAACAAGATACTACACTTGGATATACGCCTCGTCTTGGCCCCTGACACTTGCTGCCTGACAAAAACCTGACGACCGCTGTAACCCACTTTAACTGCCTCCGGCTTCAAGCTCTTTGAATACGGGGCAACAAGAAGGAAGGTGGCTGGAACAAATCCAATTCACTCACAAAAGCTCCGGCCCTGCCCTCCCAATGGCTAATGGGATGGCATTTCCAAACACCCCGGGGGCAGCTGCCAGGGTCTAAGGTTTTCTTGACGTTCTTAGAAATCCCTCCACATTCCCCGGGCATTTCGGTTCCCACTCCTCGGGCAGCCGGGCCAGGCGGGCCGCCGGCGCGGACGGGGTTAAGCCGCCAACATGGCGACGCGCCCTGCGCGCAGCGGCGGAGGGGCCGGCGCGGGGTCCCCTTCGCCCCCGGGGGAGCAGCGAGGCCCGGCCGCCCGCTCTGGCGCCCTGCCCCAGTCGGCCCCTTGGTATCTCCTCCCCTGCGAGCCCTGTGGCTCCCCGGAGCCTCGAGAAGCTTCCAGGCCCAAGGCGATCCAGACTCGCGCCCCAGGCCCGGCCTGCGCACAGGGGGCCCCGCGGCCCACCTGGTGCGCACCGGCTGCGCCCCCGTCGCTTCCCTGCGCATCTGGGGCCCGTGAGCCGAGGCTGGCGATAAGGAGGCTGCGGCGTGGGGCGAGATCCCCTCCTGTATCCTCGCTCCCGGCCGAAGACGCCGCAGCTCCTCTTCCCGGCCTGGCCTCGGCTCGCGGTGGACGTGGTCACACTGCCCTCCAGTGGCCAGTCCGCCGAACAGCACGCGTGGGCCCGGTCTGGGGATCGTGGTGACGGCCGGCCGGGTGCCTGGACTCTGCCCCTTCGCTGCTCATCCCATCCCGGTTCATCTTAGAGGCCGCCACAGCTGCCCTTTGCCGCAGTGCACACTGACCCAACAGCAGGAAATTTGCCTCCTGCAGTGGTTCTCAAACTTCAGTGTGCACGGGAATCCCTCTCGAAGTTCCTTCACATCCGCATTGCTGAGTCCCACACCCAAAAAGTCAGATAATTTGCATTTCTGACAAATTCCCAGGTGACGCTAATGCTGTTGGTACTAAAACCATACTTAGAGAACTACTGGCTCAGTTCACACTTCCTATCCTGGGGATTCTGTCATTCACTCATCCAATATTAAATGTGTCCTGCTAGGCAGGGAGGACAGGAAATGGCATGACAAAGTTCCCATCCTTGCAGAGCTTTGTCTAACGGAGGGGACAGACTTGTTCAAACAATCTCATAAAGACATATAAGATTCCATTTGAAAGGCTTTCAAATTCCTATGAAGGAAAAGAATAAGGTGCTCCAAGAACACACATGAGTGGGGAACTCATTTAGATCTTAGCACCCAAGAATGGTACCCACCTCTGGGAACCCCAGCCAAGCACCCACGCACACGAACTTCTCTTCACCTGAGCAGATTTGCTTAGACCCCTTCCTTACAGCTTGAAGGACAGCCACATGCGATGGAGCCAGGCTTGCTGAGCAATAGTGAGACGTCATGGGGTTACCATCTACCCATCGTGCATTCGACGTTTCATCTCCTCCCTACTGGAGGTCCAGGATCCAGCCATTTCTCCAATGAGCATTCTTAAGCACTTACTGTGTGCTCTTCACTGGGGTCAGTCAGTACAGGGATGTGTGAGGCATGCCACACAGAGGCAAGCCTGTCCTGGAGTGCACCATCCCTGCCCCAGTCTCAGCTCCCAGCCTGCTGTGTGCACCCCCACCCACCCCAACACCACCGGGGCAGTTCCCTGGGGCCGAGCCAAGCTGGCAGACAGCAGCAGGAATTCTAGTGTGGGGATGATTGTTACTTGGTCATAATCATGAACGCCAACACTGCCTCCTCATCCCTCACGCTTTGACAAAGGGGCATCTTCCCATCAGTCCTGTCACCTTGCACAGTCCCTTCAATGTTCTCATTGGAAAGATGGGGGATGGGGATGAGTTGTATTAGATGATCTCCAAGGTTTCTTAGTCTAAGCTTAGCCCACCAGTGCCCTGCTGGAGAGATGGACAAGAGGAACACCCGTGCCCCATGACATACAACTCCAGCGTTGTGCAAAGTAAGGCCTTTGGAGTAATAGGCTCCAGGCTGGGGGATGGGAGGGAAGAACAGCTGGAAAACTATCTGTAGCTTTAGGGTCAAACCATTCCAACTCTGCTCCTGACTGCGTGATCTCCAACAAGTGGCTTAACCTCTCTGGGCCTCAGTTTCCTCATCAGAGAAATGGGAATAACATAGTACCTACCTCAGCAGGTAGTACTGAAGACGACTAGTAACAGCCACTTCTTATCAAGTGCTTAACCCAGGCCTACCATGAGGCCATGTGCAGAAGCGCTGGCCCCCTGCCAGCAAGGAGTCGGGCTGTATAATGGGAGCTGTGGTGGTTCTTTCACAACAGCTTTGCACACGTGCATTTGCACACGAACATTTAACAGGCGGAAGGGCCTTAGCCATCCCTTGGCACACAGTAAGCACTCCATAAATGGTGGCCTTCATTATTAGCCAGAGAGAAGGGACCCTTGTGAGGAGATCCTGTGGCAGAGAGAAATGTGGAGGGGTGGGCGGCCCAAGGTGATGGCTCACCCACTTCTCCCCAGGCGGGCCAGCCCCATGCCTCGCTAGCCAGTTCCCGGGCTAGGACGTCAGCTCTTACTCACTCTTCCCAGACAGCAGCTAATTAGCCTCCCAGCAGCAGGGAGCTCCCCAGATGAAAGGTGCTTAATACAAGCTCAAGGCGTGACCCCTGTATTTATAACCGAGGTTCCCTTGGGTGAGGAAGGCCCGGAGGTAGAAAGACAGGCCAGATCAGGGCCTCGCCTTCTTTATGACAGAGGTTCTCAGGAAAGGGAGCTGGCTGGGGAGGCTGTGAGCCTGAGAAAGGGCTGGGGGCGGGGTGTGGGGCTGCAGAGGGCCTGGAGTGAGGGGCCAGGGGGCTGGGGGGCAGAGCCAGTGCTCCGGGGCCCAAGCCGCCTCCCAGGGCAGGAGCACAGAGGCCAGGAGACAGCCTAGGGGAGCAAGGGTTCTGCTTCTGGGCTACCAGGTCAAAACCCCAGCTCTCCTATGGCCATTCCACGTCCCAAGAGCCGCAGCTTCCTCGCCTGCAAAATGGGGATAATGACAGCGCTGACCTCACAGCTATTAACTGACAGCACTTAGTGCAGACAGGCCCTGGCACCCACTGTGTAAGTAATGAGGATTCATGCGTGGGCTCATTCAACAGATATTTATTGAGCACCTGCTATGTGCCAGGCACTGGGCACTAGACATACATTAATGAACAAAATGGATCAAGTATTTGCTTGATTTGGTATGGAAGATGGACGGCAGACACAAGAGACAGCCCACACATTGCCTGGCAGTGATCTGCACTGAGCAGGACCTGGGTGCACTGAGGCAGATGTGGGTAAATTAAGAAACAGACCAGGCCCTAAGGGCCAGCCCACAGCCGCACAGCACGTCGGAGGCTGGAGCCTGGGTCGGCAACACAGGAATCTTGACCCACAGCTGGTGAAGCAGCCACAACAGTCCCCTTTGCCTCTGGCTAAGGGGTGTGTCCACCCTAAGCCACCCTCCTTGTCCCCTCCTGCACCTGACTCCTGTAGTTTGGAGGCCAGCAGGAGGCAGGGAACCGACACAGCTGCCAGGGCAATGACAGCTTCCAATCTCTGATGTTCGCCAGCATCCCTCACTGAGCTGCACGGCCGTCTCCTCTCTGATCCCCCCAACCCGCTGGTGAGTCAGCAGCAACCTGTATCGTTATTGAGGTGCAGTTCACACAACATAACATAACATGAACGTTTTAAAGTGGACAGTTCAGTGGAATTTAGTATGTTTACAGTGTGTGGAACCCCCACCTCTGTCTAGTTCCCAAACATCATCATCACCCCAAAAGGTGATAATACCCACTAAGCAAGTGCTGTCCACTGCCTCCTCCCCAGCCCCTGGAAGCCACCAGTCTCCTTCCTGCCCCCGTGCATTTGCTGACTCTGGACGCTCCATTTATCCAGAGCTTTGTGTCTGGCTTCTCCCACTTAGTATGTTTTTGAGGTTTATCCATGTTGTAGCATGTCTCATACTGCAATTCTTTTTACGGCTGAATAATGTTCCATTGTATGTAAGCACCCCCATTTTACAGATGAGGAGACAGACTTGAGGCTCCAAGACTCCCAGGGTGATTCCACACTGTGGAGACATGGCCCGTGCAAGCCTGCTCCCCAGGTGGGAGGAGGGCTGCCACTGGGGGCAACGGCAGTGCCCCGGGTGGTGACCCGACCCCTCCTGAGGTTCACATCTCAGTGCAGGATCACAGGTGCTGTGACCTCCCAGTTACCCTGCACCAGGCAAGGCCAGAAGGTGGCTGCAGAGGCCACGGCCTCCGACAAATTCCAGCCCCTGGCCAACCATGGGCGACAGCACTCCTGGGGTTCGAACTCTTCCTCACAACTGCATTGTCAGGGCTGGGAGGTGCTCAGCCCTAGGGCCAGCTGGTGGCCAGGCCAGGTCACCTGCTGTCCCCAGCCAGTTCCCACAGGCAGCGCGGCCAGACCCATCCAGCAAGTGGACCACTCAGTCGGCAGGCATTTATTAAGCACCCATTCTGTGCCAGGCACCACGTGGCCTCCAAGGACCCCCCTTTTTGGTGAGAGTGAACAGAGTGGGTGCTGGGGCCAGGGCAGGGGGAGCTCCTGAGCTCAGTGTGCTCCTCACTGGCAGTGCCTGACACGGCCCACGCAGGGACTCCCCGGCCTCTGGGAAG
>VBSM01002121.1:1255826-1268451 GCA_008086735.1 Cheirogaleus medius | reverse complement strand
CGGCCTCCCAGAGTGCTAGGATTACAGGCGTGAGCCACCACACCCGGCCTGTATCCTGAGACTTTACTGGATGCATTTATCAATTCTGGGAATCTCCTGGTTGAATTCTTGGTGTTTTCTAGATATAATATATCATCAGCAAAGAGTGAGAGTTTGATCTCTTCTCCCATTTGGATGCCCTTAATTCCGCTCTCTTGTCTGATTACTATAACAAGGACTTCCAGCACTTTATTGAATAGAAGTGGAACTAGTGGGAAACCTTGCCTTGTTCCAGTTCAAGTGGGAATACTTTCAATTTTTCCTCATTCAGTATGATGTTGGCTGTAGGTTTGTCATATATGGCTTATATCATTTTTAGTTAAGCCCCCTCTATGCCCGTTTTATTAAGCATTCTTATCATAAAGGGGTGTTGAATTTTGTCAAATGTTTTTTCTGCATCTATTGAGAGGATCATATGGTATTTTTTTCCTTCTGTTTATATGGTCAATTACATATATAGATTTGCATATGTTGAACCATCCCTGCATCTCTGGGATGAAGCCCACTTGGTTGTGATGGATTATCTTCTCGATAAGCACATGGATTCAGTTTTCTAGGATTTTGTTGAGAATTTTTGCATCTATATTCATGACGGATGTTGGTCTGTAGTTTTCTTTTTCTGTTGCATTCTTTCCTGGTTTTGGTATCAGGGTGATGTTGGCTTCATAAAATGTGTTGGGGAGGATTCCATCCTTGTTGATGTTGTGGAATAATTTCTGCAGGATAGGCACCAGTTCTTCTTTGTAGGTGTGGTAAGATTCGGGTGTGAGGCCATCTGGTCTGGGACTTTTCTTTTTAGGAAGGTTTTTTATTGCTGTTTCAATTTCAGTACTTGATATTGGTCTGTTCAGGAATTGTATTTCTTCCTGGTTGAGCATAGGGAGGCAGGCTGTGTGTTTCTAAGAATTCATCCATTTCGTCCACATTTTCCAGTTTGTGTGCATAAAGGTTTTTGTAGTATTCATAGATTATATCTCATATCTCTGTGGCATTAGTTGTAATTTCTCTCTTTTTTCCTGATGGAGCTTATTAGAGATTTTTCTTTTCTGCTTTTTGTTAGTCTAGCCAAAGGTTTGTCTATTTTGTTTATTTTTTTAAAGAATCAACTTTTTGTTTTATTAATCTTCTGTATAGTTTTCTTGTCAATTTCATTTAGTTCTGATTTGATCTTATTAATTTCACTTCTTCTGCTGGGTTTGGGTTTGGTCTGTTCCTCTTTTTCCAGTTCTTTGAGTTGATTCATTAGGTTGTCTATTTGTGATATTTCTGTCTTTTGGTTATAGGCATTTAAGGGAATTAAACTTTCCTCTCAGGACTGCTTTAGCTGTGTCCCACAGATTTTGGTAACTTGTGTTTCCTTTGTTATTTAGTTCAAAGAATCTTTTGATTTCCTTCTTGATTTCCTCATTTATGAAGTAATCATTCAGCAGAAGGTTGTTTAGTTTACATGACTTTGTGTAGAAATGAGAGTTTCTGTTAGGGTTGATTTCTACTTTTATTCCACTGTGGTCTGAGAATATACATGGTATAATTTCTATTTTTTAAAATTTTTTGAGACATACTTTGTGTCCTAGGATATGGTCAATCTTAGAAAATATCCCATGAGCTGATGAGAAAAATGTGTATTCAGTGGTTTGGGGGTAGAATATCCTGTAAATGTCAATCAGTCCTATTTGTTCTAGAGTTCTGTTTAAGTCCATTATTTCTTTGTTAATTTTCTGTTTGGAGGATCTGCCCTGTGCTGTCAGCAGGGTGTTGAAGTCTCCGGCTATTATGGTGTTGCTGTTTTTTAATTTGTTTAGATCAAGTAGAGTTTGCTTTATGAATCTGGGTGCATCTTAGTTGGTGCATACATATTTAGAATTGTTATGTCTTCCTGTTGAACTGTACCCTTCACCATTATATAGTGACCCTCTTTGTCTTTCATTACTTTTGTTGAGTTAAAAACTAAGTTATCTGAAATCAAAACCACCATGCCAGCCTTCTTTTGGCTTCCATTTGCTTGAAATATTGATCTCCACCCCTTTACTTTGAGTCTAAATGCATCCTTGCATTTAGATGTGTTTCCTGAAGACAGCAGATACTTGGCTTGTATTTTTTTTATCCATTCTGCCAGCCTATGTCTCTTGAGTGGGGAGTTCAAGCCATTCACATTTATTGAGAGAACTGATAGGTGGTGCAAATTTCTGTTTATCCTGTTGGGTTGAACTTTCTTGCTTTGTTTTCTCTCTTGAGCCATTATGGTATCTGGCTTTTGATCTTTAGCTTTAGAGTGGTTTTACATTCATGAGTGTTTATTGTGCTGAACTGTGTGTAACTCTGTTTTGAATACTTCTTGGAGGGCTGGTCTTGGTGAATTCCCTCAGTCTTTGCTTATCTGAAAATGTCTTTATTTCTCCTTCATATATAATACTTAGTTTTGCAGGGTACAAGATTCTAGGCTGGGCATTATTCTGTTTCAGAAGAGTGAGAATGGGGCTCCAGTCTGTTCTTGCTTGTAAGATTTCAGTTGAGAAGTCCTGCATTATTCGGATGGGCTTTCCTCTGTATGTTACTTGTTTCTTTCACCTTACAGCTTGTAGAAGGGCCTCTTTAGTGAATATTTTGATCAGTCTGATGACTGAGTGTCATGGTGTCTTCCTGTTCGCATTGAATCTCCCAGGGGTCCTTTGAGCTTCTTGTACCTGGATATCTAGATTTTTAACAAGGCCTGGGAAATTTTCCTCTATTATATCTTCAAATATCTTATCCAACCCTTGCGTGTTTTCTTCTTCACCCTTATTGATGGCCATAACTCTCATGTTAGGCTTCTTCACATAATCCCACATTTCTTGTAGGCTTTGCTCTTTTCTCTTGTTTCTCTGCTCTATCTCTGTGACTGACTTATTTAATTGGAAGATATTATCTTCAATCTCTGAGATTCTTTCTTCTGGTTGATCTATCCTGTTCTTGAGGCTTTCCACTGTGTTTTAGAGTTCCTTGAATAAATTCTTCATTTCCAAGAGTTCAGTTTGATTTTTCTTTAATATTTCAATTTCTTTAGTGAATTTTTCTTCCAAGTCCTGGATTTTTTTTGTGTGTGGTTTCTTTGTGTTAGTTATCCATTTTTTCTTGCATGTCACTGAGTTTTCTTACAATCTATGTTTGAAATTCTTCTGTCATTTTAGTGTTCTGACTTTGGTTAGGGTCTATTGCTAAAGAGCTGGTGTTCCTCTTTGGGGGTGTGCTTTCCATTTGATTCTTCCTACTTCCAGAGTTCTTTTACTGATTCCTTCCCATCTGGATCAGTTGTTGCTTGTTGTCTTTAGATTTTCATTTGGATATTGACATGTCCTGTTTAGTCTCTGAGCCAGTAGGTGGTGTTTGTGGATGAGATTCAACCACACCCTTTATGATGAGTCGGTAGATGTGTAGAAAAAGGGTGTGCAGAATGACCTCCCTGTTAGTACGTGGTGCTTGCTGGGAGGAGCAAGTGGCAGTGTTGTTTTTGGGTTCTGTAACCAGCTCTTGTTCCTCTGGTGAGGCACTCTTGTGCCTCAGTTGGTGGGGCCCTGGGACTTCCAGATGTGTCCTTATTCTCCACCTCAGTGAGGGAAGGTCTGAGAGTGAGTCTGGGTGGAGCTGGGTTGGGTAAGCCTGCCCTCAATCACCACAAATGCTGTTAGCAGGGGTCAAAGTTCTGTTCTCTGCTTCCGGGCAAAGCTGTCAGGGAGGGGCTGGAATGGCCCCACTCAGCTGAAAAGTCCATGTGCGGGGTTTGGGCTATCTGAGATCTGAAGTCTGGAGCAGGCCTCGCTCCTTTCCACCCTCCCCTATTCCGTGGTTTCTCCTGGGCCTCAGCCAGCAGGCAGGACCTCACACCAGTGGATCTTCCATGGCTGTGATGAGGGCCGGGAGGTTCCCTGCACAGAATTGCAGCCTGGGCTGGGCATACAGCCCTCCCATGGAAGGAGGGTTGCTTCTCAAGCATGCTGATCTGCCCCTGAATGCACACATACCTTAGTAGGCTCGTTCACAAATATCCCTTCTGTGCCCTGGGGCAATGCGATCGAGACCAGGGTGTACGGGATCTGGTCTGCAGGCCTGTCCTCTGTGCCCTGGAGATCAATCCCTGACCCTGCCATGGAGAGGAGTGCTGGTCTCAAGTTACCCATGGGGTGCCCAAGCTGGATCAATGTCTGTCCTCCTCGGGATTTGCCTGTTCTCCTGGAGTCAACAGGCTAGCAGCACCTGGGAGGGCTGGCAGGTAGGGAGCTCACAGTCTGAGTACCCCTCAGTCTGCTGTAGGGCCCCCAAAGGAAAGGTCCCATTCCTTGGAGATGCCTCTGTGTGATGGCTAAATTGTCTCTCTGGGCACCCACAAGTAGGGAAGGGGAAGGAGAGAATGAAGCAATATGGCACCTGCCGGTCAGCTCGGGTCTGTGAGTGGGGAGGTGCCCCGAGGGAGCTGGGAGCCTGGTGCCCTGTCCTCAAGAGGCTCACTGCTCACTGGCAGTGGCCATCTCTGGGCTGGTGTTGGCAGGTCTCTCCAACCACTCAGGAGCTCACCAGCAGTC
The DNA here is from genome assembly GCA_008086735.1 of Cheirogaleus medius. Taxonomy (NCBI): domain Eukaryota; kingdom Metazoa; phylum Chordata; class Mammalia; order Primates; family Cheirogaleidae; genus Cheirogaleus; species Cheirogaleus medius. The sequence goes on along the minus strand of VBSM01002121.1, from coordinate 1,263,856 downwards.
CAAGATGCAAGGGAGGGGAAAGTTAACTGCTCTACCTACCCTTGTTGCTGGTCTCCAAGCCTCTTGGGGGCCTTTCTCCTTCCAGTTCTCCTCCACAACTTCTTCCCATGGAGTCTCCTGTAGTCTCAGGTACTCTTCCCTCTGACCCTCATCCAATCTGTGTTTGTCTGCTTGTTTATTTTTTTCCACTTTCTTCTAAAATCTGTCTTTTTTGCAGAAATACTCTGGCTGGTGGTTTTTCTCATCTGCCATCCTAAATTCAAGATCTCTCTTTCTTCTTTAAATGCTGCTTTCACCACGGGGCCCAAATTTAGAAGTAGAAAGAATCTTGAGGTGAGTCTGGGAGGCCTCTCCCTCCCCTGACCCCCAGAAAATTCAGGAAGGACAAGGGGAGAGCTCCATTAATTCTGATCTTTAGAGTGAGTCTCAAATGAACCTCAACCCCTGATTTTATCAGACAACTTAGTGTCATTGGTTGTGTCCTGCCCATCTCTCCCACCTCTTTATAAAATAGCATGCATCCTCTCGTATTGGGTAGGACCTTGGGTCACAAGTATCCCAAATCCCTTGAGCTAATTTGAATTAGAAAAGTTGAAATGTGTCACAATGTACAGGGACACAGTTCATTTCCCTGCAGGCTTGGGCTGACGTGTGGTGGGGTCTCTTCCCCACAGTGGGCATTGCTTCATACTTCCCTCTTGTCAAAGACCAGCTTTCTGTGCTTCACATTCACACTGGCAGAAAATGTGGCCACCAACAGCTCTGAGTTTCCAAGTTATTGGTCCAGCCCAAGATTAAATTAACTCTTTTAGGCTGCTTTACCACACTGTCAACTCATACTAAGTTTAGAATCTTCTTGGTCTCTTTTCTGTGTGATCCGCCCACATCTTTCCACCTTGGAGTTGGGTTTGTTTCTTTTCCCACTAGACCCAGTTTCAGGGTTTTACATTTATTTCTATGAAATATCATCTTATAAGATTACCCCCATTGTTATTACCTGTTAAGATCTTTTTAGACCCTAATTCTCCCATTTTTTGGCTCCATAATGACTGGATTTGATGAGTCCAAGTCATTTAGGAACAATGTTGACCAAGTCAGAACCAACAATTGGTCCTTACAACATGCAGAAACTTCCCTGCAAGTTGTCAGGTTCAGAAGCCAGCATGCTATGGGCACATTCATGTACACAGTCATGACTTAGACTTCCAGTGGGGTTTTCCATCCACTCCCCTGTCCCCACCATTCCCACTGGGATTAGAGATTAGAATCCCAGCAAGGACTGAGACATCTTTATATCGCTCTTTCCATAGAGCCTGGTATCCAACCTCAAAAAAAAAAAAAAAGACAGTTAATCAAGCAGAGCCTCTTATGCATGGAACTGGGCTGGGCCTAGGGATCCCTGTATCCTTTTACAAGTGTTCATAAGCCATCTTTTTGTTTGTTTTGTTTTGTTTGAGACAGGGTCTCACTTTGTTGCCCAGGCTAGTCTTAGACTCCTGGCCTCAAGCAATCCTCCCACCCTGGCCTCCCAGAGTGCTAGGATTACAGGCGTGAGCCACAGACCTGGCCCAGCCCATCTTTTAAATAGCATGTTTCCAGAAGCCAACTCCTGCAGATATTAGAGTTTCCAAAATCTCTATTGCATTGTTGTTTGAAAAAGTAGAACTCGAGGAAATTTCTAAGCAAGAAAGCTGATTGGAAATTAAAGATGCTAGAGAGGGCAATTAGAAAGTATGTGTTAAAGTAATCTGTGATAAGAATGGTTGCTTTACATTGCCTTTGGAGCTCTATAAATGGCTGAATTACATAGACTAAGTTTAGGATGAATCTTTCTTTTCCTCCTCCATCAAAAACAGAATCCAGAAGACTTTGGAGTGTTGACAGGTAATCTGTTCCATAGGGCATATTTCACTGAATCTAAGATATGATCAGATTTATAGATGCTCCATTATTTTATGAGCTATCAAGAAAAAGTGGAACACAGTGCTTTCTTTAGAATTTTATTATATACTCATCTATGTACATTATTAAAAAGCTCATTTAGACGTAGACATTTTTATCATGTACATAGAGAAAAAGGATAGTATGAGGAAAACAAATTTGCTAAAACTTCATCAACTGCAGACTCCTACTCTTCTGAATTCCACATCAGAGTTTAAGTGCCTGTTTTTCACACACCATACTCTGCGGTGCTGTCAATAGAATTGATAACGCAGCATCTCTTAAGAGAGTGCCACACCATCATCACGGGGATTTTTCTTTCTGGGTACCCATTCTGCAATTTTGATACTGGTGCTTGATCTTACCAGAAGGCATTAACGGAGGTTTTTGAGACAACAGCTAGGACTCACATTCCTATCTGAAATGGGCAGCAATGACACTAAGTCATGACTGCTACCTGGCCAACAGCAATCGTAAGACACAGTTAATTATAATGCGAGATCAACTGTAAGCCACATCCCAATTTCAGAGATGCTAAAATGTGAAAATTGATGAATTGAGGTAGTTCTTACAAGGCCATCTTTTGTATGATCCCAAAGGTGATACCCAACCTAGACCATGAGCAATGGCCTCAGTCTTACCCATGGGCAGGTATCAGATGAAGCTAGGACCAAGGGTGTCCTGGAAATCTGGAATTGGGACTAGTGTTTTGTGTAAAGCATATGTCAACAGTGGGCACTGTGGAGTTGGCCTCTGCCATCATGCGGAGTCATGAGCACAGAAAACCGTGCTGCAGGGAGAGGAATGAATGAAGTCCATACACAGGGAGGGACCCAGATAAGCTGGGGGAGAAAGCAGGATCTCAGCTTCCCAAGGGCTTTACAGCTCCCATGGCTGGTCCCTATCTGGAGCTGGACTGCCTTCTAGCTCCTGGGTCTGAGACACACTGAAGCTTTATAATCATTTCCCCTGTGTCTTTCAGCTGGCCAGTGGGTCCATGTCACTGACAAAGGCAGCCTCCCAAGGGCCAAAGTTGCATGCTCAGGCCTTTGAAGCTAGGGCAGTTTCCGCAAAGCCTCCTAACATGGGTGAGTCTCAGATGTCAGGGAGCCAGTCAGCCTTCCTAGAGGCGTGAATGATGGAGCACATATTAGTTTCCCGTGGCTGCTGGAACAAATTTCCACAAATGGAGTGGCTTAAAACAATCCCAACTTATTATCTTACAGTTCTGGAGGTTAGAAACCCAACATGGCTCTGTAGGCCTGCGTTGCATCTGGAGGCCCCAGGGGAGAATTTGTTTCCTTGCCTTTTCTGGCTTCTAGAGGCTGCCCACATTCCTTGGCTTGTGGCCTCATATCATTGTAACTCTTTCTTTAGTCATCACATCTCCTCTGAGGCTGACACTCCTGCTCCCTCTCACAGGGGCCACAAAATAATCCAGAATAATCTCTCCATCTGAAGATCCTTAGTTTAATCACCAAAGTCCCTTTTGCCATGTAAAGGAAGAATCACAGGTTCCAGAGATTAGGATATGAACATCTTAGGGGAGACCATTATTTGGGCTACCACCGAGCATAAAGATTGAAAGATGGTGCCCCTTAATGGTATTTCTCTTTAAGAATATCTTAAATACCATGACAACAAAACACAGTGATTTTTTTAATTTTTATTTTAACATAGATAAGGTCTCACTATGTTGCCTGGGCTGGAGTGCAATGGCTATTCACAGATATGATCATAGTGCACTGTAGCTTGGAACTCCTCACCTGAAGCTATCCTCCTACTTCAGCCTCCCGAGGAGCTGGGATGTAGGTACCAACCACGAAGCCCAGCTACAGATTTTTTTTTTAACTGTAGTAACAATACTCACTGCCACTTATTGAATGCCTACTATGTTGCCAGGGAGAGGACAGTAGCATCACCAACTCATTTGGGAAGGTAATTTGCTCAAGGTGACCTAGCTGGCAAGAGCCCACATCCTTTCCAGGCACTGAAGTTGAAGGAGGTTGTATTTCTCCTCTCGGGGACTAAGGCAGACCCCAGTCTAAGGCCACATTTGTGTCAGAGTGCTTCAGAGCCTTAGATTCAGAGGCGCTCCACACTGCTCAAGCCACCCGTGGTTGCACAGGAGGGCCTGGCATAGGCCAAAGAACTGGCAACGCCTCCAATCTCTCCTCACCACTTCGGGAGAGCTAATCTGTTCTCTGTCCTGCTAACTTGCTCAGCCAAGTGACTGCACTTTTTGGGCACTGACCCTGGGTCCACGGGACAGTTCTGAGCTGGTTCACTGATGGAAGAAACAGCAGCTAGGTCACACTCCTGTGATAGGCTTGGTGCTCAGAACAGTCATGAGGGTCTTATTAGGGGATTGACAGGCCAGAGAGAGGAGCTGTTTTCATAGACTGGCCTTCACAAAGCTGTCAACAAAGTCCCTAAAGAGGTATGGTCAGAGGCAGAGGAAAATGCAAAAGAAATGCATTGTCCACACCGGCAGGAGAGATGCAATGAATTTATCCCACTGATGCCGGAACAGTTAATTGCCACCTGGGTCAGAGTGGAGAATTCCATCTACCCAATCACTTAAAGTAAGCTCGAATAGTTTATAGTGAAAACTGGACAGAGGTGAAATTCAAAGGCTGCCCAAGGGGCAAGCGGTGTAGTGGGCTACAAAACAAATGCCAGAGGAAAGGCATGGGCTCAGGGATCCTGGTTCCAGAGCAGACAGTGTCTATTAGAGACTACCTGTGCTTTGCATAGAATCACCCGGAAGTAAGCGCCTCATCTTGTTTGACCACCAAATGACATACCACAATTCTGAACCTTTGACCCAAAACACCAGCAATGAGTAGCAAGGGACTTTAAATCTCCTATTTAAAAATAAATAAAGATGAAGTAAATCAAACTCCTAGTACTAATACATTAGTAGTGTTCGGCAGTTTTGTACCCATCGTGACAACCTGTGGATTAATTGAAAGTGCTTGAACATGTAAGAGAATCTGGCATACATTAGTTTTGTGTTTGTTTTTTTTTTTCCTGACCACCTGTCCCCAAGTTCTAAGTTTTGTGGTTTTTATTCTGAAATGTGTAATTGAAAATTAAATATGTGATTTTAATTTTGGAGTATAAGGAAATTGTTAATAAACAGCACTGGACTGCTCAAGGGAACTTGATTTACTACATTTATAATATTGTCTATTATTTTGTGTTGAGCCACGCTTTGCTGCTTGGATTTGCATATGCCTGGTTGGGAGTTTGATATCCTAGAGAGTATTTTTTTTTTTTTTTTGAGATTGCCCCAGGCATCAGCCTAGCTCACAGCAACCTCAAACTCCTGGGCTCAAGCGATCCTCCTGCCTCAGCCTCCTGAGTAGCTGGGACTACAGGTGCACGACACTATGCTCAGCTAATTTTTTCTATATATATTTTTAGTTGTCCAGCTAATTTCTTTGTATTTTTTTAGTAGAGACGGGGTCTTGCTCTTGTTCAGGCTGGTCTTGAATTCCTGAGCTCAAACGATCCACCCACCTCAGCCTCCCAGACAGAGTGCTAGGATTACAGGCGTGAATCACTGCACCCAGCTCTCCTGGAGAGTATTATTAAAACTTGTAAGTATGGTTTAAAATGTTTAAAGAAATTTAATGAATTTGCAAATGGGGTTAATTGTGTTGGGAATTTAATCTGTTAAATGTACGAATGATTAATGGACAAGTAAGGATGTTTTTATTTTTATGGAAGAAATTACATTATCAGTATAACAAGATGTGTATGATGACCCTAAAAGCTTAAGAACTTAGAACTTAAGAACTTACTCCTTTTAACAGATTGAAAATTAATTTATGGAATAACTTAGTGGATATACTTTTGTCCAAATGACTCATACATTTTTTAAAAATTGAGCAGATATAGATGCTGATTGATCACATCTCTGGAAATTGAGGCATTAAAGTACTTGCACCCTGGGTTTAGAGAATTTTCTGGTTGAAACAATTTCCCTGTTTCCTGAACTCCCATACCACTATTTTTTTTTTTTTTTTTTTTTTTTTTGAGACAAGAGTCTCGCTCTGTTGCCCCAGGTAGAGTGCAGTGCCGTCATAGCTCACAGCAACCTCAAACTCCTGGGCTCAAGCAATCCTCCTGCCTCTGCCTCCCCAGTGGCTGGGACTACAGGCACATGCCATGATGCCCAGCTTATTTTTTTCTATTTTTAGTAGAGACGGGGTCTAGCTCTTGCTCAGCCTGGTCTCAAACTCGTGAGCTCAAGGAGTCCTCCCGCCTTAGCCTCTCAAAGTGCTAGGATTACAGGCGTGAGCCACTGTGCTCAGCCACCCATACCACTTTACCCTTGGTTTGACTTGCATGTAAATAGCTAAAACACATGTGTCGGCCTCTCTCAGACTTCGACTCGCTGTCGACCAGGCTCTGGCCTAGTTCCACGGTTTTCCCCACAAAGATTCTGCCACAGCAGACCCACACTGAGCATTCACTTAACTTGTTACCAGCCAGTGGAAGAATCTATGGGAACCTTTCCCAAAGCAAACACCAACTACTCTCCCCATAGCCCTTTTCTCTAGCGGCTGTCCTGTCTGGACCCTCTTTCCCAGGGCTACAGGTGTTCCGGAAACTCACTGAATTAGTCCCTAAACAAGAGGTCGTCACACCATAGACTGTCATCTCTGGTCCGAGCCCAGTAAATTCTGACTTAGTCTTGGACCCCTCCCCCTTAAATGAGGGGACATAATTCATGTTAAGCATTCTATTTTTATGAGATCCCTCAACCAAATCAAGCTTGAGTCCCTTGAAATCTAAGATTAATCACAGAACATTTATATGTACTAATGCTCTACAAGCTCTATGTTATAGCATCAACTTTACAATGGCACTATTATCCCCTATTAATAGATCAGGGAACTGTAGAGCACAGTTCACCCATTTTAGAAAGGGCAGTCATGGATTTGAACTCTGGCATTCTGACTCTACAGACCCAACTCCCTTTAAACACTACACCAAATCATTTTAACTCCTAAACACAGCCATAACTTGAACATGGATCTATGACTTCAGTTGCCAACTTACATTTCTATTACACACTGTACTAATTTTTCTTTTCTTTTTTTCTTTTGAGACAGAGTCTTGCTCTGTTGCCCGGGCTAGAGTGCTGTGGCATCAGCCTAGCCCATAGCAACCTCAGACTCCTGGGCTCAAGCAATCCTATTGCCTCAGCCTCCCAAGTAGCTGGGACTACAGGTATGTGCCACCATGCTCAGCTCATTTTATTTATATATATATATATATATATATAATTTTTTTTTTAGTTGTCCAGCTAATTTCTTTCTATTATTTTAGTAGAGACGGGGTCTCACTCTTGCTCAGGCTGGTCTCCAACTCCTTAGCTCAAACGATCCACCGGCCTTGGCCTCCCAGAATGCTAGGATTACAGGCGTGAGCCATCATGCCCGGCCCACACTGTACTATTGATAAAAGTCTTCACTACCCTGCATTTTGAATAAAAGACAGACTCAGGAAGAGATAGGAAAGGTGAAAAATGAGAGGTGCTAGAGCAGTGCACACAAAGCGCCTGGGGATCTTGTTAAAATGCAGATTCTGAATGAGTATTCTGGGACGGGGTCTAAGATTCTGCATTTCCAACAAGCTCCCAGGTGAGGCTGGACAGCTGCTATCTGTGGGACATTTTGAATAGCAAGGAGTGAGATGACTCAGACAACTCGAGCTGTTCCCTGCAACAAAAATAAAAGGAGTTGGGGACATACAGATGTCACAGAGCTGTTTGATGCTGTGGAAAACAAAGGAACATGGGCCTTATCCTCAAGTCCATTACACAGGAGAGCTGTGAGGAAATCAACTTTTCCTTTTTAAAATGATGAAGACTGAACACACAGCAGGGTCAAAAACACATTAGGGGTTGGTACGGGTGCTCCACACTCTCCTTGACCCCACATACTTCTGGATAACAGCAAGCAAGGAGCAAAGAGCTGTCAGGGCAGCGTTGTCATTTTAATATAGTCTGTGTACGCAATATCAAAGTTGTCCATAGTCTCCAAGTTTGCCCTATTTTTTTTTTTTTTTTTTTT
>VBSM01002121.1:1217380-1247422 GCA_008086735.1 Cheirogaleus medius | reverse complement strand
AAAAAAAAAATTACAGATAAGCCTACTTATCTACCTCTATTCAGTCTTTCCTTATATGGATGTTCTGTTAAAACATTGGGCATATATAAGTCCGATTTCCTGCTTTCAAAATATTTAGCAGCACATTATCAGAATTTCTACTTTGGCTCTGCGGTTCCCGCTGCACAGACGTCCCGTCGCGAGTATCTGCACCACTGACGGAACCACCCGCTGCCCTCCCCTGGGACACTTAGGCCCCTTGGCTTGCACTGTCACAGACGTCTCACCAACCACCTCCAGGCATGTGATCTCCGCCATGGTTAGGGTTAACTCTTTGGACAGTCTCAAGGAATGGAATGCCCAGGTTAGAGAGTAATAAAATCGTTAGGTGTGAATACATTTGGCCAAACTGCTGTCCCCAGAGGTTGTGCAGGCATGCCAGCACTTCTCATGCTCTTGCTGGCAGCTGACAAGCTCATGAGGACAATCCTTGCCCTGTACCTTGGCTGTGAACTATTCCTTGGCCCAAGAGAGGACACATGCTAGCAGCAGCACGTGATAAGTGCGCACAATCTCCACCATCTCCCTTCTGCTCTGCTGCATCCACGCCTGGATAAGTAACTCCACACATGCACGGTGGAAGGTGGAGCAGCACCTCTGGTCACTGTGCGTGAAGCCCAGCACATGTGCTCATAACAGGGCGCTAACCCAACCCCCCTTAGCTGAGGCAGGCATTCTTGTCCCCTGCACCAAGCCGAGCCACTTCCAAATGGCCTTAGGGTATGGCCCTCCCTCTTCATCTCCAGCCTAAGGTTTGAGGAGCACAAAACAGGGCTGAATGGGGGAGTCCTGAGCTCCACTGGCCAATGGGTCTGCCCCAGGGGCTCCAGCTGAAGTGGCCGGCAGGGCCTGAGGAGATGGGCAGCCCGCCTGCCCCCCTGCAGCCCTGGCCCAGGTTCTGAGGACAAGACTATTCTCAGATGATACGGTTTTCTCTCTTCAGAGTGAACCTCAGCTGCCAATAAGCAGACACTAGACACAGCCCAAGTGCCTCAAGGGACATACGTGTGCTAAGGCAAGGGTGCTGGTTCCTGCCATGGGAGGCGGGGCAGTGGAGGGAGCAGAGGACGTCGAGGGCTACTCCTACCCGAGTGCGCCACCTGCTGGGCACTGAACTGAGCATGCGACGTACTTAGGATAAGATATCTACGCTTCACAACAACCCCACGAGGAGGTCGTATTAGGTTGAAGAGCACCCCCAAGAACCTCAAAATGTGATCTTATTTGGAAATAGGGTGGGCCTTAAAGTCAACGACTGGTCTTTATTAGAGAAAAGAAAGGGAGGTTCAGTCACAGAGACACCAAGAGAAGAAGCCATGTGAGGTTAGAGGCAGAGACTGGGGCGATGTAGCTACATGCCAAGGAACACCCAGGACTGCGCAGCCACCAAAGCTGGGGGGCAGCGTGAAACAGCCTCTCTGGGGCCTCCAAAAGGAACCAGCCCCACCAACATCTCAATTTAGGACATCCGGCCTCCTGACCTGAGAGAGAATAAGTTTCTGCTGTTTTAAGCCACCGAGTTTGTGTAAATCTGTTACAGCAGCCCTAGGAAATTGACACAGGAGGGCGCGTTGTCACCCCGAAGGGCCAGTCACCACTCCAAACTGACACCGCTTCTAAGCGGTGGATTCTAAGAGTCAGGATTCAAACCCAACCTAACTGACTCAGGGTAGGAAGAATCAATTACTGTGACAAGAACAATTAAAAATTAGCACTTGCAAAGCATTGCACCATGCCAGGAATGCCTCAGTACTTTGTATGTATTAATTGATTTAATTCTCATAAACCCATGAGGTTGGTACTGATATTATCCCCACTTTACAGATGAGGAAACTGAGACAACCAAAAGGCTAATGAATTTGCCTAATGCCACAGAACTAGTCAGAGACAAAATGAAAAAAACAAAAAGCAAGAGGACAGAGTTGCGGCTGGTGGCGGAGGAAAGCCAGACCCCTGGGGAGGCAGAGCTGAGTTGGCCTCACCGTCCGTCCAGGCCTCATGGATGGAGGCCTTCTGCCGGAACTTCTCCGCCAGGTGGTCGAGCCGCTCCAGCCTCCGGATCTCATTCAGCAGCCACTCCTCATAGCCCTTCTCCACCTGCTCCAGGCAGCCCCAGGCATTGTTGATGTCCTGTGGGGAGGGGAGGCACATGGTCAGGGCCCAGACCCCATCCTGAGCCCCCTGTCTGCTCCATGCCTCCCATCTCTGCCCCAGAGCCACCCCAGCTCCCACTGGCATTTCCCAGGGCTCCTGGCAAGGCTTGGGGCCTGAGTCTACGTGGGTCAGCGAGCTACGGGGCTTTCAGCGAGGAAAGAGCCCAAGGCCCTCACTCCCCAGGGCTGGCTTCTAACAGGACTCCATCCAATCCTAGGGGTCGTGGGTCCAGCCAGGTGCACAGAGCGATGAACAAGGCAAGCAGGCATCAAAGCCACCCAGCATTCCTGTGTTCTTGGATCCGTCCAAGAGCTCGGGCCTCTGGGCAGTAGCCTGGAGACTGCAGGGACCCTGACCTGGGCCAGCCGGCCACAATTCCAAGAGGACAAATGCCGAGTGCAAACCCACACCCCTTTGGACAGGCCACTCCTTCTAGCTCGTGCAAGGGTGCCCAGCTGAGCAGTGACTGGGGCTGGCCCTGCATGCCACCCTCCCCACCATGCGTCCTGGGCCAGGCTGTACCTGCCCCAAGGAAGGGGCACTTTGCCTGATTCTCACAGAGCACCCTCTGGCTAGCAGCGGCTCTGGTTTTCTAAAGCCTACTGATTCCGCCTTGGAACGCGTAAGAGGACTGCAGTTTTCCCAACTGCCTACACTACGTCAAACTCTTTTTTTTCTCCCTTTGTGATGTCCTGGATGCTGCCTCTCCCAGGGCTGCCTGTCTTTCGCCCGACCTCTCCTGCCATACACGCCTGTGTGCTCTTGCCACTCTTCACTTTAAGAACAAAAAGATCTGTCACGGGAAACTTGTTAAATTTTCTTCTGTAAGTTTCTCTGGCTTATAAAATTTTTCCCTAAGTCCTGGGGACAGGGTAAGGAGAATGAATAATAATAATAATAACAAATAAAAGTGACATAGGCTGGGCATTGTGGCTCATGCCTGTAATCCCAGCATTTTGGAAGGCCAAAGAGGGAGGATCGCTCGAGGCCAGGAGTTTGAGGTTGCAGGAAGCTATGATCATGCCACTGAACTCTAGCCCAAAGCAACAGAGACCTTGTCTCAAAAAAAAGTGACATAAGAGTATTTTGTGACATGGAAAGTTGGTCAACATAATATTAAGTTAGCTTTTTTTTAAGCAGCTTGTTATATAAAACATGCTTTAGGATTCCCTGAAAAATTATATTTATATGGAAAAACTAAAAGGATCCTTTTAAAATGCTTTTTAAAAGTTGATATTAGGTAGTAAGACTATAAGTAATTTCTATTTTCTGTACTTTGCTTATTTATATCTTTCCAATATACCAAAAAAAGGTCTATTACTTGTTTAAGGTAATAATTTTTTTTAAGTACTTAATGATTCTATGGAAGTAAAAATTAACTTTACTGCTACTGAATTATGTCGTTTGGTTTGCTATGTCAAGGGTATTTTGTTTACAAAGATGATTGGGGGATGCTGGGGAGGTCTGGGGTGGATGCTCAGGGGTCTGGAAGGGCGAGCCTGGCCCAGAATGGCCAAGGAGGGACCGCTCCATGGCAGAGTTTGGGCACCAGACTGGGTGGTAATGTGGAAGGAGAGAAGGTCTTCCTCCCTGCGCCACCTCCCTGCAATGCTGCATTTGACCATGACTAGGAGCAGCTCAGAGTGGACAGTCGGGTCGGGGCCCAGGCTCGGCCGCTGGTGCTCACCGAGACCATCCTGCCCTCGGAGGGCATGAAGGCGGGCCGGTTGCTGAGCCGCAGCTTGGTCTGCAGCGTGTTGAAGTTGATCTCCAGCTGGCACTTCTCCTGCACCTTGGGGGGCTTGTGCAGACGCCGATAGTCTCGGAAGTCCTCCAGCTTCTGCTGCATGGCATGCATGGTGTTCTCGGGCACCCGGTTCTCCAGCCACGGGATGGTGCGGCGGATCCACTCCAGCAGCTAGGAACAGGGGCCGGGGTGAGGATGCTGGCAGGGAGTGTGCTCGGGCCAGCCTCCCCCTCCTCCCAACGGCCCTTCCCACGCGGGGTGGGGTACCAGGGAGGGGTCTCTCCTGATAGCACACTCTTTCCCAACTACCACCTGGGGCATTCCCAGGCTGCGAGGACAGGTTCCAGAGAGCTCGCTAGGCTACCAGGGCACGTTAACTCACAGCCACATCACTCAACCTCTCTGCTCTCCCTGCTCGGAACCGTAGACTGGGTGGACACACAGATGACTAAGAGGTGGGAAACCCGAGTTTCAGTTCTAGATTCTAACTACTGGCTGGGCTCCAGTTTCTTCATGTATACCATGGATGGGGTTAACAGCTGTTCCCTGAGGTCCTTGCCACCTGACACAGGAATCTAGAATGTGGGTCCCTGACTCAAAAGGGAAGAGGCTGGTTTGGGGACAGAGAGCCAGCCTGGATTGTTTTCCTTGAGCCGAGGTGATGGCAGTGGAGAAGATGGGGAAGGCGGGGACATGACGACAGGAAATATACTGAACACCACATGGTGCCAGGCACACCGCCTGAATAAACTCATCTGAATAACCACAGGAACCCTATAGGGTCAAGTACCATGATCATTTCCAAGTCACGGCAGAGGCAACCATGGCACTGCTGGGTCACGTGACTCACCAAGGTGCCCCAGCGGGAAGGGCAGAGCGGGGACGTAAACCCGGGCACGTGGGCTCGAGAACCTGGGTTCTTACTATGCTGGACAACAGGCTGGGCTGAGTGGCTCAAAAGCTGAATTATTTTACGTAAGAAGCAAGTGGAACCTTAGCCCCAATGTAGCCAATGGCAGAACAGAAAACCCTGCACTGTCCATCCTGTCCCCTGGGTGGGCCCCGCCGCTATGCGAGCCTGAGCCAGCACTGATTTACCAGGGTCCATACATTCTCAGGAGCAGACCCACTCCTTTTCTAGTTTGAGCAAAACTCACAGACCAACAGTACGCCAGGCTAGAAAGGCCTGTGAGATCTCCCGGCTCAACTTGTACGTAAGAAGTGAAAAAACCAAGACCCATTTTGATCCTTTCTGGGAGCACCGAAGCAGAGGTCACGCTGCCCCAGGTTAACTGTGCTGGGCTCATGGACTACACCCAGCCTGGGACAGTGCTCTAGGGATGGATTTGGAGGTATAGGTTCTGGGGGCTCCTTTTCTCTCAGGGTGGGAAGGGCAGGGCCTTGCTGGGACCCAGCCAGGGGAACCCAGGGAGTACCCACATCACTGGCCAGCTTCTCATAGTCTTCCATGAGCTGCTCGTTCTCCTGGTTCACGGCCAACACCTTGCAGATGCGATTGGCTGCCGTCTCCGCCTGGCAACAAGACAGAGAGAGTCAAGACCAGCCGGCCCCAGCAACAGGGGCACCTGTGCTAGCAAAGCCCCTCCCATCCCATCCCTGCAGCTCCGTGTGGTTAGAATGGAGCCCCTGAGACTTTGAAGTCACATCCCCACCCCTCCTCCTCACCATCCCCTATGCCAGCCCGTGGCCAGGCCCTATGGGTCAGGTAAGCGTGGACAAAGGTCTTGGTGGCTGAACTGGGCCCCTACAGAAGGGCTGAGGTTGGGGCCCAACATGCATGTTGGGAAGAAACAAATCCAATCACTGATATAGTCAAAACACTGAGGTCAGGTGGGAGGTGGGAAAATTCATGTCCACCCTGGAATTCCAAGTGCAGGCCCTGGAGTCCCAAGGCTCAGGACCCCAGGCTGAATCTGCCAGGATCTTGGAGATGTGGAAATTCAAATCTGGGAGGAGTCCTGGGATAAAGTGTCAACTGAGAAGCAATGGGGCCACTCAGGATCCCTGCAGTCTCCCAAGGCTTCTGGCCCAAAGCCCCAAGCACTTTAGAGAAAAATGAGGAACCCTCTACTGGACCAAGGGCAAGATTTAAGGCCAACCCCAAACAGGCAGGATGCCTGGAAAGCCCAGCAAGGAACCTCTGGGACACCCAAGTACCCATCACATGCTACGTGCTGGGCCAGCAGGGACCGCAGACGAGGGGACTGAATGATAACCAAACACAAAGAGCTGGAAACCCCAGGGGGACACCACTTTCTAAGGCTGTGGAGGAGACTGTGCACCTAATACCAGCTGGGTTTGCTCAGGTGGTTTTAAATTCAGCTGTGTTCTTGTGCATATTCTAACCTTCCACCAGGGGGAAGTGAACTCAAAGCCTTTGGGGGGCCACTGGGGAGAAGACGGATATGCATCCTGGCACCCGGATGGAGAAAGGTGCGCTGCAGGTGCTAAAGGACCCCTGGTTTAAGGGGTAGAAAGACAGGCCTCACAACCCGTCGACAAATAAGACAAAATGGGTTTCAACTGCAGCAAGACAAACTGAGCCAGGGCGTAAGGAAGAACTTCCAGAGAATGCATGTGCTCAGAATTGGAAGGAATGACTAAGACGACGTAAATGTTTTTTCCTTGAAGAACTTTGCAAATAAGACCTACGCCCACCAAATCATGTGCTGTGTGGATGACTGTGCTGGGGGTGGGGGCAGAATGAGATCATCCTCATCCTGAAGGTCCTCTCCGGCGAGCGGTCAGGGCCAGGTGTCTCCTTATGGGACTCCATAAGGAGAACGTGGAATTGTCCAGAGGGCGATGTATGAGTCCTCTGAGTGTAGATGCTGAGCCCCAGAGCTAAAGAAACCGAGGCAGGGAGTCACAGCCTTAGACCCTAGTCCCCTGCCCCTGGCTCAACTCTCTCCTGGAGAAGCCAAAGTCACTTCTCACAAAGAACTCCGACTGTCCTCCTCTCGACAGCCAACGAGCAACCACCAGGCATGCCAAGAGACAACGGGGAGTTCCCGCCCCTGTCCAGAAGATGGGCCCCAGAAAGAGAACCAGGCCAGTGCCCCACGA
This sequence comes from Cheirogaleus medius, assembly GCA_008086735.1. Classification (NCBI taxonomy): domain Eukaryota; kingdom Metazoa; phylum Chordata; class Mammalia; order Primates; family Cheirogaleidae; genus Cheirogaleus; species Cheirogaleus medius. The sequence goes on along the minus strand of VBSM01002121.1, from coordinate 1,240,395 downwards.
GGCTGGCTGGGGGGAGCATCTGCCTGAGGCACGAGGCCACGTCCCATGATGGTGAGGGCAAGGGGCTGGGAAAGGCCACGTGTCCTGCAGGCTGACATGTATGTGGGGTTGGGGGTGGCTGCAGACGCCAGCCACAGATGTGCTCCCGAGTAGATAAGAACCACAGGCAGCCACTCACCGTGGGCAAGTAGCAGCTGCTGCCATGACCTTCCTCAGATAAAGCCCTCCTTAGCCTTGTCACTCTCCTGATTCATCAGCCCAAGGGACGTAAACTTTGATGTGTGTCAATTTACCAAGCTGGGGGACAGAGTGAGACCTGCACTCATTATAGGAGATTATAGGGAGTATGGAGATTATAGGAGATGTGTCCTGTGGGCCCCCAGAGCCTTCCCATCCCCAGAGCCTGCTATCTGCTCCAGGGTCAAAGGAGGCTCCTTTTGGATGATGTCTGGGGGAGATTCCGGGTGGGCCTCCTGGGGACTTTTCACAAAGATCCAGCGTCTTTCCCACTCCCGTGTCTCAGCCTGCCCCCTCCCAGGGTGGCCTCATCCAAACAGAGACCAGCTGGGAACTCCCATCTCTACAGCCAGCAGATAACACCTGGGCATCATGGAACACAAGAGCACTTTCTTGACAAAGGCCTGTCCGCAAACCCTACCCAGACGCCTTGAGGGATAACCCAGCCCCTACCATACCTTTAGGAAGCAAGTTCCTAAAATCTAGATTTGATTTTTAGAATAAAATGGCAGGCAGAATCCTCAGAACCTCGAGCCTCCCCTGCTCTCGCTGCCCAACTTCCTCCCCCAGAGGAAGCTGCAGGGTGGTGGCTTAGCCGTGCTCCCACTGCGGTCGCTCTGCGAAGAGGGCACAGTCACCTACCAACCTCAGCACAAGAGGAGAGAGGAGGTCAGCTCACCGGCCAAGGCCAGGCAGGCCTGCAGGCCCAACGCCCAGAGGGAAATAGGCAGCCAGGCCTACCCTAGTCACCCCCATTTTCTAGCTCTTCTCTCTCCTGGCTACAAGAACCCCTCACATTATGGGGGACTTAACAGAGAGGCCACCAGGACCAAAACGTACGGAAAGAATCTCGAGGAGACTGCTTCAGTCCAGAAGCCCAAAGGAGAGGTTTGTTCTAGGAGAGGAAAGATACCTCCCCTGAGAGAACCTCGGAGATTGAAGCGACATCAGAAGGAAGCCTGGAAGAGCCCTGGCTCCAGGCTGCTCCTGCGAGCGGAGATGGGTGGCTCTGGACCCCCTGCTACAAGAACCAGAGGGCAGAGACCTTTCTGATGTCAACAGAATTCATGCAGGATAATGTTATATAAGCACAGACACTCAATGGGCTGAGGAAATATTCCACAGAAATAGGCAAAATTTTTACTTCCGAGTGCCAAAGGAGATTACAGAGATTTGTGTTTCCTATTGCCTCATTCATATTTTCCTATTTTTTATGACCTACTTTAAACTGTGCTATTATATAACTTAATATACAATGATACTCTTAGTTTTATACTAAAGAGGTGTGTGTGTGTGTGTATGTGTTTAAGCTAGGGGCTCATCCCTGGAGTACTCCACCATCCCAAGCCAAACTGCTACCCTAATAGTCAGCATCCAATTACTTGGTGCAGGTATAGGCTAGAGAGGAACTGTCCTCAATTAAGATGACACAAAACATCCAAATGCGGCCAAATGACGCACTGTGGCTCGCCACTCACAACCCACAGATTCGCATGAATGCCACGAGGATCTCATCTGTGACATCTTTAGTCAAAAATTTCCCAACTCCAGCTAGAACTGACCATTTCCTTCTTCCCACAGCGACCTACTGCCTCCTTCCCCTTGTCCAGAGTCAGCCACCAGGCCTGGGGTTCCTGCTATGAGGCCCACCGATCAGCAGGGATCTCGGACCGAGCGCCTCCCCAAGGTGGGCAGCGGGGTTGGGTAACCAGGGAGGAGCTGGCACCCAGGGTGCCACAGCCCCACCCTCAGCTGCCACCCCAGCTTCCCCCTGGAACTCCTGCTGCCCGGACAGCCTGCAGGACACTCCACTCTCTCGCATCTCAGAGCATCTGCACGAGCTGTGACCACCTTCCTCGACAGCGCTTGTTGTTGTGACCCTCCCCAGCCCTCACTGAGCCTTTCCCTGCAGACCCCTACTCAACCCTAAGACCTGCAAGCTCAAGTGTTGGCTGCTGTTCTGGAAACCCTGGGGCCTGCAGGCCCATGGCTGCGACTGCCCCATGCAGACTGGAGCCGAGCAGAGCACTGGCTGGACCGCAGCCACGGCGGGCTTATTTTCTTTAGAGTTTTTCCAGATGGATCATGAATTTACAGCAGATCAAGTTCCTGCCTTCAAGGGTTGTTTCTCAAAACAGTAGACCATGAACTTCAAAGCACAACTACATAAACAAAATCTTAATGCTTTCCCCGTATTCTAGATCCCTGCAGAAGAGGAGGGGAGAGGAAAGCAGAGAAACAACTAGAACCCAGACCGGACATCAAACAGAAGCTAGTCCTCATCTACCGAGGAGAATCACTCACACAGAGCCGTGTGAGAGCAGACGCACGGTGGCTTAGGGGCCTCTCTAGTTCCACCACGCAAGGGGTGGCGACAGAAAGACAGGAGAGGATGGAAGGCACTGGGCGTGGGTTTTGGAAGATTCCCCCCCATGGTGCGGGCCGCAGAGACAGTCAAGACCAGAAGGATCTTCCTTCACCAGCCCGCTCCCCAAGGGAGAGCAGGGACCCCCTCTGTCGCCCTGCCCAGCTCTGAGCAGCTGTCCTAGAAGTGACTGGGGGCAACTCTGGGTAGGACCCCTGACCCAGGGCACGAGAGCACCACCACCACCACCACCCCCACCCGGTGACCTTGACCTCAGGTGTGGACAAAAGAGCGTGAAATGGTTGCAACAGGGATAAGTGAAGGGAAGAGGGAATGGGGGAGGTGGTATGAGAGTTGGGAAGGAGGACGGGCCGCCACACGCACACCCCCTCACAAACACACCTCCCTATATATACCCCCCCATACATACATACCGCCCTATATACACCCCCCCATACATACATACCGCCCTACATACACACCCCCACACATACATACCTCCCTACATACACACCCCCCGCAGCCCACATACTCCCTTCCAAGCATTATCATCAGCCAGGACACAGAGAAGGCTTCAGAGACAGGTAAGGCCGGTGTCAACGGGCATGAAGCTCAGGACAGAACCCCCGAGGGTAAAGGGGGAAAGTGGAGGAGGAGGAAAGAGAGCTGGAAAGAGGGAAAGACCACAGCAGAGAGCTCAGCATGGCCACGGCCCAGGGCATGTTCTGTGGTTACCAGGTCAGGAGGCCGACCAAGGCCAAGTAGAGAGCTGCTGCTTACATCCCAGCTAAAAGGTGGGGCTGGGAGGGGCCGGAGGATGTCCACAGAGAGAATGGTAGAGGTCGAGAGACAAAGAGAACGAGGAAGCAGGAGCAGGGCAGAGAGGGGCTGCTCCCTGTCCTCAGCCAGTCAGTGCCAATGAACCCTGGAAGGAGGCGAGCAGGGTCTCAGGTGCCCATCCAGGCAGGGAGCTGGGCTGCTGCTAGCCCATAGGGTGTCTCTGGGTCAATTTTTACCTCTTCCCCAGGGCACATCTATTGGGAAAATATACCAATTTTCTTAGAAGACATTTTTATTGCCATCTGCAGGATAATTTTAGTAATAAATATTCAAATCTTCACTGTCTTTGGCACATATGGCACTTGCGTGTCTGCAACCTGTACAACTATCCATGGCAGGCCTGGTTAGGAAGTATCAGGCAGGACTCTGGCCTAGACACCAGGGAGCAGGCAGGAAGACTTCTCCCTGCCCTGGCTGCTGGCTAAATTTGAGAGGACAGCCTTGCTCAAGTAGGGAGAGGGGAGAGAGAGAAGGGGAGGGGTCCTGGATGTTTAAGGGGATAGTCGGGAAGCATAGCCAAGAGCTGTGCTGACCGGGGTAAGGGCTCTTGGCGTGGGGTCCAGGGAAGAAGCTGAGACCACAAGCTTCTTTCCCATTTGGGGTGACAGAGGCACGGGAGGTCATTCAGAGGCTGGGGTTCTCTGGCATCTTCAAGTGTCCTGGCCAAGGCTCAGAGAGTGTCCTGTCCCCCCCCAAGAGCAGGAGGGGCTTCTCTAGTCTCTCCTTTCATTCCAGGGCCTGCTGCTGGGGCGTCTGGGGAGGGAGGAGAGACGGGCAAGAGGACGGCAGGGAGGTGGACGAGGCCGAGGGAGAGCTCACCTTCTGCGCACCTGAGAAGGCGTGGCTGTGACATGAAACATTAGGTCACATGGCCTTCCCATCCGGCCTTAGCTGCCTACACATCTGCACAGAGAAGGAGAAGAGGTTGAGAGGAGAAAGTGGGCAGCAGCCGCAGCACAGAATAAGCCAAAACAGCCACAGTGGACAGAGAGAGGACACAAGACAGGGGGACGGACAGGACGGGAGGAACGAGCAGAAAGAGAAAAAACCCAACGGTGGAGGAGATGGGGTGGGCGGGAGGTGAGCGTAGTCTGAGGCAGGGCAAGAGACAAAGCGGGGACAGCAGAGGGGACAAGGGACAGCAGCAGGGGAGGCAGGGCAGAGAGTGGGCAGGGGCTCCCGTCATGCGTTTCAACACAGGTCACTCGGACGCCATGCGGAGGGGGCCCAAGGGCCAAAGCTGTGAAGGTTCTGTGGTCATGGCGGTGTTGTGCTTCTTCCTGCCTACGATGGGGCTGGGGAGGGGCATCTACTAAGCCTGGCGATGAAAATGTCCAAATCCTGAGTGTCTGCAGCATGAACAGGGCCCTTTAGTCGTGGTACCCACGTGCAGTACAGAACCTGCATGACTGGACTTAAGCCTCAGGCCTCCCCGAGCAAAACTGGGCCAGGACACTTGAAGGGGCTCCCAGTTGTGCGCCCCCTCTCGCTTCCTCCCAGGGGTTGTGCTTCTGTCTGGGAACAAAGAGTGCAGCGTGACTACATGGGGGTCCCAGGCAGGACACAGGAGAAGGCACTAGGGCCTGGGGGGGCTGTGGACAGATCTGCTAAATCTGCACTTGTGCAGAAGGTGAGGGCCTCATGATGCCTTTGTCAAACAGGTGAGTGAAAACAGGAGATGCCTCCCTGGTGCTGCCGCCCACTCGCCTTCTAGCACCCCAGAACCACCCGGGCGACTCACGCACACAGCCCTTCCTGCTTAAGCCAGTCATCTGCGTCCTGGAAGGTGAGCTCCTGCCCAGTTTTCTTGGTAACCGTGGAGGAAGATGAGAGAAAGAGCAAGGTGCAGGGGAGGAGCCAGCGAGAATAACACGCCACTTCCGAACCAGGGCAACCTCTGCCCAAGAGACCAGACCATCCAGATACCTGTCACAGGTGGGGGGTGGGGGGCGGGGGCAGGGGGCAGGAGGGCAGGAGGACATGGTTTGGGATCCAGCATGAGGTGTGCTGGGTATGGCAGGGGCAGGGGGCCCGGGGTACCTTCTGGGCTCCAGAGAAGGCATGGTAGAAGCTAGACACGTAAGTCATGATGGCTTTCTCATCCGGTCGGGCAGTTCCGACGATGTCTGTCAAGAAAAATCTGGAGTTAAAGCCAGCTGGTTCAGCGAACATGTGATACACCCCCTGACGTGATGTGGAAAGAAGCCCACAGCACCATGAAGTCTTCTCGCCAAAATGTTGAGCCTGAATCTAACCAGCCTCTGGCATTGACTTCCACTTAAGGGAACAGGAGAGAGAGAGGAATGAGCAAAGTGATGCCCAAAGGAGCAAACAGACAAACCCAGAATAAGGGACATCCTACAGGAGAACAGGCCGGGTTTCTGCAGCAAGTCAGCGCAGGAGTAAAAGGGGTGGAAGGGAGGAGTGCTACGGACTGGAACAGACGTAAGAAACATAACAATCAAATGCCACGTGTGGACCTTGTTTGGATCCTGATGAAAACAAACCCAACTCTCAAAGACATTTCTTAGACAACCGGAGGAATCGGATTAAGAAGTGGGCAGTAGATGTGCCACGGAATTGTTGTCCATTTGCTAGATGTAAAAGCTGTTTGTTGATATAACAAAGTATCTGTATGTGTATTCCGAGGTACACAGCAGTGAAATTTTATGACACCTGAGCTATGCTTTAAGATGTTTCAACAAAGAAAAGAAGAAAATAAAGTAACTGTGACAAAATCTCAACAGGCATTACATCTGGATGGTGGATATATAAAAGTTCATTGTGCCATTCTGTCTGCTTTTGTCTGGGTTTGAAAATGTTCCTAATGACATTCTGAAATTTGAAATGACACTGGCGGGGCAGAGGGGCAGGGAGCAGTTCTGGATCCCACCGTGGTCCCTCCCTGCCCCACAGCACCGGGCAGGTACCACTCAAAGTGGTGCCTGAGCAGGTGGGGCCAGAGAGAAACCAGAGGGAAAGCAGCCATGGTGGGTGGGGTTTCTCCCAGGGGGCAATGGTGGGGTTGGGGGACAAGAAGACCTAGACGGACCCCAGCCTGGAAGCAGCCAGCCCTGGCTTCACAGGCCGCTCCGCTCTCCAGATGCCTCCCTTCCCCCACAAGCCTCTGCTCACCCCGCCAGAGAGGCTTTTCGTGACTAGAGGTGCAAAGGCGCGTTTAGGGGCCAGGAAGAGCTGAGTCTCCAGCCCCAGGCCAACCTTTGGTAAGGATTTTCATGCATCAAACCCCGAACCTGTCCCCACCCAGGAAGCCTGGCCAGCAGGGGCCGGGACACACGGGCCTCATTGAGAAACAGAAAAGTCAACACTGACTTGGGGCCCCTCCTTCTCCACACGACATGGGAGCCCCTTCCTCTGGCTGGGACCTGCCGAGCGGGTGGGCAGGAATTGGAAAGCTCCACCAGCAGGAAGGTCTCAGCCGCAGTTGTCTAGCGCCCCCCTCAGAAAGCAGCAGAAGAGGGCGAGTTCCCCGGGGTCACAGAGACTTTGAAGGTGGAAACACCACACCCAGCCCCCAGTCTGCAGGCCACCCCAGAGCTCCAAGGGTCAGCGCCACTTCCCTCTCAGCCAGCGCCACTTCCCACGACAAAGTGTGGGCAGGAGCTGGACAACAAGGGAACACCCCGCTCCACTGCCCACCACCCTGACTCCACAACAAAGATGAGAACACCCTCAGGCGATCTGTGCAAGAACAGCCTCAATGCCCCTGGCAGTACTAGCTGTCACCTCTCCTTCCAAACCTCAGGGAACCTGACCTGCAGGTGACCCCTGGGCTCCTCAAATGAGGCCCCAGAAGACCAGGCCTTCTCCCTTCCTGCCCCGGCTGCTGGGGCCCATCCCCTCTTAGCCCCTGGGAGGCAGGTCGGGGGAGGGAGGGGAGCACAGAAGAAAGGCACCGTTTACCTTCAGCATCCAGCATCTTGGGGATGTCCAGGTACTTCTCCGCCACGTCGAAGGCCGTGTTCAGATTTGTGAGTGGGTCGTCCTAGAGAGAGAAGAGGAGGAAGTGATAATAAAGTGAGACCATGACAAGTCACTGGGTAGTCACCACAACTGGGGGGCAGAGGGGACTTTCTACCAGCACCCCCCAGTGCTTAATCCTCAGGGGGCAGCTCTGGGTGTAGAGGGCTGGTCTCCCCACCAGGACCCTCCCGCTGGGGGTTTAAAATATTCTCTTTCCCCCTCAAGCTTCCGTGTGCCAGGGGAATGAGGGAAGAGCTGTAGCCTGAGTTGGGGTAGGAAAGAACTGCTAGGAAATGCGTGCCTCAAGCAGGCGCTCGCCTGGGCACAATCACCGTTGGCTTCTGGTTTCAGCTCTGCCACCAGCCAGTGGGCCTCCTGGGTAAGGAACCTGACCTCAGTTTTCCCACCTGTAACTCAAGAGTTGGACTAGGAGCTCTTAACTCTGGGCTTGTCAAGAGCTGAAGTAGGAGCCTCTTTGGTCCCCATGTTCTATGAAATTTTGGGGCTCCTTTAAATAGCCACAGCTTCTTGACGATTCTGGCTTCTGCTACCTTTTCAAGAAAACTTAGTGGAGATTGGCAAGGATGCCGAGAAACTGAATCCTGCGGCGCTGGAATGCGATGTGAACGTAGGTGGGAATGTCAAATGGTGCAGCTGCCGTGGAGAACGGCATGGCGGCGCCTCAAAAAGTTAAACAGAGAATCACCATATGTTCCAGCGAGTCCACTTCTGGGTACGCACCCAAAAGAATGACAAGCGGGGTCTCAAAGAGATATTTGCATGCCCTTGTTCATAGCAGCATTATTCACAATAGCCAAAAGGCGGAAGCAGCCCACGTGCCCATCAGTGGATGAATGGATAAACAAACGTGGCCTACATGGACAATGGAATATTTTCAGCCTTAAAAAAGGAAGGAAATTCTGACACAAGCCTGCAACATGGATGAACTTTGAGGACATTATGCTAAGTGAAATAATCCAGGCACAAAAGGACAAAGGCCATATGATTCCACTTTTACGAGATACCTAGAGTAGTCAGAGACAGAAAGTAGAACAGGGGTAGCCAGGAGCTGGGGGGAGGGAAGAATGGGGAGTTATTGCTTCATGGGTACCGAGTTTCAGTTTTGCAAGATAAAAAGAGTTCTGGAGACGGATGGTGGTGGTGGTTGCACAACAACGTGATGTACTTGATGCCACTGAGCTGTATATTTAAAAATAGTTAAGATGATAAATTTTGTGTTATGCATATTTTACCACAAACCCTTGTGGGGGGCTGGCAAGTTGAGATAAACCTGCCACATCCAACCCTACCCACCGCCAAGGTCTCTGGGCCTAGTCTGCTGTTCCTGAGCCCTGGGCTGGGACTTCCCAGACGTTCTCCTTGGGCACCTCCCCAGTAGCAATTTTTTAAGAAAAAATTGTAAATGCAGGAAAACAAAACCTGAGTGGGGAGAGTTCTTTGCCAGGCCTCTGCCCCTCCATTCTTGGTTCCTCAGACTAACCTAAAGCAAGCTGGTTTTGCCAGTCCAGGACTCAGTTTCCCTGTTTGCTATAGTGAGAATTACAGGGCAACAAAGGGACAAGTACATTCATTTGAGATGTTTTCAGGAGGAAATTGCTCAAAACAGAGAAGGTGGAGGCCTTCCGGGAAAGTCTCAGACAGCAGCCAGGATGATAAAAAACATTGCCAGGCAATGACGGTCATTTCCGTCCAGGGCCGCGGCTGCCAGTGCTTACACCCAGGTACACACTCACCTGTCTCTCTCGAGTCCAGGGACCACCGGGTCCCCATGCCCACACCACAGGGAGGAAGAGCTTCCCCATCAGAGCCCTTCTGCTTTCTCCCCACTATGCCCAAGCACCAGCTGGCTCTGACGAGTTCTGTGTTTTCCGGAAAGTACTCCCAGTTCACTGGGCCCAGGTCTGTGCTAGGATTTGGGCTGGAGTTTACTGATGCTACTGATACATGGAGAGGGACAGGGCGGGGAAGGGCATTAGCCAGGTATCAGAGAAGTCCCCTGGACTCTCACCTTCCAAGTGGCTGGTGCTTCTGGAGCATTTGGAATAGGGGAGGGGACTCTAGAGCCATGGGACAGCATGGGCCCCATTTCGTATGGGGGTGGGCAGCAGCTGTGGATTAACTGGTCACTGCCACCCCAGCATATCCAAGCAAGGACACAGATACATGCACACCTGTCACCACAGCACGTCATCTGAACAGGAAGGAGGTATGTGATGATGACTGCAAAAGAAAAATTTGACACCTCTTGGATTTCCCGCCTTGGCCCCGCTTGATTTGGCCATACAGCTTTCTGGAGGTCAGGGGGTTCTCAAACTGAATTGTTTTTCCTTGCAAAGCAGCTAAGTTAGTGGGCTGGGAACCCCCTTCTTCCCAAGGGGTTAGCCTGGGAAGTACCAAGCAGTATGAAAAGGAAACCCACCAACCAAACTTTGGCAATGAAAGAAAGGAAACCACGGTGGGATAACCTGCCGGGACCGCACAGCAGGTCAGGGACGAGGCTGGGGTAAAACGTCTCTTAGAATATGCAGTATTTTAAATTATGAAAGTAACGTCTCCACCTTACAAAACCTAGAAAAACAGAAGGCAGAAATGGCACTTATTATCCCATCATCCTAATGAAACTGCTGCCACAGTTGTGGGATTTTTCCTGGTGAACCATGCATGTGCACAAGTACACAAATGCCACACATGCAATGAAGGAGCCCAAACAGGGAAGGTGTTTTTCTGCTCCTTTCTAGATGGGGCTCTGTCTGGTTGGTGTAACAGGCCAACACCCTCAGGCAGCGGCAGGAGGCCAGGTGAGCACACCTACCTTCCGCAGCTTCCCGTAGTCGATCAGCTCGGGCCGGTGGCGGTGGATCAAGGCACAGAAGCCGAGGCCGTCCTTCCAGCTGCCCAGGGAGAGAGAAGGGGGTGAGTGACGCTGAACAGACGGGCAGCCACGCACAGGCAAAGGGCAAAGCGCTAGGCAGGGGTCTCCTCTATCCCAGAGAGGTGACTATATAACTCTTTGGAGCAGGAGAAGACAAGATGGGAAGGGACATTTCTCCCTGCCACAATCCCAGACACTGGGGTAAAACCCTTGTGGGGGGCTGGCAAGTTGAGAGAAACCTGCCACATCCAACCCTACCCACCGCCCAAGGTCTCTGAGCCTAGTCTGCTGTTCCACAGCCCTGGGCTGGGACTTCCTAGACATTTTCCTTGGGCGCCTTCCCAGTAGCAAAAGCATCAACCAAAGGTCTATCAGGCAGCAGCCACGTCCAAGACAGTGTGGGGTGGGGGAGTTCAAAGGACAGCAATGACCCCTTCCCAAGAAAAGCTACTTCCTCCTCCAAGGGCCTCAACTGTGTTCTAGGCCCCTAGGGGACCTAAGAGCTCCCAGGGATTCTGCAAGAGCCCCTCAGCCCCCCATCACTCACCTTATATGGAAGTTCTGGATGTTGACGTTTTTATAAGGAGCTGTCTTTCTCTGACACCACAAGAGGAGCCCTTCCTTGGCTGACGTTTCTGTGGGGACGGGGACGGGCAAAAAGTTCAAGGGGCTGACTCAGTGGCGGGAGGGGCACCAACTCACAGAAGGTCCCCTGTGACCCCTAGATTCTAATCCTGCTGCTACCAAGGAGGGAAGAGGCCCTGGCCATCAACTCTATTCCCTTGACAAAGCTTGAGAAGTCATCTGAGAAACAGAAAAGCAAGCCAGGAAGCTTTTCAGCTTGCCGTGTTACACATTTCAATTCTGAGATAATAGCCATTCAAGCCTTCAGAATTAGCTCCCCTACTCCCTTTTATTCAAAGAAATGGTAGTGATACGAGTAAGTCAGCAACCTCTGTCGGGTGGCCACTTTGAGAAGGAAGGTTTGATTGGTCTGGGAAATCTAAACATGCAGGAGTCTCCAGACCAGACTATGCAGCCTACGGGGTGCACACACAGCTGCGTGAGAAGAAAGCTTTAGGACTCCTACTCAGATTTTGTTTTCATCTAAAAAACAGCGTTTCCTTATATTTACTGCAGAGATTGACACTGGTGCCCTCCATTGCTCTGTGTGTGAAGCAGTCACCTCTCCGTAAGGTAAAGCAGGCATCTGAGGGGGCTTAGGGGGCTCCCAGCACAGAAAGGCTGCAGACCACACTGCCTCTCCCCGCCATGTTCACATCTGTGAATTGCAGGTTGTGGTACCCAGTGAAATGGGTTCACAGATGACCTTACACAATGGACTTTAAAATGATGTTCAAGCATTCCTACAAAGACTATAGACATTCAAGCACAAGCAAACAATTAAAAAATTGGCAAAGCTAATGCTTCTACTTAGTTTAAGCTCTTTGTCAGTTATATCACAAGATTAAAATGATGACGATTTAATCAGACACAAGGAGTCCACTCAAAAACTCATCAAGAAGGCTACCTGAAAAATGGATTTATATCCACTATCACTAACAAGAACCATACTCTAAGTGACTACTATGGGCTTTTTTTCAACCACTCCAGCCCTAGATACCAAGTACCTATAAACTGCACTTAGACTTCACATTGCTGTACCACAAAATGCAAGTCCCTATTTCCATAACAAAGCAACTTAATCTGCATTGTTTTCATTAAGAAACTCCTTAGAATAAAAATGCTTAAGATTTCTATGTCGTTAAAATGAATAAAGTATTTTTTAAATATCTCCGTCTCATCTTTTAAAAATCCGTCTTGGTATGTATGTTTTATCATATGCATAGCAATATACAAATATTACAAAATAAATACATGCATATCAGACATAAAGCTCAAAAACTGCTGGAGTACATCACTGCCTCAGACTATAGTGACCCTTGCAGAACTGGGAAGCAGCCACTAGAGGGTGCTATGGGAGCAAAATGGAGGACGTGGGGGCAGCTCCGGCACAACCTCCTGGAGGCTATTTCCCCACCCTTTGGGATTAACAACTCAAGACCCAGGTGAGGTTTCCAATACACTTCCCCACAGCAGCTCCAACTTTCCCGAAGTGGGGAGTTTCCCTGGGGCCAGCACACCTAAGGGAACCAGCAGCCCAAATTGTTCTCACTTCTCTACACAGACTAGGAGGAGGGCAGCTGTTCAGGAATGGGCAGGAAACCCATGACCTGTGTCCATCTGCATCTGCTGCCCTGGGAGGGAGGGAGGCCTCCGGGCTGAGCCCAGGGAGGTAGATGAGATGGCAAAGGCAGGGGAGAGGTGCGAGCTTGGGGAAGGAATGGATCAAAGCAGAAACCCACCTTCCACGGAGATGTCCTGGATGGCAAAGCGAAGGATGATGGTCCAGATCATGCCCAGGGTCATTTTCACGTTCCCATCCACGATTTCTACAGAAACAACAGCAGGACACGTTAGGACGGGTCTCAGCAGGGGGACAGAACTACCATTCCCTCGGCGCCCACGTCGCTCCAGGCACCACACTAGGAATCAAAGACTACAGGGATCCACTTCTAGAGGGAAATAGGATGTTTTTTAAAGTTAGTGTGATACACAGTGACAGGTGCCAGGAGAGAAGCCTATTTGGGGCACAAGGAAGGTGTAGTTGATTCTACTTGGAGACAATGGGTACATCAGGAAAGGCCACAGGGAAGGTGGTGTCTTAAACCCCATGCTGTGCTTACCAGCCTGTTGGAGAGGAAGGGGAGGACACACAGAAAGCCAGCACAAGCCACAGAAAGTCAAAGACTTAAAGTTTTATAAACAGCCATCTTGAACGATCCATGGACTTAACCTTATAATGCCATTGGTTGGGTATTAAAATAGATTTTTGTAAAAATAAATCAAACAACAGCTTCAAGATCACAACTAAGAAGCCTGCTATATTCAGTCTAAGCAGCACTTTTTAGACTTTTAAATGCTATAAATTCTATTAAGTAGATTTTTTTCTTTTTCTCTGTACCAGGCCTAGAGGCAGGGAATACAAACATAAATTAGCCCTATCTTTAAGGACCCCAAGACATGGAGCAATTTGTGGTCTTGAACAAGTGACACTTAAATGTAGACTCCCCACCCTCACCTGCTTCCACACCAGGAGATAGTAACCTGGCCCATGGTAAGGCATCCTCAGTTAAGAGTAAGGTACCCACAGAACATCTTAATTTTTCCTACCTGCAACACTAATTTTAGGGGAGACCCAACAGAACTATAAGGGGCCATTTTCAGGGAGTCCTGATTCCCTCAGCCCACATCCACTAGGATTTGTACCCCACAAATCCCTTAAACAAGAGTGGATTTCCATTAAGAAAGTTACACTGTAAGATCTTAATCCCTTCCTCAAAAGTGAGGACAAAGCTATATGCTACTCTATGACCAACAAAGAACAATGCCTGGAGTGATTCATGGCCACAACTGCCCCCCAGCGGGCAGGTAACCTGCTGAGGCTGCCCTGGGGTGCTGGGCAAAGGACGAACAGTGTCCACTCTGGACATGAGATAGGATGTAACTCTTCCTGTGAACAAGGAGGTTTAAATCCCCCTCCCAGAGCCCAGACACCAGAGAGGCACTGGCCCACATCCAAGGGCTTCGGTTAGAGAGAAGCAGAGAGCTGCAGCGGCACACAATGCCTTCCGCTAACAAGCACCGCAGACAGTCAGCACTTTGCAGAGCACGCTGGGGGGAGGTAGAACCACCCATTAAGAATCAGCTCATAAAGCATTGATATTTTAAAAATGCACTTTCATTTATGACTCCCAATGGTTTAACATCTGTAACATTTGAAGAGCACATCTAAATTGATAAGACAAAAAGTCTAAACTCTCAATAGATAAATAGGCAAAACACATGAACAGACACATCACAAACATGAAATACAAATAACCAATTAATAAGAATGTTCGATCCCTCTTATAATCAAAGAAATAAGATATCATTTTTGCAGCTATTATTATAAATTAGCAAAGTTAAAAAACAAAGTTAAAAACCACACACACACACACCTGATGCTAGCAATACTATCGCACTGAAGCTAGAAGTGTAAATTGGTTCAAAAAAATTTATTTAAATAAACTGCTGGGAAATAATTTGGCATCAGGGAGCAAGCATGATAAATTTATTCAACATTTTGACAGTAAAATGCTATCTCTAAGGCTGGTGAGGTGGCTCACACCTATAATCCTAGCACTCTGGGAGGCCAAGGCAGGAGGATTGTTTGAGCTCAGGAGTTCAAGAATAGCCTGGGTAAGAGCGAGACCCAGTCTCTATTAAAAAGAAAGGGGGAAAAAGAAAACCCAGCCAGGCATTGCGGTGTACGCCTGTAGTCCCAGCTACCTGGGAAACTGAGGCAGAAGGATCACTTACAGAGAGCCCAGGAGTTAGGGGTTGCAGTGAGCTATGATGATGCCACTGCACTCTACCCAGAGCAAAAGAGTGAGACTCTGTCTCAACCAAAACAACCAAGGAAACTGAATACCCCTCCTCACAACCCCCATCCTTAAAAAAAAAAAAAAATTCTATCCTTAGGAATCTATCCCTGGCCAATGACCTGAAATGCAAAGTAAGAAGGTTTCTGTGTTAAATGTGCTTGTTGCAAGGCTATTTCTGGTGCCCCTAAATCGGAAACCATGTGCACATACAAAGTACATGGAGTGACTGAGTAAATCCCCAGACCCCATCGGCCTCTGCTCAACACCTTCAGGGCTTCCCACTTCACGCAGAGTCAAAGCCAGTGGCCAGTGAGGCCCTGGTGGTCTGGCAGTTGGGCCTCCCTGCAGCTCCCCCTCCCTGGGTGTCCACATGGCTTGTGCCTGGCCCCCCTCCAGTCCCCAGTCACATATCCCTTCTCACTGGCACCTTCCTTGACCGCCCAAGTGATGCCCTGCTTTAGTTCTCCCTGGCTGGACATTCGTGCATGTGTGTCTTCTCTTCTCCCTTCTAGAATGTACACTCCATGAAGGTAAGAATATTTTCCATTTTGCATCACTACTTAGAGCCCAGTATAGTGCCTGGCACCGAGAAAGCCCTCTGTCAGCATTTGTTAAATGAATGAATGAACGAAAAGCAGGCACTAAACACAAGAGGGTGAACGGGCAGAGGTAGCGCAGGCCTGTCATGGGCCCCTGAGAACACAACGGCACTCGGTCTCTTCCAGGGGAGGGCCCCGGTCTGGAACAGAGCACAGCTGTGCTCAGTCAATACACGATTAACACAGCCGTTAAAGATTACATTCATGAGTTTTTAATGACTTGGAAAAATCCTTATAATAGAGAAAATGGAAAAAGCAAGTACAAAATTTTATGGATAGTGTTTTAAGTATAAGGGGAAAAGAAATTTTTTTAAGCCTTGAAAAAGCTCTGAGTGGTAATCCTGAAGCCCAGCCTTCCTAGGAGTAGCCCCTGCAGTGCTGGCGGACCCCTCGCCCCCTACACCACCCCACTCTGTGAAGGTCAAATCTCTTGGCCTCTGGCCGGCTTGGCCACCGCTGGCCTTGAGCTCATGGCCTGCAGCCCTGCCTTCCCTGGAGCCCTCCCAGCACTAAGGGGGCAGGTGGGTTCTCTTTGGGTCTTGCCTAGTTACTCCTCTCCTTCCCCAGAATCCCCCCAGGAACTTTTGCTCACTGAATTCTCATTCACGCCAAGGAAAACAGAGACGCCAAGCACAGGCAAAGAGAGCGGGGTGTGTTCAATCCACAGCCCATGCACCACCCACCCCCAGCCCTGCCTGACTCCTGTGCCCCCAGCCACACCGAGTGTGACCCTCCCAGATGGCTCTCTGTTCCCCTTCCCCAGGTTGCTGGGACCTTTTCCCCAGGCCTCTCAATGTCTGCAGCAGGGACGCCCGTCTCCCCGGCAGCTTTACACCAGGGTCTGTCTGCAATGTAGGGCCCAAACAGAGTTCCGAGGCCACAGCTGGGCTCTGCAGGAACAAGCCAAGATGGTAGATCGACAACGTCTGCCACGGGTGTGGAAAGCAGCGGCGGCGAGTGTCTGCGTTCCCGGTCTACAGCTCGCTACACAGCTGCTCACGTCCTCTGTTTACTCAGAATCTGTTTCTCCCTTCTCCCTGCTCCAGGGACACAGTCGCCTGCATGTTACTCAGTCCCATAGAATAAAGGGTGCTGCAGAAATTCCACATGACAGGCACTAGAACCCCCAGGGCCAACACCTTCCAGACCAATGCTTTGCTACAGCACCCACTGCCCCTCCATGCTGAGGACAGATGCTAAATCACTGAGACCACCCAGGCTCATGGCACCTCTCCCCAGGTTAAATCCCATCCCCTCACCCAGGCCAGGTCTCAATTCCATGACGTCTGGGCATCAAAGGAGAAATCTTAAGGCTCTTTTCTTTTTTCTTTTTTTCCTTTTTATTTCATATTATGGGGGTACAAATATTAAGGTTACATATATTGTCCTTGCCATTAAGGCTCTTTTCTAACCCTTCCCTGATGTACAGAAGTTCCTTGCCTCCTGTCTCCACTTGAACACCTTCAGGGACAGGGAACTCACCACCTATCAGAGCCCTAGTTCCACTCCCTAAGGCTCCCTAAGGCTCTGTACATTATCTAGAATCGGCCTGCCCAAGGGGCTCCCTCCGAGGCCTAGTTCTGCCCTTCAGGGTTGACCAGAGAGTCTAGTCCTTGCGCCACATGATGATCCTTCAAAGCCTGGGGGAGGGGGCTGCCCCCGCTGAGCCTGGTCCTCACGGCACAGCCCTCAGCAGCCCGGGATATTTTTCCACAGGGACCCCCAGCAATGGCCTTGTCCCCACCTCCATTCCAGGTGATCATTCCGGGCGATCCACACCACTGCCTTTTATTTTATAACCTACAGCAGTAAACTTAATTTCATTAAAAAAAAAAAACAAAAAACCCAAACCCATTTTCTGCCTCATCTAGTTTCTTAGCTCAGCAGAGTGGCCATCCCAGCTGGAAATGGGGATAGGCTGTTTCAAACCAGGAAGCCTCAGCTAAGAACACTGGCTCCCTAGGGTGCTGAGACAGTAAAGAATACCTCATCTTAGAGCAGCCCTTTTAAAAGCCTTAGGTTTCCAGCACCTGTGTTCAAAGCGCTGGAAGACTGTGGCTGGCGGGTGAAGCGACCTCCCAGCACAGCAGGGGCAGCGAGATCAGCCCACCCTGCTCCTCGTCACTCCGCTGGGGCAAGCACGGCCGACTCCACCTGCCACTTCGAGACTCAGGAAAATCAGACGTGCAGTTGCGCCCTGGGCCCCCACTGGGGGAGGCAGCCGTGCCTAGCGGTGACAGGAACAGGGCTAGACCTCAGCTCTGGAGCCCAGACACCTGGGTCACACCCTGGCTCTGCCACATAGAAGTGGCCTGGCTCAGGGTCTGGGCTCACCTGACTACACCCCTCACTCCAGCAACTCTTCTGAGCCTCAGTTTCCTTAGTTGTGAACCGTGGCTGGTAACACTCACCCTCCAAGCCTGCTGTGAGGGGCAGGGAGAGACGAGATAACCCCCGTGAAGCATCCGGTCCAGCCAGGCACAGGGCTGGTACTCGGTAAGCACTGGTTTCTCCTACTTGTCCCTGCAGTAGAGCTTTCTAAAAAAAATTTTTTTTTTAGTCAGTAGCCAAATTTTCCTTTTTAAAAATCTGGATTTCTGGCTTCTTTTGAAAAATTAGAAGACCTGGCCATGCTGGATCTGTACTCCCAACACAGCAACAACTTAACTACGTTTGAGTGGAGCCTGCCCTGATTGGGACATGCTCTCTCCAGGTCACCACAGTCCCCGCCCATCCCCATTGCTCACCCCTGGCCAACGTCACGCATTCTCCAAACTTGCCTGCCCCGGTGGGCATCTGAGCTCGCACCAGACCACCTGAGGGGCATTTTCTTTGGCCTCCCAAGCCTACTTTCTTCAAACTTTTCCTGCCAAGTCTTTAGTCTTCCCTAATAAAACAAACTTATCTTTTCTTAATAAAAGGCAGAGAACATGTTCCCAACCACAAAGCAGAGTACCCTGCTACGGGCAAGTCCTTCAAACATTTACTGAGCACCTGCTGTGTGCATCATGCTGCTAGGAGCTGGGGCCACAGGACCCAGAAGCGCACGGTTTCTGCCCTTGAGAAGCTCGCAGCTGGGATCCACAAGCCACTGCCTGTGACCACCTCAGGCACTGGCCTGAGTTCCCCATAAGGCCGGGGTTAGCAAACTTTTTCTGCAAAGGCCCGACAGGAAATATTTCAGGCTTTGCAAACCATATGATCTCTATCACAACTACTCAGCTCTGCCATTCTAGCACGAAAGCCACAGATGATACATAAACAAATGGACGTGGCTGTGTTCCAATATTTACAAAAGCCCGTGTCAGGCAGATTCGACCCTGTGCACGGCAGTTTGCAGAGCCTGTGCTCAAGTGTCTCAGTTTGATGCATCCACATAAAATCCTTCACTTTCTAGAAGAAAGGGGACTCTAAGCACCACCAGAGAAGAGATCTGCTCCTCTGGGTTTACCAGGAGCAAAACCCCCACCCTCTCCAAGGAACGGCCACTCTCTGGGGGCATTTCTCCTGTGTCACGAAGACCTGGGCTTGAATTCTGGCTTTGCTTACTGATAATGGAAACTTGAGCAAGTAATGTAATCTCTTTACACATCTGTTTTCTTATGGTAAAATGGGGACAACAATTAGAGCTACCTTATAGGGTTGTTGGAGGATTAAGTGAGGTCACCATTGTGAGGGGCTTCTGTGCGGTGCCTACCACCGGGAGCACCCTGTTCGCATAGCCGTGGTGTGTCCTGAATGAACGAATGAACGAGACTGTGTCCTGTTCGTCTTCAGGTCTCCGCATCACACAGCAGGTGCCCAATACTGAAGGGGCCTGGTTGGAGTATCCCAACTGCCTTAACCCACCCCCAAATCCCTCAGAGACGCCGCAATGCACCCAAGAAATTGTGCTACCTTCTTTTAATCATTAAGAACACGCTGATGATGGCTTAAATGGCGTTTTAAAAAGTTTTTCTAAGTGAAGGGAAAAGAGCCAAGAAGTTACACTGCAGGGAAATGCATTGAAAACGCTCCTAGAGGCTCCTGTTTATCAGTCCACCCAGCGCCTGGGGGAGCCTCGGGGCAGCCTCCACCCTCCGCCCCGCCGGTGTCTGCACACCCGCCCCAGCCCACAGGACGCTCCACTTCCGGCAGCAAAGTGCGGTGGGGCTGCGGATGAGGGAGACCGCATTCCATACACACAGGCCTCCACACTGCGAGGATTTGGCTATGGGGGTGTGGGCACAGGAAGAGGGGTGTGAGTCCTCAGTTTGGGGCAGGGCAAGACTGGAAGGAAAGTGCTGCTGTTACATGAAGAATCCACAGGGCTCTGGGGGGGTCACTGCCAAATGCCCCCAAGTGATGTGTGGGCCCAGCAGTCAGCCTAGAAAAGGCCAAGGGAACTGGAGGGCAAAGAAAACCAGGCTCCTCGGGGCAGTCAAGGGCAGGCCTTACTCACCTTCGGCTCCGATGGACACCAGTTTGACCCCTTTGCTGGCTATGAAATCCAGGGCCTTGTTGACGTTGGAGATCTTGTGCACCCTCATCTTGCCTCTCTCTGGCTTGGCCAAGCGTTCGCCTGAGTGGACCAGGAGGGAAGAAAGTGAAGGTGAGATGCTACGATCCAGAAGCCAGGGCTGCTCTCGTGACACCTCACCCAAGGCACAGCTTAGGTGGGGGGTGTGCCTGCATGTGTGTGCATGCATGTGCGTGCATATGCATGTGTGTCTGCATTTGTGTGTGTGGACGTGCGTGTGTCTGCATGTGTGTGTCTGCATTTGTGTGTGTGCATGTGCGTGTCTGCATTTGTGTGTATGGACGTGCGTGTGTCTGCATGTGTGTGTCTGCATTTGTGTGTGTGTGCATGTCTGCATGTGCGTGTATGTCTGCATGTGCGTGTGTCTGCATTTGTGTGCGTGTGCATGTGTGTGTGCACGTGCCTCTCAGGTGCTGCAGAATACTACCTTGGCTGGGCGTGAGAGGGAGAGTCTACCCTGCCTCTTTTTTCTTCCACTCCTCAGATCTAAACCTGCTGGCATCCACTCAACATTTCTTTATTATGCCCCTACTGCATGCCAGGGATTTGGCTGGGTACTAGGAATATGGGGGTGAATAAAATAGTTTCTTGCCTTTATGTAATTATAATCCAGTAGGAGAGACAGACCTTAAACAGAGAAATACACAAATAAATATATACAATGAACAAATACCAAGAAGGAGCAATGCTCTTCAAAACGGGAGGAGGATGAAGAGGAGGAAGGAGGAATGGAGAAGTGGTCAGGGAAGGCCTGAGTCTTTGCAGCCAGGCAAAGACTGCAGGGAATGGTGATCAAGGCAGAGGGAACGGCACATGCAAAGGCCCTGAACTCCTTCTAGTCTAGACTATTCTGCCCTGGGAATGGGGTGCCAGTCACTCTAGAGTACCGTGAAAATGTTCCCTGGTGTTTAAATAGAGTTGTCCACTGCAGCACCGCCCATCTGAGAGCCACAGAGCTTGTCGCATTACACTGCCTCCTGTGGGCACCCACGGCTGGGCTCTGGGTCACCCTCCACCCCAACTCAGTCCCCACTGCCCCCACCTCCAGCTTCCACACAGGAGGTTCTGCTGCTCAGGTTTCAAGGTCAGAGGCTTTGGGGAAACAGGAATAGGAGCTGGTTCTCCAAATACCCCAATAAGAGCACTTTTACCCCAGAACAGAGAGCATGCAGGGATCTCCTAAAATGATTTGAAAAATCTTAAGTGCAACACGTGTGGCCATACCACATGTGTTGGGGTGGGGTACGTAGCTTTCAGAGTCTCCAAGGGGTCAAGGCTGAGAACCACCATCCTAGAGCCTGAAACTCTGCACCCCGTGCCTGCCATGATCTCGGGCCCAGCCTCCTCCCAGCACGTCAGTGGCCTGACTGAGAGGGCTCGAGGGGCCGGTGGCTGCAACATTGAGCCAGGCCCACCCTGTCAGAGCCCTACCTCTCCAGGCGGCCTGCTGGCTTCTGGAAGAGAGCAGACTTCCTGCCACAGACGGGATTTGCTTGTCAGCTCCCAGAGAAGCACAGCTGCTTTTTAAATTAAATCAAGACTTTCCACTCGTGGCTCTCCTGAGGCCATGGCTGCTGCCCGGCAAGGTACCCACCATTTCCTGCCCAGGAGAGATGGCACAGGGCTCCCACCCAACAGGACTGATGGCGGCAGCACCACGTCCCTCCCTGGAGGGCTGCTCCTGCCCCAGCCCTTGGGGCCTGCTAAGCCTGAACTCCCCAGCACCGCCAGCTGTGCAGCTGCCTGGACCCTGCTGCTCCACGGCGACAGTGGAGGAGGCGAGGTTACACACGGGAGGACGGGAAAAGCTGCCCAGGCAGCGGCTCTCAAACTTCAGCCAGCACAGAATCACCCGTGGAACTTGCTAAACTACAGATGTCCAGCCCCCCGCCCCTCGACAAGTTTCTGACTTAGGAGGTCTGGGGTAGGGTCTGGGAATCTGCATTTGGACAAGTGGTCCTGCTGATTCCAGCACGAGTGGTCCAGGGACCCCTCTTTGAGAACCTCTGTAGGCAGCATTCCTCTTCCATCTCCTCAATCCCTGGCACCCTGCCCATCTCCAAAGACGCTCAGGAGGACAGGCAGCATTTCACTGAACAGGTCTCCCCCAGCCCTGGGAAGAGACACGTAGGCTTCGCAGACGTGCACGGGCTCCCCGGGCCTGGGTCAGACCCATCCGGCAGGAACACACGGACAAGCCTGGTGCTGGGCATTCAGTCACTCCAAGGTTTCTGCAGCACCTACAGGCCAGGACAGCTGGGACTGAAGGTAGGACACAGAGATAAGACAGTCCCTGCCCCAAGGAGCTCAGTGAGGGGTGGGGAAGAAGACAAGAGAGCCAGAATTGAACAAGAAGGAATTAATGGGGTGTTATGGGCGAGGCAGTATGCTCAGATGGAGGGGTGTCAGGGAAGCCTTCTTGGAGGAAACCCCCAAGCTGAGTTTTGAAGAATGAAAAAGAGTGATGCCAGGTTTGTTTGTTTTCCAATGGGGAATGTTGGAAGAGGTAGGAAAGGACACTCTACAAGGCAGTTAGAGGAAAACGGCATGGCGGTGCCTCAAAAAAGTTAAACAGAGAATTACCATATGATCCAGCAATTCCACTTCTGGGTATGTACCCAAAAGAATTTAAAGCAGGGACTCAAAAAATATTTGTACACCCATGTCCATAGCAGCATCATAGCCAAAAGGAGGAAGCAATCCGAATGTCCATCGGCAGATGAACAGATAAAGTGTGGCGATACACGCAATGGTTATGATTCGGCCTTTACAAGGAGGCAATTCTGACACGCGCTACAACATGGATGAACCTGGAAGACACTATGCTAAGTGAAATAAGCCAGTCACAAAGGACAAATACTGCAAGATCCTACTCATATTAGGTACTTAGAGTTGTCAAATTCGTAGAGACGAAGCAGAATGGTGGCTGCCAGGGATTGGGGAAAGAGGCGAGTGGGGAGTTCATGTTTAAGGGCTACAGAGTTTCAGTTCGGGAAGTTGAAAAGAATTCTGGAGACGGATGGTGGTGATGGCTGCACAACATGTGAACGTGCTCAATACCACTGAACTGGATGCTTAAAAATGGTTAAAA
>VBSM01002121.1:1197711-1212693 GCA_008086735.1 Cheirogaleus medius | reverse complement strand
CCTTACACCCTAGTCTACCTTCTCTACGGGTCCCAGTCTTACTTTCTCAGATTCCTCTAGCACCTTTCCATCATGGCGTAAACAACTATTGTGTCAATGCACTTCCTTCAAAATGTGTTGAAAGGTATACAGCCCTTGAGAAGGTGCCCTCCCTAGCACGGATGCACCAGAATGTGACTTTAGCCACACAGGCTCTTTGGGCCTCAGTTTTCACATCTGCAAAATGGGGGACAATAGCATCTAGACGACTGAGATGAAGATTAAATAATCTTAACATAGTAATGTTAACTTACATTAATAATGAAAATATAATATTGATGCGTCCGAAACATAATAAGCACGCATAAAGTGGTCCCTGCCGTCATCATTATTGTCTAAATTTTAGATTCTAAAAAGGATGTCTGAATAACCACACTCAGCTGAGATCTGGGGCACAGGGCTCACTCCACAAGCATGAGTCAGGCTGAGCTTTTAGAGTCATTCACAGCCTTGATCACGGCGGGAGGGCGTGGAACAACACGAGACCCTGAAGCAGGAAGGTCACAGGACTTGCTCGGGATCACTTCACAGAACAAGAACATGGCACTGTAAGGACACAGTCACTCTAAATATGACAATGCAAATCTCAGGTCTATCAACTTCTAGCCAGGTGGCAAACTTGGGCAAGTTACTTGACATGGCTCTGCCTCAAGGCACCCATCTGTAAAATGGGGGTAACAATAGCACTTACCCCTGAGGTTGTGGGAAGATTCAACGAGACAGTCCACTTAAAATACTGAAAATGTTATAGCGACTGCTCAGTAATTACCCATTATTGCTATTACCACAATAATTGGAGTTATAATTACTACAAGTTCATGCTGTTAACAGATTTCATCAAAGAATGTTAGAACTGGAAGAGATGTTAGGCACTACCCAAGTCAAACTCTCACTTTACCACTGAGGACCCAATGGACCAGAGAGGGTGAGTGGCTTTCCCCAGGCCACACAGCTGGGTATATCCACAACCCGACCTCCTGACTCTAGCCCTTCATGCTTTTTGCTCCACCCAGACAACATGGATTTCAGGTACAGGTCTGGGTGACGTGCTGGCGGGGAAGAGCAGAACCAAGGCTGGGGTTCTAAATGGCCAAACAGGCGGGGTATGAATGAAAACTGGTCACTGTGAAGTGAAAACACCAGCCAGATGGAATCTGGGGCACTGTGGCCAGCATTGGCAGAGTCTGAGTTGATGGAACATTAGCAGAGTTGGCCGGAGATGGGCAGCCCCTCTGGGACAACCTTGCAGAGAGAGGCGGAACCCGGGGACAGGCAGGTGGCTGTCAAGAGGCAGGAGGATCACTCTGACGGTAAGTAAACCAGAAACACACCTTTGGGGGTGAACTTTCAGAACTGGGGCTCTTGACCAGGAAGAGATGGCTGAGGGAGTCACCTCATGTTTTTGAAAGACCCTCCCACGGATGAGTGAACAAACTTGCTCGGTGCAGACCCAGGCTGAATGGGCCATTGGTGAGGAATGTGGATTCTAGAGCAAGACAGACCTGGATCCGGTCCCAGCTCTGCCCGAGTGACTCTGTACACATGACTTTACTTCTCCAACCCTCCACGTCCACATCTGTAAAATGGGTATAATAATAGAACCGACCTCGCAGAGTGGTGAGTATCAATGCAGTGACACATGGAAAGTGCTAAGCACAATCCTCACACACAAGGCTCGATAAATGGGAGCTACTACTACTAACATAAAGTACCGGAAGTTTCGGGGAAGACTAGTAGAGTTGAACATAATAAAGCTGAATGTGTGGTGTGCTGCCGGCCACTAAAGGGAGGGCGCGGTGAGGGTACCGAGGCCTGAGCTGAGTAAGAGCCTTTGTAACTTTGATTCTACGAGAGCCTAAGGCAGCCCTTGAAACGCTGGTTTAGAGACCTGTTTGAAGAGTTCAGTCAGACCAAGAGTCACGCACTTCAAGGCTAAGCAGGGTTTCTCGACCTCAGTATTGTTGATATTCAGAGTCAGAAAATTCTTTGTTTGTGGGAGCTGCTAACATCCCTCTACCCCAAGCTATGACAAATAAAAATCACCCCTCAGTTGAGAACCCAGTCTAGAGGAGATAAATATGCCATAGATGATGACGATAATGACAGCAGCTAACATTTATTGAACACTTACTGTATGCTAGACCCCCTTCTGAGTGTTCTACCTCCTTTAACTCATTTAATCTTCACCATAACACAAGGCAAGTATTCTCCCCATTTTACAGATGAGGAAACTAAGGCACAAAGAGGTTTAATAAATGAGCAAGGGGAGTCATTAGTTAGGTGAGTTAGTCCTCACCTGTATATGTTCTTATGCATGTTTCTTGAAACAGTGGCCCCCTTGGGCTGTCCTTTGTTTTTCTACCCACAGGACACTGTGGCTGCAGAGTACAGGTACACACGTGAGCGCCTACAGGGCAACTGGAACACAGTGCCGGTATCGAGGCAGCAGGTGGCGAGGGGGAGGAAGCAGCCCCTCCTCACCTCCACCTGGCGACAGGGGCCCTTGGTTGCCACACCTCCAAGGAAGAGGAGCCAGAAATCTGGACTTTCATGTGGAATCC
Source organism: Cheirogaleus medius (assembly GCA_008086735.1). Taxonomy (NCBI): domain Eukaryota; kingdom Metazoa; phylum Chordata; class Mammalia; order Primates; family Cheirogaleidae; genus Cheirogaleus; species Cheirogaleus medius. The sequence goes on along the minus strand of VBSM01002121.1, from coordinate 1,210,093 downwards.
CCCAATTTTCCAATGCTGCTATAATGTAAAAAAAATAAGACATCCCACAGACCCCCCAAAATAGGTCGGCAGGCTAAATCTGAATTAAGCCTGGGTCTCTGGTTCCATAGTGGGAAAACATGAAATCTTTTTAAGTCTCCTATAAAAAAAATGTTATCCACATAATAATGTACAGCATGTTAAAATAAGCACTCAGCAACACCTGTGCCCACCACAGTTGACGCTCCTGACAGACCGTCGGCAGCATGAGCCATCTGGGAACCTGGTCGCGGAAGCTGACAAGACTGCCCTTGAGGAGCAGGGAGGCTCGCTGGGCTGGATCAATGATCAATACGTGTCAATACCTGTCACAAGGACCTACAATTAGACGTGCCACACGTATGCCGCCGTGCCTCGTGAATTAAAACAAAGGTGCATTTGTCGTTTATAACATTTGCAAAATAAGTTTCTGCTAATTCCCATGAATTAGCATAGAGTGGGAACGATGACAAAGCCCGAGACACGTCACCACGGGGAAGGCTGGCGTGGTACAACTCTGGTGGAAAGCAGCTCGCCAAGGTGAACTAAAACAGGCATAAGCCCTTAGCCCAGTTCTGGGACGCCATCCTGAGTAAATAATGCTAAATAAAGAAAAGGCTGTGAGCATGCAAATGCTCTTGCCAGCATTACTTGAGAAGGAAAAATTAGAAATGGCCCAAAATTATATTAATAAGGTATTAGTTAAGTAAATTACAGTTCGCCCACTTAATGGACTATTACGTGGCCAAAATGATGGGTTCTGAGACTATATTATTATGAAAAAGTGCTTATATATAATTAACCAAAACAAAGCAGGATCCAAAATTGTATGTACTGCAGGTTTAAAACTATATGAGCAACCGCACGAACATGAAAAAATGATTAGAAACAAAACACATCGAAATGCAAGCCTGTGCTCCAATAATTGAATTGCTGATGATTTTTTGCTGCTTTCCTTGCCCAGTTATCTGTAAATGTGGTTGGTTTTTGGCGATCTCCCTGCTAGGGCTCTCCTTTCTGATGTTTACTTGCCTCCATGCACAATCCAGGCCATTCACTCTTGGCTGACCTCACCAGAGAAGTCTCCATTGACAAAGGTGCTTTTTCTATTCCTTGCACCGTGGAGTAAACAAGATAACCCACCTGTAGCCAAATGCAACTAGCTCGGCAGTGTTGGGACAGTGGGGCCATCTCGCCCGGCCATCAGGCCCAGCCTCCCACCCACAGCCCTCCCGAGCACATCCTCCCAGTCTCCTGGAATCCAGGACACCAGCCACAGTTCACACCAGGGGAGTCACTGTTCACAGGACGGGGGTCAGGAAACCTGGGCCCTGCCCTGGCTCAGCCAGGCATGCGACCTCAACCCGTTCCAGCTCTGTAACCCCAAATGAGTCCCCCTCGTACCCTGCAGGCTAGAGCCCAGCAACCTTTCCCATCAGATGCGTCTAATAAAAAGATGCAACCAAACAAAGCACCCGGCCACAATCTGTTGTTCCTGTGTAGGATTTATTTTCAGTTGGTGGGCTCTGCTCCTTGTCAAACAAATTCCACGGAGACAGTTTCACTTCAACAGACTCAAAGCATGATCAGTGTTTCGGTCTCAAGACGGCCAGCTCCTAACCTTCACGACCCCCGTTATTAGCTTCCTGGACACTCCCTAAAAGCTTTAAGCCAGAACGTCCCTGGAAAAACACACAAGGACCTGGGAACAGCAGCTGCCTCCAGGGGGGTCCTGGACAAGGGAGGGAGGGACATTTGTTTTTCACAAAATATTCTTTTGTTTCTTTTGAGTTTTATGCAGTCATTACCTATTTGAAAAAAAAAAAACTATGCAAATACAAGAAAAGTCTGTCTGGAAGTGTGTACATTTCACTGTTACCTCAGCCCTCTGGCATGGATAAAGGGGACTTCCCATTTCCCTGGGATTATGTGGGGGATGGGGGCAGGGGGAGTGCTTAGGTATCATCACAGAGAAAGAAAGCATATCTCTAAAACGAAGAATAAGAAAAAGATGACAGAGGAAAAAATTATCCCATCTATTTAAAAGAATGAGTAAGAGAATCAGATAAGATACTGTACAGAGAAAAGGCTCTGAAGAACTTTAAAGTGCCCTGTCCACGTAAAATAACATAAAGGAAGTCATAAACAGGGAAGGGGACCAGCAAGCACGCACACGCACGCATCACGCACACGCATCGCCCCCGGAAGACGGCAGACTGCTCACTGCGGGGAAGGTGAAGGGCAGTGCTCAGGCCAAATGGCCCCAGGAAGTCCCCAAACAAGCCTCTAAGCCTCCAGAAGGTGACTCGGGGCTTCCCATACAAGCTACTCCTCATCTGGTGGTGCTCCCCTCCTGGAGTTGGGCAACCAGGGCCCTGGTCTAGGCTCATCGAGTCAAAAAGCAACTCATAGCCCCAACAGCCCCCACCCTCCCGGGGCAAGGACCCGCCAGCCAGCTCCCCTGCCGTGTGGGCCGTGCAGCATCAACTCCAGGCCAGCGTCCCCCGAGAGGGCCGGGCCAGCGCACGTGCTCAGGGGTGAGGTCCCTGTGGCATTCGATGACATGGAAAATGTGGCTGAGGAGCGGCCAGGAGCGTGCTCTCCCCCCGGGCCACCCTGGAGTCCCTGTGACCCCCACACGTGGGCAGCCCGTCTGGCCAGGGCGTAGGCCCTGGTGGTTCGTCTAAGCAAAGATCTGCCCAGACGTCATCTCAGATGCCTGGTGTTCTGGTAAGTAAACAGGAGTACCTCCTTAACTTACCGAGGGCTGACTGCCAGCCCTTCAAAGCCGGCCGTCAGCTGGTCCACTCGCAGATGAAAAGCAGAGTCCCCAGGAACACCTCCACCCAGATCCACTTCCCAGCCTCCTGGGAGTGGCTGCTGCAAAGGCTGACAACTGCCAGGCAGTTGCCTTGCCTGGGAAAGGCAGCGCCCCGACAGCTGCCCCAGACACGAGAGTGCTGGGGTCCTGGGAGCTCGGAGGCACCCGAAGGACCTGGACTTTGGAACCAGACAGACCTGGGCTCCAGTCCCAGCCCCCACCTCTCATTAGCTCTGTCTCCTTGAACAGGAATCTTACTCTCAGCCTCAGGACCCCCGACTGTAAAATGAGGGTAATAACGGCACGGAATGAGCAAGGACCGAATTGGAGCTTAGGTACTGAAAGACTTAGTCTGGTGCTGTGTCCACAACAGATGCTTTAAAAATGTTAACCCAGCCAGTCCTTGCCACTACTGGCTCTGTGACCTCAGTGAACCTGTCTAGGCCTTAACTGCCTCCTCTGACAAATGGGGATAAAGAATATCGCTACTTTGCAGGGTTGCCGTGGAGCTTGGGACAATGGAAGCAAAACAGCCAGGCAGACGCCCTGGATGTAGCAGGAGCCCAGTAAACATCCATTCTCATAATGCTCTCCCTTCCCAATCCCTTCCTATTTAGTCGAAGTTAATCATTCATAGAGCTCTATGTATTGGCAAGAAAGACGTCCTGTTATTTTTCCCACTGATGACGGAACGCTCAGACCAGCCTCCAGCCAGGTGAGGAGCCTGCCCTTCCTGGTTTATGTCCATCCACAGCCCATTTCAGGAGACAAAGCACCACACACCCAAAGGGTCACCAGGGCCAAGAAGCAGGGGCCCAAAGGCTCATTCTGGGAGGCCACTTGACCTAATGAACACACCCGGATTGAGAGGGCTCCCAGGCCCACCATGAGGGCCCAGCATGGCCTTCCTGCCAAGGCCCCCAGAAGGCAGACTGCTGCCCCGGCAGCTCAGCCCCTTCCTGCCTGGTGTAGGTAGAACCTGTGGAGAAATCTCAGTTTTAAGTGTTTTAAGTGTCAGATGGACACCGGATCCCAGTGAAGAAACAGGTTTGTCCTCTTAGCGCCTGGCCAATGAGTCAACTGCCTCCACCAATCTGCCACCATCCACAGCCTTGTCTCTCCCAGTAACCGGAGAGCCCACAGCAACTGCCCAGCCATCCACAAGCTCTGTCAATTATCACTTTTATAATCCCAGACTAAGTCTTGGTTCCTCATCTATAAAGACAGGCTGGGTTCAGTGGCTCACGCCTGTCATCCCAGCACTTTGGGAGGCTGAGACAGGAGGACTGCTTGAGCCTAGGAGTTTGAGACCAGCCTGGGCAACATTGTAAGATCCCATATCTACAAAAACATGTAAAAGTTAGCCAGGTGCAGTGGCACATGCCATAGTCCCAGCTACTCAGAAGGCTGAGGCAGGAGGATTGCTTGAACCCAGGAGTTCAAGGTGGCATTGAGCTGTGATCACACCATGGCACTCCAGCCTGGGCACCAGAGCAAGACCAAGACTCTGTTTCAAAAAACAAAACAAAAGACAAAAATGAGTCTCTGTATCCCATAAGGTGGTGATGAGGGAGAGTTATGTGAGCCAGCCCAAAGGCCTCAGTCCACTGCCAGACACACACTGTGTGTTCTCTGGGTATTAAAAGACAAAAGCATCTACAAAGACAGAAAGTGTATTGATTAGTGGTTTCTTAGGGTTGGGAGCAGAGAAGATACGGAGGTGATAGCTAAGGGGTACAGGATATCTTTCTGAGGTGATAAAAATGTTCTAAAATTGACTGTCAAAATGGCTGCATATATGTGATACTAAAAACCAGTAAGTTGTATGCTTTAAAGGGGTGAATTGTGTGGTATAAGAATTATATTAAAATAAAGCTGTTATTTTTTATAAACTAAAATGTTCCAGAACCCCACTAAGTCATTTATATCAAGATTTGTTTTTTAACTCACTTGGCCCACTGGCAAGAAATCAGACTCCAAGGGAGGCCCTGGACCCCAGCCCTCCTCGGGGACTGCTGTAACTGACTGAGCTAGCTCAGCTACTGCACAGTGGCTCGTGGCAAGCTGAGATGAGGAATCAAGCAGGGTGGCTCGGCTTCGGGAGGCCAATGTGAGAACAGCCTCCTCCCCACTTCTCCCCAGCCTCCCCCTCCAGTTCGGCCCTGGCCGTGACGCCTCCCCCACGTCTGGAGTCCGATTCCGGCCCTTGCAGGTCTGATAGCACGCAGACCTCGGCGGGCTGCAGCTCCCAGCAGTGGCCGCTACATTCCTTCCCCAAAGAAGGAAAAGCCACCAAAAGTGAGGTCATTTGGTTTTTCTGGCACAGATGCTGAGAGCTATGGGTCACCCAATTCCACAGAGAACTTCCTCGGATCACAAAGCTTTGGCCCAGCCTGGTATTCACACAATACGGGTTTCGGCGGTCTGGCAGACTCTGGCCCCTAACTTGACCCCTCCACGTAGTTGAGGTGTGACCCTCAACTTTACAACTTGAAGCCTTGATGTTTTCATCTGCGAAAAGGGAATGATCAAATCCACCCCTCCTTTGGGCTAAGAATCAAATAGCACAATACTTGGCTTACAGTGGGCGCTCAAAAGTAAGATAAAATACAATTAGCTTCCGTCTTTTTTTTGGCCAGAAATGTGGAAGCTGCCTAGATTCCAAGACCCCATAAGGAAGCTCCTCTCTTCCCCTTATTATTACAAATTTGCAAGAAAGAAAGAGCTACTGCTTGGACAAGCCAGTTTTCCAGGTCTCCTCTCTGTGCTTCTAAAACAGCCTCCCAGGCTGGAGCTTCTGTCCTGGTCCCACAGTCCACCCTCCCCCCGGCCCCCACCATCATTTGGACCCCTCAAGGCATCTCCTTTGGCCCAGTGCCTGGAACTCTGACCTCCACAGCCGTCACTGTCACCAGGCTGGCAGCGGGGGCATCAGCTCTGCCACCTGCTTTCAGGGACTTGGGAGGGGTTCCTAGAGGCCCCAGACCCACTGGGGACAGACCACTGTACTTCTTTATAATGGCACGAAGCCCCTGAAGAGTCTGGGCTCACACTGACTGGTCCAATGACAGAAGGGGAGAAGCAGGGCAGAAAAAAATTGAAGAAAAGAAGAATGGTAGAATCGTTGAGCGCAGTGGTTCTCAAACTTGAACGTGCATTAGAATCACCTGACGGGTCTGTTAAAACACAGATGGCTGGGTCCTACCGCCAGAGTTTCTGATTCCAAAGTTCTGGGCAGGCAGAAAAAGGGCATTTCTAACACCAATGCAGGCAATGCCGATGCTGCTGGTCCCGAGACCACGCTCTGAGGACCACAGGCGCAGTGGCTAAGAGGATGCGTTTGGGCGCAGAAAACCTGGGTTCAATCTGGGTCTGCCGCTTACTAACCCCGGGACCTGGGCAAGTTCTTGACCTTTCTGAGCCTCAGTTTCCTCATTTGTAAAACAGGGATAATACCTTTCTCAGCTGGGTTGGTCAGGGATTACTGTGAGATGAACTGTGCAAAAAGCCTAGCACATCATAAGTAGTCTATAGTGTCTGGGGTCCATTACAAAGGTACAAGAAAGAAGAGAAAGGGTTTTCATGGAAAGGGTGAGACAATAGGAACTACTCCAAGGCCATGGGGCAGCCCCAGGAGCCCAGTGTGTTCCTGCATCTGGGCCAGCAGGCTCCAGCAGGCACTGCGCCCAGCCTCCTTGCCCCAGTCAAGTAGACTTGATCGATACGACCTCAGCACTAGTCTCCAGGCCAATGCCCAGTGCCGCCCACCTCCTCCCCAAGGGACCACCCAGCAGCCCATGACCGCCCATGGGAAGGCTCAAAGCTTAGGGAACCCAGAGCCCTTGGGACGCCAGAGTCACTGGAGCAGAAGGCAGGGCTGGGGGCCCAAGGTCAGCAACTATGGGAGCATCGCAAGCCTCCACAAATCCCATCAGTGACTTACAGCCCTGGAGTGGGACTAGAGCAGAAACTTCCTGAGGGGAGGGAGGCAGCAACAGACTGCATCTGTAAACTGCCACTCCCTGGACAAGTAGGGGTTTTCTGCAGAGGATCACCGTGATTCTCGACCATGACAACGATTACTCCACGCCTAAGGGGAAGTTTCTGGTTCCAGGATTGCTGAAGAGGGAACAGAGAGGCTTGGCACTTGAAGTGTTCCTCCTCAGCTGCATCTCAAAAATGTATCCCCTTACACCTAACAGACTGGTGAACAATTAATTAGAAAGGTGATTACGCCAAACGTTGGTGGGATGGAGGGACCCAGAAGCGCTCATGCCCGGCTGGTGGAGGGTAGACTGCACAGCCATTCTAAGGAGCACCGAGCACTGAGTCGGGAAACTCAATGTGCACTTATCCTAAACTCAGCAATTCCCTGCAATTCCCACCCAGAGAAATTCTCACACAACTGAATATTGGGATGTGCAGAGAATGTTCATCACTGCATTATTTGTGTTGGCAGGGGAGGGGTCGGGCCAATCTGCGTGCCCACTGTGGGGAGACTGTAGGTAAAATGTGGCAAATGCACAGTGGCCTTGCACAGACCGGAGAGGACAGTGGGCCACAACCTGAGAGTTCCAATTACCTAATTCTCTTCACCTGAGGTCCAGCAAGGTCGTTTCTTCTCCCAAACACAAACATATAGATCAGCACATTAAAAAGCAGCACAGAAACCCAAAAGCAAAAGGCAGCCTGTGGGCCAGAGAAACCCCTCCAGAAACGTCCCAGGATGACATGGCCCAATGTCATCACTGCCCTCCCAGCCTGTCCACTGGGCTCATAGGTGGCATGGGGTGTCAAGAGCAAGCACAGCACGACAAGACTGCTGCCCAGGCAGCTGGCCATGCTGAGGTGACAGGGCACCGTGGACCAGCAGCAGAGGGCAGAGGCTGAGGAACAGGAATGTGTCTGCAGAAACCTCAAATCTCCAGAAGGGTGAGAAGTGCAGCCACAGGCACATCTGGCCGGGACCCTCCACCTCTGCTGGGCAGCCCAGGGACCTCTGGCCAGGGCAGGATGAGGGGCTTCTTCCTGTGGCCAGTGCCCCCCAGCCCTCCTGGAGGATCAAAGAGACCCCCCCATGCTGCTCCCCACAGCACCGGACTCCCGGGCCTCACCTCAGACACTGGGCGGCAGAGGCAACCTCCCCTGAACCTTGTTTGAGAGGAAAGTAGTGTCCCGCCCTCAACTTAAGGATGGGGTCACTGATGGCGAAGGAGCCCCGAGGGGAGGGGAGGAGAGGGAATCAGATCCTAGAGGTGCTCAAAGATGCTGGCTATCATCATAACCACTCGGAGAGTGCTCGCTCACCGTCACTGTCACTGCTTGCTGAGGCACGCACCATCCAGCAAATCCACTCAACAACCCTACGTTACAAGGAAACTGAGGGCCAGAGGTGTTAAGCAACCTTCCCACGGTCACACAGCTAGGAAGAGGCAGAACTGAGATTGGACAGCAGAGCCTGAGCCTGTTCCTCTCTGCTGGGAGCTGAGGCCATCCGGGCAGACCCCCAGCCTCGGCCCAGCTGGGGAATAGCAAAGACTCAGCCAGCACCACCAGCCCGGCCGTCCAGCTCTGCCCACCATCCTGCATCAGTCCCCACCAGTCTGGAGCCACATGGGGACCTGCTCAGCCGTCCCTGGGCCTGGACTGCAGACAGTAGCTCAGGGCAGCCCGGGACACCTCCAGCACTCGCATCCAGCCACAGGAGGAGGCCGTGGACCCTCTGGCTCCCTGGGGACGCAGAATGGGCCGGGCAGCTTTTCCTTCCAAGTCTCATTTTTGGGGTGGTGGAAAGAGGGTTTGAATTCTTGTCTCTTTTGGCTTTCAGAACACAAAGCCCATTGAGAAAGACCATGAATAACCACAGCGCAGCCAAGCTGGTGGTGTGTGCGCCAGAGTGTGGGCAACCAGCTTGTCAGGGCTTGGATGGGCCGGCGTCGGCAGCCTCCCGCTCGGCAGGCCACTGCACATTCTCCCGCTCGCCCCAGCTCCAGGCTTCCCCTGCCAGGGAGCCGGAGCCGGACTCATTCATTCATTCATTCATTCAGTAAATTCTTACTGAGCACTGTGTCAGGCACTGTGGTTAGTTACACCATGGGCAAATAAAGGCACTGTCCCTAAACCATGGAGCCTATAGTCTGATAGGTAACAAACGGTAATCAAAAATCTTATCAATGAGTGTATGTCTGCACACTGAGCTCAGCCCACTGTCCCAAGTGCTCCACCATGAATTCATTAATCCTCCCAGAAGGCAGGAGGCTAAAACAGGGCCCTGACCTGGTGGGGAGACTGGGGGAAGGAGGTTATGACCACTGCCCCGAGGAAGTCAGTGAAGTTCTAAGGCAGAGGAGTGTTAGTTTGATGAGAAGTTTGTACAGGTGAAGGTGGGGCCATATAACCACAAAACAGCAGAGGCCCCAGGGAGCAGGGAACAGGCCCTTCAGAAAACTGAAAACGGCCACAGGGGTTGGTGCCAGAGTAAGGGAGGAGGGGCCGGAGACCGGAGGCCACTGGCCATAGGGGTGTCCAGGCACCTGCAGGCTATGAGGGTCATGCCTCCTGAGAAGAACAGAAGTCACCGAAGGCATTTTGTTTTATTTTAGCTGAAATAAATGAATGGGGGGGGGGAGGTGGTGTGGGAAATCAGGCACTGGCTGATGCATGAGTCCACCTGCAGCTTGGAAAGAGATTTCTGATTGTGACGTGAAGAGCAGACCACAGAGAGACCAGTCAGGGGCCTGTGTGAAGGTCCCGGCCAGAGACACGGGCAGCTCAGACCAGGGTGGTGGTGACGGAGAAGCAGGTGGGTACGAGGGGAAGAGGAGGGCAGAGGCCGCACCCAGACATCAGGCCTGAGCCAACACAAGAAGGAGCGGGCAGCTTTCCACCACGCCCCCAGGCACCTACAGAAGCTCCCTGCAGTCACAAATGGGCCGACGTCCTCAGCCTGCCCAAGTCATTCAAAGGTAGAGCAGACGGGCTTCAGAGATCAGGATGCTGTTTTCAACCCACTGTCCCAAGTGCTCTGTCAGTATTAGCTCGATTAATCCTCCCAACCACCCTGTGAAGCAGGGACTAGCACCAATCCTAGTTTTCTTTAAGACAGGGTCTCACTATGTTGCCCAGGCTGGTCTTGAACTGGCCTCAAGCGATCTTCCCACCTCACCTTCCCAAAGTGCTAGGATTACAGGCAGGAGCCACTGTGCCCAACTCTAATTATCATTTTTTAAAGACTATAAAAATATTCCACCACCCTGATGTATCAGGATAGTTTGTTAAATTTCTTCCTTAAGGTTGGTTACACATGGAAGTGCTTTTTCCTCCAGTTTTCCTCTTACTGATAGCACATACTGAATAATTTTAAGCCTGTCTTTGTTTCAGTTGGGCAGCTGTGCCTGACTACTAATCTCATTTTACAGATGAGAAAACTGAGGCACAGAGAAGCTCACAAAGTCACTCAAGGCTACAACAAACAGTAGTTGGAGAAACCAGAGTTCCACCTGGGGTGGCAGAGCCCACACTCCTAACCACAGGCCCAGGCGGCCTGGACCTCCTTGCCTGCTCCTCTCTCCTGACCCACCCCGGGGCCAGGCAGTGGGTCACTGAGTACCGGCCATACTCCCACACATCCCAGAGCAGGGCTCCTCCCCCAACTGCCCACCCAGTCACATCACCCTCTGGGGCTGGGGCCTGGCAGAGGCTGAGCTCACCCTTAAGGAAAAGGGGTCGGGTAGAGAAGCCCTAAAAGGGTTTTTCTCTAATGGACCAGGCCACCCTTGGGAATAAGGAGGCAGGTAAGGCAGTGGGCCGACCCTGGCAATACCCATGCCTCAATCCCCCCATCTGAACAGGGCAGCAGGCTCTCCTGTGCTTCTGGAGGGCTTTCCTACCAATAAAAAAAGGGCGTAAGGGGAGACGTGGATGCTACCTACCCACAGGACTTCACCATCAGCCATGGGAAGCTGTTTCGGTCCTGCCCACCTGGCTTGTGCCACCTGAGGTTGTGCCTTCCTAACTTCCTCGTACTCCGACACCTGTTGATTCCCAGGGCTCTGGGAAGAACCCCAAGGCCCACTATGCTCACGTGGGCCCTACCTGTCACAAGGCACATGGGGAAGTGTCCCAATGAGGGTCAGGGCTCTGCCCCACCATCTGTCCCCCACGCCGGTCCCTGAGGTCCCCGGTGCCAGCAATGAGGCCTGTGTCGTTGCTCCATTTCTCTCTATTGCCCCCCCCCCGCCCCCGTCCCCTGCTTTAGTGGAATGTCCGTAGGCAAAAGGGCCGCACAGCACGGGGGATCTGAGTTCTGATTCTGGTTCCCCCACAAGTCCCTTCACACTGCACAGTCTCCCACTCCATGTGGGGCCATACCTGCCTCACCTCAAGGGGCTCCCGTGAAGATGGAACGATACGGTCATGGGGAGAGCAATCTGCAGGAAGCAACGCTTCCCAAATTGGCCTAATCATTAAAAATGATGAAAATAGAGACCCCCACCCCAACAACCACCATTCTGGCTCAGAAGTTCTGGGGTGGGGCCCACAACTTGGTATTTTAACAAGTAGCAAGTACTCTGGGTGAATCCTATAATCAAGCACGTCTGGGCAACTCTGGGCTAGAGAAATATACAGGAAACCTGTAACACCTCACCTTCTGTGCACAGAAGGGAAAGAATGGTGTGGACTCCTTAGTTTGTCCACCCACAAAATAACGACACCTGCCCACTCTAAGGAAGCCCACCAGGTGGGTGGTTTACATCCATCATCTCGTCTACTCCTGGCAACAACCCTGCAAGACACATTGTCTTCTTCTTACAGATGGGGAAACTGAGGCTCACAATAAGAACCAGCTCAAGGATACAGCAAGGAAGATGACAGGGCTTCCCGCCACCCAGTGCTCCTGCCTGCGAAGCTGGGTTCTCCCACGGCCTTTGCAAGCTCAAGTCACCTGCAGGGAGAGGCAGAAAGCAGAAGGCAGCTCCAAGCAGGGCTCACTCTCCCATTCCTTCCCCCGAGCCGGACAGGCCCTACACATTGGTGGTCCCAATCGTCCTGCAGAAGAAGGGGGCACCCTGCTGCATGGAGAGGGAAGCCACTGTTTTCCGTCCCCAAATATGAGGGATACAGGGGTCCTGGAGCCTGCAATCCAAAAAGGGATTTGAAACAGCCAAATAGCAACCCAGGGCAGCTGGGAGCTCTGAGCCAAAACGCCTGGTGCTGGAGGCAGGGACTGCAAGAAGGTGTGGCAGGGAAGGGTGCCCGAGATCAGAGTATACGGCGCATCTCAACTGAAGCCCAAGGTCCCCCCTAAACATAATCCCTGCTTAGAACATGCAGCTGGCCCCAGGCCAGAGTTCAGCAACTCCCATCTCCCCGAGGAGGAAGCAATTTCTCCCAATGTGACAGCCTCACACGCAGCCTCTGCAGGGGGAGCTTGGCCTGGACGGAGACAACAGAGAAGCACAGGGAAGGCACACGGGGGTCCTAGGAACCTCGCCTTCCTGCAGGAGTCCTCCCCAGGCCCCTCCCACTTAGGAGAGGGCACAA
>VBSM01002121.1:1161041-1197611 GCA_008086735.1 Cheirogaleus medius | reverse complement strand
GTTCCCTAACACCAAATTCTTTCCACTGCTTCCTCTTTCTCTCGGAGCATCCAGTAAGTACAGGTACCAGACCAGCCACTGCCAGGCCACAAGAAAGCAGTGGCACCATTCACAGAATATATGCATTGCCAGTGGCACAGAGACCCAAGAGGGAGCCACGTGCAGGGCACTGCTGGGGGTCAGAGGTGCAGGTCCCAGTGCAGCTCGCAGCAGCAAACCCGCAGAGACCAGCCTGCTCTGCGGGGGGCCCTGGGGAGGGGTCGAGCCTCATACAGTGGCCGGCTGCCGGCTCCAGCAGACATGGTGAGAACAGGAATCTGGAAGGAGAGCCTACTCTGTTAGGAAGAAACACGGAGAAATTTTCTCCAAAGGAGGCTAGGAAGTGTTGCATTTGTCTCTATAACTCACTGGCCAAAAATCTATCACACACAAACCCTCTGGGGGAGCCCTGAGAGAGCAGCCCAGAGCAGGAAGGAGCAGTGGGGACAAAGGTCATCGGGAAAGTGGGGCCAGGAAGCTCTGGGGTCCCCCCACTCCACCCCGGGTCTCCCAGGAGGCTGTAGCCCCCTTCCCAAAACCCAAAGCAGGAGGAGGTAGGGAGGAAGGGAAGATGGGAACCTGGCCCAAAAGGCCCTTCTCCTTCAGAAGATGCTGGAACTTCTCATTAGTTCTATGACTCCAGACTTCCCCGGAGCTGTGCCACAGCCAGTCAGACACAGTGTGCCCTTGGGGACCCAGCTGGCCAGCCCAATGGCCCCTGCTGACAGCTACTGTGGCAGGCCCGGCCCTGGGGGTGGTGTCCAAAGCCCCCTGCTGGCCTGCCTTGGGGACTCAAAGTGTCTGAGAGGCACAATCAGTAAATATATAAAGTATAACGATTTCACTTCTTTGCAAATAGATAAAAGCATGCAGGGACACAGATATCTGTACACTCATTTTCATAGCAGCATTATTCACAACAGCTAAAAGGTGGAAACAATCCAAATGTCCATCAACAGATGAATGGATAAACAGAATGTGGTGATGCATACAATGGAATATGATTCAGCCTTAAAAAGGAAGGAAATTCTGACACACGCTACAACATGGACAAACCTTAAAGCCATAATGCAAGTGAAATGCCCTAGACACAAAAGGACGAACACTCTATGATTCCACTTATAAAGTACCTAGAGTGTTCAAAATCACAGAGACAGAAAGTAGAATGGTAGCTGTCAGGGGCTGGGGGCAACGGGAAATGGGGAGTTGTTTCATGGGTAACAGAGTCTCAGTTTTGCAAGATGAGAAGAGTTATGGAGATGGATGGTGGTGATAGTTGCCCAACAATGTGAGTGTACTTAATGCGCCCAACTGTACACTTCAAAATGGTTAAAATGGTAAATTTCATGTTATGGATCTTTTACCATAACAACATATACATGTGTGCGTGTGTATAAATTAAAAATGTAAACCTTATATGTGTCACAGAAAAGTCAGTGTTACCTGTGGGGAGTTGTTTTCTATGTTATCATGACTTTGTCAAACTTTTATGATAAAACAAAACGGACACTGAAGACTTGTAAACTAAAAACATTTCAAGTCGCGATTCCCGAGGGTGTTTAAAAACCCCCGGTTGGAGGGGGCCATGTGATCACCCGAATTCCCTCCTGGCCACCAGCACCAGCCTGCCCTGCAGAGAGGACACCCCCCTAAAAGCAATCAAGTCGGACTAGGGATGGGCCCAGCTGCATCCACAGGCCTTCCCTGGCCTTTCACCCTCCGTGAACCAGCAGGAGGGATGTGCCCCTCCATGGCTGGAGGGACAGAGTGAGGGATGGGTCCCTCCCTGGGCCCTGATTCCACGGTGACTCAGGCTCTGGTTTCCCCGGAAGGAAGCGAGACGGCCTGCCCTCTTTTTCCCTTTCCAGGAAGGCACAAGGGAATGACTTGGCCCAATCCCAGAGGCCCAGCCTTTTTACTCAGACTGTTCTGGTGAAACCACCCCACCATCCTCCACTATAGGGGGAAAGAAGCCAGAGAGAAGAGGGAGAGAAAGAGGAAACAGCTCATCCAATTGAGGAAGATACAGGAAGGGGAGACACAGCGGTCAAGACGGGGCCTTCCTCTTTCTAACATCAATTCCCGACCCAAATACACAGGGAGGGACACACGGAAGCTCTGGAACCCAGCAGACTTGGGCTCTGGTCCTGATGTTCCCACTGACCAGCTGTGTGGTCTTGCATCAGTTTCCTCCTCTGCAACTTGAAGGGGATAGAACATTTGATATCTAAGGCCCCTTTCAGCTCTGAAACTCCAAACTCTGTAAGAGTCGGGTGATATGCCAGGACTGAGGAAGGCCTGGAGAAGACAGGACACAGTCTTGGAACCAGCGGAGCTTCAGGCACAGAGACTCGTGCTGGCATCCCTCCCGGAAGCGATGGTTCTAACTGAACACCGGCATCCCCATCCCCAGGCCAAGCAGCCTCGGCATTCATTCACCCGAGGTTTTCTAAACTCCTCCTCTAAGCCAGGCGCCATGCTCTTGCTAGGAAACAGCCCAGCCTCCGAAGCACTCACAGCCTTGGGAACTTTTCCACTGGGTTTCAAGACCCGCCACCCTCGCCAGTCCCTAGGGCCGGGCTTTTGGAGGAGCAGGTCATGGAGGAGCACATGAACAGCAGGCGGAGGGGGAGCCACGAGGGGCTGTGCACAGAGCACAGAGCACCGACCCAACCTTAGCGTAGGGGATGTCTGGCTTGATTCCTGAGTCTGCCACTGATTTGCAGTGTCCTTGAATGAGCTTCTTCAGCTCTCTGGGCCTCAGTTTCTTCATCTGGCAGAGGGGACTGGGTCTGGTCTCTATGGGGGACAGTTTAGGCCTCCTCGAGATGGACTCGACCTCTCAATCCCAGGACCACAGGAGGGAGGCCTGAGGGAGCCAAGCCACAGGCAGCAGCTTCCTAGAGGCCCCGCGTGGGCGCAGCAGTGACCCATCCAGGACCCTGCAGGCTGCAGACGAGCCCAGCTGACAGACGGCCAACTCCGGGGAGTTCTGCGACACAAGGGATGTGGTGCTGGCCTGGCAAAGTTCAGCTGCCGGAGGCCATTTGACAGCAAACATCTTGCTTTAACTTCAGGGATAGAATGCATGTCACGGTCTTCTCAAAGTTGGAACTGTCTGGCTTGGGATAGGGTCAAAGGACGTGAAGGAAGCTACGTGCATTGTCCCTGTGCCACACTGCCTAGCAGGGGAAAGCAGCGTCCCTCCCGCCTCCCATCCCATCTCCACCGGATCTCAACCATAAACACAGCCCTTTTCTGAAGGGAAGGGCTTAACACAAACCAGATGCAGTAGGGACTTTCCCCCGCCCCCCACCTTGGCCCTAAAATTAAACGTTCAGTGTCTCCTCTGCCAAAATTCACTTGAAGGCCGAGCCTTAAAGAGCCAGAGCCTCCGGTTCTCGCCCTCACACACTCTCAATCACATCCCCGCTTAAACAAAACGTCAAAGTCCCCCAAATGGAAAGTGCGGATGGGGCGGCCCCAGGAGTGCCTGACACCCAAGCAGGGCAGGGGCGATGTGAAAGGAGAGGCCTGGAGAGGGAACACCGATCCTCTGACACCCAAAGGGATGGAAAGGGCATCCTTGGTGGGGTGGGGTGTGGCTTCCCAACCACCATAGGGATTTACCACTGGGGTCAGCGTGGGTGGGGCTTGCCGCTGGAGCGCAGCCAACCCATGGGGAGCAGCCTGTGTCCCACCCCTGTCCCCACAGGACTCTGGAGGTTCCTGGAAGAGTTCATTTCCTGGACTTCAGTTTCCAGTCTCTAGAAAGTGGGGTGAATGACAGGCGTCTTATTTAGCTCTGACCTCACTCACAGCTGTGATGATCTGAACAAAACCCATCTTATGAGAACTGAACTCTGCAGGTCTTTCTAGGCTTCCCAGACATGGGACTGGTTGCTTCCCTGTTTGGAAAGCTCTCCTGGTCCTATGGGTCCTCTCGATCCCAGCTAAAGACCCAGACCACCCTCCCCGACCCTCAGCCCCCATGTCTCCCACCCCTCAGCACTAATCCGTTTGCCCAGAATGGGGACATCTTGTCTTCCCAGCAAAGACACACACCCTCTGCCCTTAAGCTCAGGAGACCACGTCTAATACTCTGTGTGTGCGTCCCACAGAGCCTGGCGGCACACGGCACACCCTGAGAGTGCTCAGAATGGATGGTTAGATCTCTCTGAGCTGCTGTTACTCAAGGGAGAGGCAACAGCAGAAAAATATCAGAAAAGGGATGATGCTTCAGATAGAAATTCCCTGACTTGCCATAAAATGTAAACACTTTTTTGAAATTTAATCCCTACAACCTTATCATAGCCATTTTGATTTTTGCATATTATCCTCTTGATTTATACTAGTTTTACAGTTGCAATCATTGCAGTGTACATACTATTTAGTGTTATCCTACTTTCAAAAGTCTAGTGAATATTTTGTACCTGAATAATCTTTCTAATTATATATACATATATATATATATATATTTATTTGTGTGTGTGTATATGTGAAGACAAGGTCTAGCTCTATTGCCTAGGCTGGAGTGCAACAGCACGATCATAGCACACTGCAGCCTCGAACTGCTGCATTCAGGAGATCCTCCTGCCTCAGCCTCCCAAGTAGCTGGGACTATAGAAGCACATCACCATGCCTGGCTAATTTTGATTTTTGTAGAGACTGGGTCTGCCTCTGTTGCTCAGGATGATCTTGAACTGGGCTCAGGCAATCCTCCTGCCTCGGCCTCCCCAAAGTGCTGGGATTACAGGCATGAGCCACCAGGCCTGGCCCTAATTATCATTTTTAAAGACTGCAAAAATATTCCACCATCGTACGTATGAGGATGGTTAAATTCCTCCCCTAAGGTTAGACATGGGGGTGCTTTTTCCCCCAGTTTTGCTCTTACAGATGACACAGAGAATATTTGTAAGCATGTCTTTGTTCTCATTGGGCAGTCTCCTTAGGACACAATCCTAAGAATTGCAGAATTACAAGGCTAAAGGGTACAAGCATTTTCACAGCTTTTGCTACATCGAGAGCCAAGATGCTAACCCAAAGACTGCCAAACCTTTAGAAATAAGTGTGCCCACTTGTTCTATTAGAACCTTTTCCTGATCAGAATTTTTTTCTCCCTTTTTAAAAATGTACCTCAGCTAAGTTATTTTGACTGGAAGATTTCACCTTCCCTGGGCCTTCAGATGAAACACCTCAGAGATCCTTTTTCTTAAGTCTCGGCTCCAAGCCCTACCTCCTCTTCACCAGCCCTTCTTGTAATCCTGGTCCACTTGACATCAGCAGACTCCCTGCCACCTCAGTGCCCCCACCTCTGAGCACCCCCCACTGCCCTGCACCCCAACATCTCCCCTGCAAAGCTCCTACCAGGCAGGGAAGCAACGGAGGGATTCTTGACTGAGAGCCCCCGAAACAAACCCTAGGGGTATAGAGTCATTAGGGGATCTCCCATCAAACTGCATCCTACAGGCCTGCCAGGCTCCACACTTCCCAGGCTCCTGTCTCAAGGACGCTGTCTGCATCTACACCAGCAAAACACACTGCTGCTGGCAGACCCCCTGGCTGAAATGAGCCAGTCTCATGACAATGACAAGGCGCTCACAGAGTCTAGAGCCAACCTAAACCCCCGTTGTCACGCGGTTTGGATGAAAGCTAGGACCTGGCCAACAGTCCACAGTCAGAGTTTGGCTCAAGTGAGACTACAGGATCAGGGGTCACGAAGGTGGGCCCGGGAGCGGGCAGCAGGGTGGGGCTGGGTGGAGAAAGCTGAACAGCCCTCTCTCCACAGGAAATCCAACAACAGAGCTGGGCAGGTCACTGAAGGACACAGATGTGTGTGCTTGGTGGCAGGAGAGGCCTGCTGAGCAGGCTGAGAGGGACCAGCAGGCAGAGTACGCTACCTGCCAGACAAGGACAGCTCCCCAGGGTCCCCAGGATGAATCAAACTCACCAGCGCGGCCTCCACCACCACCGCTGCAATGTTGCCTTCAAGCAGCCCTGAGGATGGCCAGCCGGCCCACCCGCTCCAAAGCCCAAAGCCATTCACAATCAGGAAAGCAGAAACAGATTTCCTTTCCTTTCCTTTCCTTTCTTTACTTTCCCTCTAAGATAGGTGGTTTGAGATCCAAAAGAAATACCTGATGCTTATTTGGGGATGGCTGGTGAATTTATGATCTAAATCACAAGAAAACAAAGCTTCATTAGAATGTCCTAGAGGAAGAGTGGACAGAGTAAAGGAGTTGAAGCTGGGTGTCGTGGCGCATGCCTGTAGTCCCAGCTACTCGGGAGGCTGAGGTGGGAGGATAAGCATTAGCCCAGGAGTTCAAGGCTGCAGTGAGCTGACTGTGCCTGTGAATAGCCACTGCACTCCAGCCTGGGTGACATAGCAAGAACCCATCTCTTGGCAAAAAAAATGTTAAGAAGTTGAAAAGTTTGTTGGCTGAACTTTTTCCATTCAGACTGAAGCAGTATTATTCCTCCAGATAATCCTTCAGAGAGTTCTGTAGCTTTACCCAAAAATTGCCAGAAATGCAGGCTCCTGGGCTCTGACCTGAGCATTTGGTTTGGGAGAGCTGGGTAAGGCCCAGGAAGCTACAGTTTTTACACTCATCCAGGTGGTCCACAGACCACCCTTTAAGGAATATAGCCTCGGAGTAGAACTCTCCACTTGGGTGACAGAGGGAAGACATGTGCATAGAACCAGAATACCTCCAAAGAAGTTGTGGTCGCCTACAGCAGGTGCCCATTTAATGCAGGCTTTGGAGGAGGCCCTTAATTGCATGATCCGCCTCCAGTACTCACAACAAAGGAACCTCTCCTTCACAGAGCAAAGCACGAAGTCACTCTTGTCTCCTCAAGGCCCTCTCTCCTTCCCAGTTACCACGAATCTTAATTAGAACAGCCTTTACAGTTCACTGTGGTTTTCTGGGTGGGGAGAGGCAAACAGGATTGAGTGTCTAACAAACCAGACAGAACAAATCCATCCCAGCCTTACACATGGCCACAAGCTGGAGGCATCACGAGGCCCCAACAGGGAGCTCTTCACCCAAACAACACAAACAGCAGCTGAGACATTCCGGTGGCTTCCCTCCTCACTGCCCCCAAGGAAACATCCCAAAACCAAGATTCTCTCTGGTAAATCCCATGGTTCCAAAATTCTGATCATCCACAGCCCCTGGAAATTGGAAAACTGTTCCCAACTGTGCATCCGATGGGCTGGCCATGGGCTATGCCGCCCTAGGGACATCAGGCATCTTCCAGGGACATCCCCAAGAGAGACTGAGAGTTCCACATGTGGTACGGGGGTTTGGATGCCATCAACTCTAAGACGCCATCATTTAAGCATTCATCTCAGAGACACCTGTGGACTTCCAGCTATGGTCCCTGCACAGAAAGCAACCTCGCTCCCCACAAACGGAATGAGACAGCCAGAGCTACAGAAGAGAGGGACCTTCTGTGCAACAACCCCTACCACACGCTGAACAGCAACTCAGCCATCCAAGTGTGCCATTGCTGTGTGCATAGCGCCAAGTGTGCCCAATGCATTCGCCCATTTTGGCAATTGAGGCCACCTAGGAAATCATCAGCGAGTTCTTAGAGTTCCTAAGGACTCAGTGTAAGGGCAAGTACTTCCATGAACAAACCATCTTCTTCTTCCTGTCCCGGCTTCTGGGAAATCCAGTCAGACATGTAGCTACTTGGGTGACAGTGGAGCATCCCAGTAGCAGAAACGGCACTGTGGGTTGGGGGTGCCAGCAAGCCTCAGCCCACAACTGGTGGCCCGATCAAGAGTTCAGCGGGGCGTCTGGCCAGCATGGGAAGGGTCTCTCCCTGCCCTGGAGGCTCCCTCCACTCCTGGACCATGGAATGTCTGGTTCAGAGAAGGCAATATGGGGAAGTGAGAACCAGGCACAGAGACGGCAGGTTTAGGTTCTCATTTATAACCTTTCCTACTTCCCTTCAGTCTTAGCAAACAAGCCTCACAGGTGGACAGGAACTGAGGATTGTGGTCAGGAGCCTGGTCTGTGCAAAACTTTCCCAGACACAGATTCCACTTCTTTCGACTTCTCCCACCAAAGCGCATCAGCCTCCTAGGTCTTGCACCTGGCAGGTAGGAGCTGTTGAGGAGTCTGCTACATTGCCAGGAGAGGATGACGACTTAACATCTTCCTCTCAAACATTTAAATATCTAAGAGTTTTCTAAACCATCATCTATGTGTCCAGCACTAGATTAATATGTTATCGGGGCCTTCAGAGCCTTAGAAATGTAAGCCCGGGGCCAGACAGGTCAGTGGCTGAGAAGACTGTTTGGGACAGAGGAAAATCAGGTATTCCCCACCCAACAGGGGGGCACCTAAGGACAGTCACCAGCAGGGGACTGTCCCAAGTTCAAAGCCCTGCCTGACAAGATCTCTGTTGTGGCACCCCAGACCACACACTGCTGTGCTCTAAGGTGGTAGAACTTCTGAATAATCTTTATTTTCTTTCCAGTTTGCTATAGTCCCCAAATTTTCCACAATAAATATGACTTTCCTTTTTAATTAAGGAAAAAAATAGGCATGTTTTGCTGATGGCACATCAAGCTGGCCAGTCTTTTAAAAGCAGTCAATTAATATGTAAAAGGACTCATAGAAATGATCCTCTCCTTTGAGGGATTAATCCATTTCCTGGATATTATCCTAAAATGCAGGAAAACGTCCACATAAGGAAATATTTATAGAGGCCTTATCTATGAAAGCCCAAAACTGGAAACCACAAAAATGTCCAATAATGGGAGAAGTATTAGGAGACTATATGTCAACAGCTGAGCACGAGGTAGCTGGTAAGTAAGGGTGCTGTGCCCAGGCCCAGCCCTGCCCAACCACATTGTTTCCTTCCTGAAAGGCCTCATCCTGCTCCATGGCAAAGAGCCTGAGGCCAGGGGCACCTGGATGACACACAGAACAGATCCAGAAACTGCTCTAGAAGACAGCTTTGGCCCCCACAGTCTCCTTCTGAAAAGGTGGGGTGGGCCACGCTCTCATTTTCATAACAAAATAGCTGCTTTGCCTCTCACGTGCTCAGCACACAAACCAAACAGTGCTCTTCTCAGTAAAGACCTCAGAAAACCTCTGAACTCAGAGCCAGGAGTCCACACAGCCTGCTCTCCAGCGGCTGTCGAACTGCCACGCAGGAGTCCCCAGGGCATGAGAAAGAGCATCTCCTAGGACTCATGCCTCTCTGAGCTTACACCTCTAGAAACGGTGGGCTCGATTTTATTACTTCAGCTCCCCACAGAAATGCCTTCACCCAAGTGTGATGTTAACACCATGCATTTACTGGGAGTTGATTTAAGAACTAAGTATACAAAAAAAGGTTTCTGTGTGTTCCATAAAACTAATACTGACAGCATCATCTACTGTACCACCCTCCTAAAATGGTAAAGTCCTCAGCGTTTAGTGCTTATAAAAAGTGGCTCTTTCCCATGAAGTGATATTATTTTTTTTACTAGGAAATATACACTGTGACACTTCCAATATCCCTTTTTGTTTTGGCTGCCAGGAAGCTCAGAACTAAGGTGAGTGCTGACTTACAAAAACTAACCTCTTTTGGATGGACATGGTGGCTCATGCCTATAATTCCAGCACTTTGGCAGGCTAAGGCAGGAGGATCACTTGGGTACAGAAGGTTGAGACCAGCCTGGGCAACATGGCAAGACCCCATCTCTACAAAAAATAAAAAAATTAGCTGGGCATGGTGGCACATGCCTGTGGTCCCAGCTGCTGGGAAGGCTGGGGCAGGAGGATTGCTTGAGCCCAGGCATTGCAGGCTACAGTGAGCTATGGTTACACCATTGCACTCCAGCCTGGGTGACAGGGCATGACCTTGTCTCTAAAAAAGAGAAAAAAATTTTATTTTTTAAAAAATAAAAAACTAATCTCTTTTAATATCAGACTAAGTGAAATAAGCCAGACACAGAAAGACAAATACTGTATGATCTCACTTTTATGTGGAATCTAAAAAAGTTAATCTCAGAAGCAGAGAGTAGGATGGCGGTGGGGAAGTGGGGAGACGTTGGTCAAAGGCTACACTTTCAGTCAGCATGGTGACTATAGCTAACAATACTACAGTTGACCCTCGAACAACTCAGGGGTTGAGGGCAATGACCCCCTGCCCCAAGCAGTTGAAAAATCCACATATAATTTTGCCTCCCCCAAAACTTAACTGCTAATAGCCTACTGTTGACCAGAAACCTCACTAACATAAACAGTTGATTAACACATATTTTGTATGTTACATGTATTATATATTGTATTCTTATAAAGTAAGCTAGAGAAGAGAAAATGTAATTAAGAAAATCCTAAGGAAGAGAAAATATATTTACTATGCATTAAGTGCAAGTGGATCATCATAAAGGCCTTCATCCTTGTCGTCTTCACATTGAGTAAGCAGAGGAGGAGGAGGAAGAGGAGGAGGAGGAGGAGGAGGAGGAGGAGGAGGAGGACGACGTCGTCTTACTGTCTCCAGGGTGGCAGAGGTGGAGGAGGTGGAAGGGGATGCAGGCACACTCAGTATAACTTTTATTGAAAAAAATCTGCATATAAGTGGACACGCACAGTTCAAAATTGTGTTGTTCAAAGGTCAACTGTATATTGTTTACTTGAAATTTGCTGAGAGATCTTAGTGTCCTCATCACACACTCTCTCTCTCTCTCACACACACACACACACACACACACACACGATGGCAACTATGTGAGGTGATGGATGTGTTCATTAACCTGATTGTGGTAATCATTTCACAATATGCATATGTCTAATAAACACATGTATATGTCTAACAACTCACCACTTTCTACATCTGAAATATATACAATTTTTAATTGTCAATTATACCACAATAAAACAGGGGGAGGGGTTTAAGTTTTTAAAAAAATGACCCTCTTTAACATTGTTTTCTCGACAATTACCTCACCCCCACTGTGACAAAGCTCTAGATCGTGTAACTTTAATTTAAAACTGTTATACATGAGCCTTTTAATGTACCCACTTCAAATGCGTTTTGGAAAGAGGCAGGAAAGCACAAATAAATATATATTTATAAAACAACCTCTGCACTTGGATCTCGCTTTCTCCAGGGAAGGAACACAGAGGCTGTGTAGCTATATAAGAAAAAATGCTTTTGATAAAATGCCAAGTGGAGAAATAAAAAAGCAGAACTAAATTTTACATATACTATGATTACTGCTATCAAAATAACACTGGCATGAACAAAAACAAAAATAGGTTTATGAAAATAAAAATTGTTGTGTGTAGGTGATAGGGTTAAGATGGTCATTTTTCCCCCTGAAGTTGTTCATCTTCTCAAATTCAAATAAAAACGGAGGCCCATCGAGTGAAGCAAATAACCGAGCAGTGGTTAGAAATGCAGGGCTCCCTGGGTGTTCCAGTGTCAGCACTTGGGCCACCAAATTGGGGATGGGGACAGGCTACAAGCCCCCATTTGGATCCTTAGGGACTGGGCCTAAGGATAGGAGAGTGGGTTTCCTAGCGTCTTGGGGAAGACAGCTAGCACCCTGAAAACACAGCTGTATGAGATTCCTGCACCCCGGCAAGCCAGCTAGCAGATTCTGTGTGCTCCCTCACAACTGGACCCCTGGGAGGGAGCACAGAAGGAAGAGCCGTGGGCCATGAACCTTAGCTTCCAGACACCTAGGACTCTGGCTGCTCCTTAGCCTTCCAGCATCAGATCAAATGCCACTCCCTCCAGGAAGCCTTCCTCACCCACCTCCAGAAACTACCCACACCCAACCAACCAACACTCACACCCAGCCTGCATTTCTCCCTCAGAACCTCGGTATCCCCCCAGCCCCCTGGACTGCAAGCCCCGGCCCAGCACAGTGGTGGTGGGTACCCAGTGCACATTTGCCAAGTGGCCGCCAGAGAAGATGGCTCACCCTTTGCACAGGCCAAGGTTTGGCCAACTGGGCTAGCAGCTTCCCCAGGCCAGAACAGCTGGCAGCTGCCTTTATTGCCAGTGTCTCCTCTAATGACAACAGCCCACATCCAGGGCAGGGGAGCATGGGTGGTCCAAGGAGAGGGTAGAGGCAGGGTCTGCTGCTCAAATTCCTGCCTAGCCTGGGAAAGCTGGCAGGAGAGGCAGGGCTGACTCATCACCTTGCAGGTGGAGTGAGCACATTCCCTTCCAGGGCATCCTTGGAGTTGGAAACCCACAGCTGAGAAGGTTCCCATGGCAACGGGCCAGCACCTCCTCCACAGCCGCCTTCCATGGAGTGCCATTTGGCTGTGCCCACGGGTCAGTTAACCTGCCCTCCCCAGCCTAAATCTCAGAAGGAGGGACCTCGAAGGCTGGGCAATACAGAGTCCTCCTTCCTCCACCCACCCCACCCACTTGCACCTCTTGAGTCTACTCCAACACAGTCAAGACAGTGGAACCCACGCCCCAACGGTTCAGCCCTTCTTTAAAAGGCTGACTATTAGAAATTCTATTCTGAGCTAGACTCCATCTCCCCACAACTTCCACCGAGTCCTACTTCTCCACCTTGAGCCTATCAAACACAGCCCCCTTCCAAGTGACAGCCTGGAGCCTTCTCGAGCAACCTGGGCTCCTTCAAATAGTCCCCTGCCTCAAAATAGAAGGGTGGAAATACACCCTTCCCCACCTGCTCCATGGGTTTCTCTACATGGGATTATATTGGTCTACAATCCTCTCAATGTGTGGTGTCTAACTGAGACAGCCATGCGCTGAGCAGGTCTCAGGACAAGCCTGGCACCTGCTGCCACCCCGATGATGACCAGAGCTCGTCCCTCCGCTGACTCACAGCCTCACTGCTGCCCACGCCCAGGCCGCTTTCACTGCGGCTGCTCCCTGCCCACTCCACACGCACCTCCTGCCCCTGCCTCCCCAGAGCTTCGCACACCCTTTCTCTTGCCTCCAGTCACACTCTGCCGGACCCACCTCCCATGCACCCTGCCCCACCGCCCCCTTAGCCTCACTTAGCCTCACTCTTACCGTATTCTAGCTTTGATTTTTAGTTCACATAATCACCTCCTCCAGGAAGTCCCACCTGTCTCCTCCAGGCTGGGCTGGGGCCTTCCTCTGGGCTCTCTTCCCTATATTAGATGCGACATCTTTGTATGTAACAAGGAAACTGTCAGCGCCTGGGTCTCTCACCCACAGGCCTCCACAGAGGCAGAGACCATGACCCTGGCTCTTATTTGG
The DNA here is from genome assembly GCA_008086735.1 of Cheirogaleus medius. Lineage (NCBI taxonomy): Eukaryota > Metazoa > Chordata > Mammalia > Primates > Cheirogaleidae > Cheirogaleus > Cheirogaleus medius. Next base: position 1,184,351 of record VBSM01002121.1, on the reverse strand, counting down.
AAAGAGTGAGTGATTAACATTTGTTAAATCTGGGTGGCAAGCAAAAGGGTATTCATTTTACTATTCACTACACTTTGTCTTATTTTGAAATGTCATTTAAAAAAAAACCACAATCCACAGTAAACATGTGTTGAATTCATGAACTATGGCCAGCTATGGTACCTTCAGCCCCAATGTATACATTTGAGAATCTCATGTATCCGGTTGAACCTGCCCTTTAGAAACCTTCCTCCCAGCCGGGCGCTGGAGCCAATACCACCTGCCAGTTATCAAGTGCAGTTAGCTCGAACGCTCAGGTGAGCACTTGCCACATGCCCAGCAGAGTGGCGACACGGGGTGGATTTTTGTTCGTACTATAATATCATTTCATCTCTTTGTCCTTTCTCACTTGAGAGTATCCTAGCAGTTCATGCTAGCACACTAATCTCAGTATCAATAAAACGGCCCAGATGGTTAAACATTACAGGCAGGTTCTGTTGCTAATTGCTGAAGCTGGGTAATGGGCATGTGGGAATTCACCACACTATTCTCTCTACTCCTGTGTGTGAATTTTCCATAAAAATTTTTAAATGCATTCATTCATGCATGTAGCTAACATGCATCATGACTAAAGAGAGAAATTAGAATCAACCCCCCCATGAGTTGATAACTTTATGAAAATCCTACATTGCCTGCTATCTTACTAAATACCTAACGGCATTTGTAACATAAAGGCAACGCTGACCTCCCAACGGAAGGACCAGCTAGTGAGGGGTTTCCAGCACTGCCCCTCCTGGACTACAGGGAGCCCTGCCTGCTCCACCTACACTTGAGGGCCCCCATGCACAGGCCCCCCCCATCCCCAGAGAGCAAGTGGCTGCAGGAAGCCAAGGGGTCCTCAGGGCTGCTGCGACCTCACATCCCCACGGGAAACCATACCAGGATCCCTCCAACTTAAAGGCAACTTTCCCACACGGGGCAGGATTCCAGCACTGTCCATTCTATCATTACAACTTTTCCAAGAGTCCACTAGGTACCAGGTGCTATGACAGCTTTGGGGGTAGAAATAAAGGCCACACAGAGGTCCCTGTCTTCAAGAGAATCATGGTCCTGTTAGCTGGAAATCCTTGAATTCAAATCCTAGCTTTGCCACTTGCTGGCTGCAGGGCCTTAGGAAAGTTACTAAATCTCTCTGGGCCTCTGTTTTCCCTTCTGTAAAATGGGGGATACTAGTGCCCACTTCTCAGGGGTTTATGAGGATTATGTGGGTTAGTACATAGAAGGCACTTGTCCCGGTACTTTTTTTTTTTTTTTTAAGTCAGAGTCTCACTCTGTTGCCCAGACTAGAGTGCCATGGCGTCAACCTAGCTCACAGCAACCTCAAACTCCTAGGCTCAAGCGATCCTCCTGCCTCAGCCTCCCGAGTAGCTGGGACTACAGGCATGCGCCACCATGCCCGGCTAATTTTTTTTGTATATATATTTTTAGTTGGTCAATTGATTTCTTTCTATTTTTAGTAGAGACGGGATCTCACTCTTGCTCAGCCTGGTTTCGAACTCCTGACCTGGGTGATCCGCCCGCCTTGGCCTCCCAGAGTGCTAGGATTACAGGCGTGAGCCACTGAGCCTGGCAGTCCGGGTACTTTTATGTAAAAAGCTGAGGAGGGCTCCAGGCACACAGCATCAGCAGAGCTAGCACCTACCTCACAACCTGCATCGTTATCATTATTCTCCAGGCTCACGGGGCCCCTGTCAACAGGCCTTGGTGACAATGGGCACTGAAATTCTATTTGAAAAGAAGAAATCACAGAGGCCTAAGGCCAGATAAGAGGGACAGGCTCAGACTGGCTTTGGCCGTCCTTGCATCATTGTGTTCACCCACCCGCCCGAGCTTTTCTGAGCAATGACCCAGCCCCAAACCCAGCCACAGTGCAGTAGGTCAGAGGTTGCCCAAGCCTGGAAAATGCTTTCCATGTGCCCTCTCCTCCCCAGGGAGGCCAGCAGCGTTGACACTCCCAGCCCTCCTAGCCCAAAAATGCTGTAGCCAAGCTGGAAAATGTTTTGTTCTTGGTGGTGATGGTGGTGTTGTCATCATTTTAGGACTTTGTTTTTGTTGCCCTGAGCCAGCTGCCACTTTCTGCTCACTCTGTGAGGCAGATGTGTGGCGCTTCAGCCCCACAGACCTGGGGGTGGATCTCAGTCTTCCATAAAGTAGCCTGAGCGAGTTATTTCACTTCTCAAGGTTTTGATTCCCACACTTGTAAATAGGGCTAATCCCTCCTACTGGCCGTGGGGATGGAACAAGATGATGTCTGTGAAACAGCCAGCCCGAGCCTGCAACAAAGCGGGGGCAACGCGGCACGGCTGCTGCAGAGGGCGGAGGCCCGGAGCACCTCTACGACCCAATCTCGACACAGCCAAGAGGAGGCCCTGCTCTGGGGCAGCCAACAAAGGACAGGCCAGTGATACCAGGAAGATGTCACCAGGAAGGCAAGGAAGAGCTGCCCTGCCCAGGGGGAGGGCCAGGCAGGGCTCATCCCAAGACTGTCCTTGGGGGTGGCCAGTGCCTGGGGTGCCACTGGGGGGCAAGAGAAGGAAAGAAAGGAGAAGGTAAAGGGTAGCATGGAGAGGTGGGTTAAAAGCCCCCACCTGGCCCTGAGCCACCCCCACCTCTACTGCGCCCACTCCTCTACTGCCCACACCTCTAGCTCAACACAGCCCTGGGACTTTCCTGGTTTCTCAGGAATGTGCAAATCAGGAGAGAAGTGTCTGGGGCCCAGGGAGGGCAGAGGTTCAGCTCCATCTCTGATGAGGGGCTTCCCTTCCCTGGTCAGGGTGCTTGCTGCCAGCAGCAATGACCCAGCACAGAGGAAGCAGGCAGTGGTTATGAGTGTGAGCTCTGGCCAGGCAGGCCTGGGGTCAAAGCCCAGCTACCCTACTAGCACTGTGTGAGTTGGGGCAAGTTATTTAATCTCTCTAAACCTCAGTTCCTTCTGTAAGGTGGGAATGAAAATGTCAAAGTATCCTTCATAGGGTGGTTGTGATGATTCATTGGTATAATGCATGTAAAGGACTTGCCACAGGGCTGGGCATGCCGTAGTGTGTTGGCTGTTAATACCAAGACCACTGCCACCACCAGGCTGTCTCTGTCCCTCAGGCTCATTTCTCCTTCCCCTCCTCAACTGCAACTGCAGGTGCAAAATGCAAACTCAGCAGCCAGTCCCTGGATCATCCTGGGGCCCATCTGTCCACACTGCTACCCTGGCAGTACAGCAGCACTGCATGAGTGAAATTCACCTGAAATTGACCACCCACACTCTGCCAGAACCCCAGCAGCTTCATCTGCCTTCAGAGCACAGAGGCTCACCCTGTGTGTGTATCTGCAGGTGTTCTGAGCCCACCTGCAAGGATGACTTCAGAAAATGGTTTATATGTTCCCAGAATAAAGAATTCTTACCAAATCCAACCCCACAAGGAATGAGCTCATGGCAGGGTACCCTTGGACAAATCAGATCACCTCTATGGACCTCAGCCTCTTCCTCTAAGGGGGTTGGGGTAGGTGACAGTGTAGGTCCCTTCTGGCTTGGGCATTCTATGATTTGATTTCTTCAAACGGCTGCAAGGGAGAGAAGGGCCAGAGCTGGGCTCTGGAAGTAAACAAATGAAAGACAAGGCCACCTATTGGCACGAGTCCCTTGGGCAGATTCCAGGCTGAAAGCCTTGCTCCCTGGCTCTGGAGAGTTCCTCAGACCCACTGAGCCCACAGGCAGGCGGCCTCCCTCACACCAGGCCTATGGGCCAGCCAAGCCTACACAAAAGACCGATTATGCACAGTCCACCTTGAAGTGAGCAGAGATGCTCTCCTATTCCTCCGAGCCACCCCCGCCCCAGACCACACCTGGAGCATCCAGGCTGGAAGGCAGAACTAAGCCACCCTTCACTAGCCCCAAACAAGGCCTGGCCTCCCCTCCCCAGGCACCTGACTTCCCACTCAGGGCCACGCCCTAAGCAGGCATTTCAGAGTCAGGGTGAATGCAGGGCCCAATACAGGCAGAGCATGGGCTTCTGGGTCTGTCTACAAGGGAAGTGCATGCACCTGGCCCCACCCACACCCTCCCTAGAGGGTGAGAACAAATTCCTGAAAGCTGAGGACACAGAAGGCTCCTAAAGATAAGAGGCTGTGTTTGCAGAATAGTTAGCTTTAGGGCCAGGCTGGGAAGCTCAGGGGTCAACGTCCAGAAACGCTGGACCAGGGGTCCTCAATCTTTTTAAACAGGGGGCCAGTTCACTGTCCCTCAGACCGTTGGAGAGTGTGCACTGTGGGCCCCGGACAAGTCGGCTGCTAAGCAGGACAGGCAGCGACAGCAAAAACACCCGGCGGGCCGGATAAATGCCCTTGGCGGGCCGCATGTGGCCTGCAGGCCGTAGTTTGAGGACCCCTGCCTGGACTCTTCTGAGTGCCCCCCAAGAGGGCAGGAATGCAGAATGCTGGCATCGCCTCAGCCCCTAGAGACCTGCTTCGTGTGATAATCCAAGCAAGGGTTTTACAACACAGGCCCCCACCACCCCACAACCCAGCTGCCTGGTTCACAGGTGCGGCTCAGGTGTGACTTGCCAGCATCACACAGTGGCCACAGCCAGCACTAGCGCAAGTCCTCGGGTCTCCTGAGGCCCTGGCTTATAACTCCCAACCCTTCCTCACTTTCCCAGGGGACAGGACAGTTTCTGCCAAGCAGCTACCTGGTCTAATAGTTCAAAAAGGACAGTCTGTCCACACCTGTCTCTCTCCCAAATGCCACCCCCCGAAGTCCCAACATTAAGAGGGCAGAGGTTGGCCAGGCACGGTGGCTCACGCCTATAATCCTAGCAATCTGGGAGGCTGAGGCGGGTGGATTGCTCAAGGTCAGGAGTTCGAAACCAGCCTGACCAAGAGCGAGACCCCGTCTCTACTAAAAATAGAAAGAAATTAATTGGCCAACTAAAAAAATATATAGAAAAAATTAGCTGGGCATGGTGGCGCATGCCTGTAGTCCCAGCTACTTGGGAGGCTGAGGCAGAAGGATCGCTTGAGCCCAGGAGTTTGAGGTTGCTGTGAGCTAGGCTGACGCCACGGCACTCACTCTAGCCTGGGCAACAAAGTAAGACTCTGTCTCAAAAAAAAAAAAAAGAGGGCAGAGGCAAGTGGAAGCCTTGCTGGACTCCACATCGTGGTGAGCTGGAGGCCCCACAGTTCTGCCTAGATCCACAGCCCCTGGGATGCTGTGGCTTAAGACAGCAGCTCAAGAGAGAACCCTTGGCTCGGCCAGAGAACTGGAAAGAGAAGGAAAACTAAGGCCCAGGTTTTACTTCCTTTGAGGTCCCCAAACCCACACAAGAGGACCAGAAACTCCCAAAGATTTTCTAAAGCAGGAGCCCCAGCCAAACACAATAACCTTGCCCTCTGGAGAGGAAAGGGCAGGGTTAAGAGGGACGTGTCAGCATGGCCAGCACCTTGGGAGAGGACTCTGAAGGGGGCAGCTGACCAAAAGAGGACAAAGCACAGCTGGGCTGCCTAATAGGGAGCTGGGAGGCCAGCGCTGGCTCCCCACCAGCCTGCAATCGGAGGCGCCAGCCCAGGGAGCGGCCACGGCAGAGTGGCAGGGGCTAAGGTCATCCAAGGCTCTGACCACATCTCAATCACAAAACCGGCTTCCCTGGCCTCTGGCCTCCTGACTCCGGGGCACACCTCTGGGTCGTGGAGAGCCAACCAGACCTCTGCCCTGAGCCCCAGGAATCAACACTGTGGCTGGACCATCACCATCCAGCCCCTCAGCATCTGCTGAATGTCTCCTGCTGGACTGTGGCTGCCGAAGCCCTGTCCGAGGACCTGCACCATCACTGTTCACCAGCATTCAATAGCAGTGAGCACTCAGTGTGCGCCAGCCCAGCTCCTGCCTGCCCACTCTTCAGGGAGCTGGGATGAACCGGTCAGGGAGGCCCCTAAGGAGTCAGTTACTAGGGCCCCGAGGAGCCTCAGACTGGTCATAGTTCGGTGGCATCCCCTGATAATCTTCCAAATGTCTTTAGAGCTGAGAGTTTCACAACCGTGCCCAAAGAAAGTACAATGAGGGCTACCAGCAGGCTGCCACACATCTGTCCTTTCCGGTTCTCTCTAGCCCAGGTGGTAACTGGGCATGGCGATGGCTGAGTGGCTGAAAGCCAGGGTAGGAGGAGGAGAAAGCAAGAGCAGGGAAACTAGGCGGGGACAAGAGCCGCGTGAGAACCTGCCGGCTGCCCATGGGGCATGGGAGTGGCCTGGCCAAGTGGGACTCTCCATGGTACCCCACCTCTGGCCTCTTCCGAAACCCTACACACAGCCCAAGCCCCGTATCCAGAGCACAGCCCGTCTTGCAGAGCACAACTAGCTTCCAAATGGTGCAAGATGCTGCTGCGAGCCCCAAAATATAAATTCATTTAGAAGCATTCCCAAATTCACAGTAGCTTTTTGTCATTACATATTTGCTTCATCAAGAAGTAATAAAAGCACAACTGCTACCCTGGGAGAAGAAAAATAAATGGCAAAGTGGCGCGGGTCCCTAAGAACCTGACTCTCAAGTGCCAAGAAAAGAGGGCAGCAGGCTAGGGGGCAGGGACCATGGGGGACGGGCCAGATGCCAACAACACGTGGGAGGAGACAAAATAAGACATGAAGACTGCTCCTGCCCTCCCTCATCAAATGCCAGCAAGTCTTTGAACTCCGATGGGGCAGAGAACAGCAGGTGTGACATAAGAAAGCCACCGCAGAGGCAGGAAGCTGGGTTCCAGTCCCACCTGCAAGGGATTGTGTGCCCCGGGCAAGTGCCCTGGAACGGGATGCATCGCTCCCACCAGGTCTAGCCTGACATCTCCAGGGCATGGCGAGGTGGGAGCAAAAAGAGCAGTGGACAGACAGACATGCTGGGTATGACACCATTCATATGAAGGTTTAAAACAGGCACAGAGAGACAGACAACTACACAGGCAAGAGCTATACAGGAACAAAAACACCAAACTCGGGATGGTGGTTAACTCCAGCGAGGGAAGGGAATGGGATCCAGGAAAAGAACCCCAAGCAGCAACTCTATGTGCTATTCTTCAAAATAGAAATCTGAAGCCAATGAGGTCTTTTGTGAACTGGCTTCAAGATCAGAAAATCTAGAAACACCTGCCATAAACACCTGAAACTTCAGGTCTTTCCAAATACTCTCAAATGTCCTTTACCTCCCACTAAGCCATCTTATACGGGTATTGTGAGAGTTAAATTAATATCTGTAGAACACTTAGGAATGTGCCTGCCCACAGCACAGTACCAGGCTGGCTCGTGCAGGGGTGGGGTGGGGCAGGGGAGGATGGGTGCCCAGCTCCACAGTCCCAGAAATAGCCTCTGGGCTAGCAAGGTGGGCCTCGGCTGGGCCTTCTCCTGAACCCGTGGCTTCTGCGGAAACAGCGTCGGGGGTTGGTCCCCCAGCTGGGCACCTCTGGGTGCTACTGTGGCCTCATAGCCTTGCTGAGCAGCCTCACTAAGGGGGTGGCAGACAGGCCCACTGAGACCCCAATGTGGCATTCCTTGATTAAAAAAAAGAAACTATGCACAAGGAACCTCTAAATGCACTGTTGAAAAAAAGAGAGAGAGAGAAAAGAAAGCAAGCTATCTTTCATTTAGGGCTACAGTTTGGAAAAATATCCAAATTTCTAAAAAGAGGCCTCAGGGCATCATGCATGCAAAGATACCTCCAAACAGTCCCAACCACCAGTATCCTGGATGAAGGGCAGGAAACCAGGGGTCTGGCCCCACTTCCCCGCCTCCAGGAAAACACAATTCATAAGCCACCTCCCTCCTCCATCTCCCAGCTCCCAGGGCCAAGTCTGGAAAAGCACTTTGGGTTCCTGGAAAGAAAGGCCCCTCTGAAATATCGGGAACTCTACTGGAAGAGGCCATTAAATATTATCTGAAGGATGTCTGCGGTGTTTGAAAGGGAGCCACTCCTCTGCCTAAGTCACAGCAGTGGCCAAAAACAACAGAAGGGCTTCTTGGAGCCAGAGCGACACACACCCCACACTCACTCACAGCCCTGGACGGACATGAGCGTCAAGAAAGACGACCTTGGAGGAGGCTGCTCTCCTTTTCCGGGGGCCAAGCCTTCACATCGGGTGGTGGGAGGGGTCTATGTCCTGGTGTGGGGACTTGACTCAGAAGAATTAAAAGCTCCTCTTCTTTCTCCATCCCCAAGCCACAAGCTGCTAGGCGTGGACATCTCCACATGGGACATAGGAGAAAAGACAGAGTCTGTTTTTAACAACCCCTCCCACCCACCTTTGGTGCCTCTTCCAGCCTAGAAAGCAGAGTCCCATTAGTGGACTGGCCTGCAGAAGCCTGCCCACCTTGAAGTCACCTCCCCTCCTGTCATTTCACCTACAGACGATTTGAAAATAGAGCTCAGACTCTCTGTCTTACTCCCATCACTTATAATCAGCTCTGCAGATGGCTTTTTAAAAATAAATCTTCTCGCCCATAAAAATGCTTCCCTACAACTCCGGGCCTGGCCTCAAATCTCAGGCCTGTGACCATGCTCGGAAAAGTCCCATGGCCCCACAAGCACCAACCACCAAGAAACAGGAAAAACAAGGTAACAGAGAGGAAGCTCCCTTCCCCCAACTGATTGCTTTTCTGTCCTGAGCTGAACCATTTGGGGTCTTTGATTTAGACCGTTTGATTCAGGCCCTGAAGGTTTAAAGTTGGGGGTCAGGAAATAGTATTGTCCTCCCAAGTGATGCTGTATTCTGGCCTGGCTTAAAAATCTTCCCAACCCCACAGTGCCAAAAGCCAACTTAAGCCCCCAAACTTTCCCTCACCAACTTCCTTAGCAGTCTTAAGGCTTACATGAGAACCACAAGCTTTGTGGGTCTCACGTGCACAGGCTTTTAAAATAAAAATAAACCAGAGCCTCACTACCTGGTTCAAAGTCTGTTTAGTTCCCCTTGTGACCACAGAGGAAGGTTCCAAACAAGCGGAAGGACAGAGCAGGTGAAACTGAAGCGACTGAAAACAGCAGAGAAGGGGAGGGTGCTACTGAATCTTAAAGGGCCAGTCGCAGTGGCTCAGGCCTATAATCCTAGCACTTTGGGAGGCCAAGGCAGGAGGATCACTTGAGGCCAGAAGTTTGAGACCAGCCTGGGCAACATAGAGAGACCATCATTTCTACAAAAAAAAAAAAGTTATAAAATTAGCTGGGCATGATGGCAAGAACCTGTAGCCCCAGCTACTCAGGAGCCTGAGGCAGGAAGATCACTTGAGCCCAGGAGTTCAAGGCTGCAGTGAGCTATGATCGTGCCAATGCACTCCGGCCTGGATGACAGCAAGACCGTGTCTTTTGGAAAAAATTTTAAAAAAAGAATCTTAAAGGATTGGGGAAGCCCATCTTCAAAAACTGAAGTCAGCACTAGGAAAAACCACTGGACACAAGGAATTAATTTGGGAAGGAATTAAGGTGGGAAGTGCCCTCCAGGTTCAGGGGACCGGAGTCTATTCCTGACCGTTACTTCTTCTACTGAAAAATGCAGAGAAATACAACTTGCACCCTCCACTAGCTTTACAACCAAGAAAAGCAGCTTCAGTAAAGCCTATTCCCAGCCCCTTAACCTCATAGACCCTCCTGTCAAAGACCTGGATTCCAAACCAACTCTACCCATGTCAGGCTGCAACAGAAACCCCGGAAAAGTCACTTAACCTTTCCAAGTTACTTTCTCTGTCTGTGAAATGAGGATAAGACCTCATAAGTTTGCTCACCATGATTAATGGAGAGAAAACCACACGTGAACACATAAATGTTAAAAATCATGAATCATGTAATGAGTACTTGATTAAACGCCAAGTTGAGTTGTTCTCTTATTTCACTTATATATAAGCCTTGCCTCCCAAATAAAACATAAACTCCTTAATAGCAAAGGGTGTGTCTGTACTTCTGGTTAAGAGCAGAGTTCTGAGGCCAATCTGCCTAGGTTCATTCATAACATGGCTTACTAGCTGGTCAATCTTGGGCAAGTTATTTAACATCTCTGAGCTTCAATTTCCCTGACTGTAACAAGAAAACTAACAGTCCCTTCCTCAAAGGGCTGTTTGACATACTGAGATAATCCAAACCATTCAATCTCCACACAGTGTGAACTATTAGTCTTTTTACTTATTTGGAAAACCAAGACATCGTTAATAAATACTGGCTGGTTGGTTGTTTGGTTGATGTAAAACAGATAACTCTCCTTCCAGCCATCCTTCTTTCATCTTCTCTCCTCTTCCCAGGAGGTGGACAGTGTTTACACTCACCTCCCAGTATCTTGCGCTTGTGAACTGCTTTGAACCAAAATGAACAGTTCCCTTAAAGAGCCAAGGGTACCAGCCCTTTCTTGCCGTGCGGCTGGGAGCATGTGTTCTACATCTCTAAGCTCAGGATCTTAGTCTATAAAGTGTGATCATCCCACATACAAGGCTGTTGTAGATGTTAAATGGGGCCACCGACAGAACATGTCTAACACACGGTCCACGTGCAAGAGGGGTCTCCCTAAGTCCCCTGGCCCTGACCCTGGGGGTGACAGGGCTAGGGAGGACCCCACTCCCTCTCAGTGGAGAACGAATGGATCCCAGCCCCAGAAGTCACCCTCTGTAGCCAAGGCCCAAGGAGGCAGTTTCCAGGGGAACCACATCCTCTGCATCTACACCCGATTTCCATCCTCGGGCTGCCTTTTATTCTCCTCCCGCCTCTGTAGTGGGCTAAGCCACCTTCCCCACTATTGCTAGGCAACCTCAAGAGTGGTGCGGCTGCCTCCTATGGGAGGATCCCTGGTCTTCCTCCCACCCTTCCCTGCCTTGGACCCTGAGGAAAGCTGCCCCACTTGGACCCCACCCCAGCAACCCTGGGGATCCCAGATATTAAGAGGCAAACCCAGGCCAACAGGGTTTACAGACACAGGTCCACAGGAATTTCCCCAAGGACTGGGACATGAAAGCCACCCCCTGCCCCCACCCACCCCATCTTCTGTGTGCCTGTGCTTACCCATGATCTATTCTTAGGCAGTTTCCAAGAAAAGGGCCACATCATACATCATGCTTTGCAAGAAAGCTGCCGCTCTTGATCACCTTCCTCCCCCAGGAACCCTTCACTCACCAGGAACCCAGACTCCCAGCCCTCGAGTCCATGTGGGCAAGATGGAGAGGGGACACACAAGGAAGGGAAGAGGGACAAGGACGGTATCCTGCCAGGTTGTTCACCTCTGGGAGGCAGAGTGATAGGCAATTGTCATTTCCTTCTTTATATTATTTAGTATTAGGCCTCTTAAAAACTGAGATATAATTCCATACCATAAGATTCGCCCTTTTAAAGTGTGCAATTCAGTGGTTTTGAGTATATTCACAAGGTTGTGCAACCATCACCACTATCTAATTCCAAGCATTTCCATCACTGGGGTTTTGTTTGTATACGTTTGTCTTGGGTTAGATGTTCCTACCCACGCGAGCATTTGTTGTATAAGCAGCAGAGCAAAGTCGAGAAGGAGTGCAACGCCGGAGCCAGGCTGCCCGGCCTCGGAGCCCAGCCCCACCACTTGCCGGCTGTGTGCTCCTGGAAGAGTTTTCTCTTCTATAAAACGGGATAAGAGTAGGACCCACCTTACGGGGTCAGATGTGTTCATGCACGTACCACGCACAGTCCCTCAGACAGATGCTGACACTTGGCATGCACTCAGGGGAACCACTAAAAATATTTAAAGAGAAAGATTTTTTTAAACTTTTATGGCTGAATGGGGCACGCAGAGAGGGCAAATTGTGGTCATGAAATGTGGCTTTGGGACCTCCCCATCACTAGAGCAGACTCACAGCGCCCACATATCCAGATACCGACAGGCAGCCCCCAGGCAGGGTGTGACAGGAGGGAAAGCTGGGGAGGCAGGGAAGAGGGCCTGGCCAACCCCTGCACATGGTGGCCCTGCCTGCTGAGAAGGGAGGGTTCTAGGAGCGTGGGCTTGATGCCAGCCTGGGAACAGGTGGGAAACCTTCGTTGTGTATGAAGAGGAATGAAGGGGGGTGTTCCAGGGTGGCTCTGAGCCCCGGTGTGCTGGATCTCCTGTCCCCACCACTGCCAAGGCTCCCTGCCTCGGTCAGAGCCAGGTTTCGGCAAACACTACATAGTGGGACGCTGGTGCCTTGGCAGATGGAGACAGAGCTGGGGCTGAATCATGAGTCTAACTGGAACTGACCCATCTGACCAGAGCTAAGGAACCAGGCTCAGGGGCGTCCTCTGCCTGCAGCCTCTCTGCCACGAGCGCCCTGGGGAGCCGCAGGCCAGAACCGTCCAGACCATCTCTGCGGGTGCGCTGCAGGGGCTGGCAAGACAGCCCGGCCCACGGGCCCCTCATGCAGAGGTGTGGGCCCACCGGCCACACTCAGGATTCGGGAACAAAAGCAGGGTCGCTGGGAAGGTGCCCCTCAGCTCCACACCAGCCCTAGGGAAACCATGGGTGGTTTCACACGGGGGCAGCTCAGGTGGAGTTAACTGGCTGGTATGAGCCCAACAACACCTGTACAGAGCTGCGTGCTTTGAGAGCCCAACCTGTGACCTGTACGGACAGCCTGGCCTAGCCTTTCTGATCTCTCAGAAAGGTGAGAGATCAGCTCTGGAAGGGGCAAAACGAATGGAAAAGAAGAATAAGAGGGAGACAATGGGAGAGGGTGTCCCCCAGCAGGATAACTCACTGCTGCTCTGCTCTGCCCTTCCAGGTTTCTCCCCTCCCCTCTTCTGTCCAACATTCTGTCTGTCTCTCTGTGTCACACACACACACACACACACACACAGCCTAACTGCCAGCCTGTGAGGCTTCCCGGAACCTTCTTCGAATCCTGCATTCCTCTGAGATGCAGCCCAGATCCCACCAGCTCTCCACCTTCTCCACCGCCCCAGGCCCAAGTGCGGGCTCAGGCCTTGGTGGCCATGGCATTTGTCTTGGCCATCCCTCTGACCACGGCTGGCACAGCCTGGCATGATTCTGTATCTTGTTGGTTCCCCTTCTACCTAAACCGTGATTTCCATGACTCCACAGAGCAGGTAGAGCATCTGACACCTGGCGGGGGTGTAATTAACCTCCACTGATTGACTCCACAAGGATGAATCGTCCCCATTCCTACCCTATCAAGGGCTGGGCTCTTTCCTAGAGACACACAGTAGCATATCCGTGACTAGGTCACTTCCAGGCTTGGGCTGCCCCGCCCTGGCTCCAGATTCCCAGGAGGCACCAGGTCTTGTGTGACAAGTCCTCAAGCCAGATTTATGGTTTGTGGCCACTGGCCAGGGGCCCTGCCCCAGGCCTTCCTTGAGAAGATGGAAAGGGGAGTTCCAAACGCAACACAGCCTTGCAGCACCTTCCCAAGAAGTCAGACTCGAGGAACGAGGTTCTTCCTTTTGCCCTTAAGAAGGCAAGTGACCACACGCCCCACAGGTGCCTGCTGGCCTCCCACTCCTACAAACCCATCTCAGTGTCCAGTGACCCCAACAGCCCTTCAAGGTCCCACCATTGCTCAAAAGTGGAAGATCTGGTTCCCAGTGCGCTCCAGGCCTCCTCACACCTGCCTGTCTTAGTGCAGCCTGGGTGGCGGCCAGAAACAGCACCCACCTGCCTGGTCAGGGCCAGCTGGCTTCTGCAGGGTCCCTCCTCCCCGCTCCGTCTCCCCTGAGACTTTGTCAATCACTTTGCCGATCAGTGAGCACCTGTCCTCAGCTCCCCCTCATGGAACAGGGTCTGGAAAGGAAGGAGCTGCATCAGGTCCTGGGAAAACAGGGCTGGGCCGGCTGCCGGGAGGGGAGGGCAGGCCCAGAGAATGCCTCGCCTGAAGACCTTGGGGCCAAACTGCTCTTGCAGAGAATTCCTACTGTGTGGTCATTTTCCCACACAAGCTGACACCGCTTTTAAGCACGTTAACATCCATCCTTGCATCCTTGATACCCAGGAAGTAGGGAAAGGGTAGGCAAGGAAGTCTACACCAGAGAGATTAAGTGATTTAGAATGAGCCAGAGCTAAATTCAGGGCCAGAGATCAAGGACGACACAACTCCCATAACCAACCATGCTTCCTCCAAAGATGGGTTTATGTACCATGTCTTGTCGCAACGCCTACTGGGTTGAGATCATAGACATTCTGCCTCCCCCAAATAGTTAACATTTATTGAGCATTCACTATATGCTAGGTGCTAAGCTAAATCCCCTACAGACATTAATGAAACCTCCACATAATTATATCGGGTAGGAACTATTATTATCCCCATGTCCCTATTGCTACATCAAGCCTGGAGCTGGTAAGTGACGCACCAAGATCACAGCAGCTGGTGAGTCTCGAGAGGCTAAGATTTGGACCCCCAGTGTGTTTACCTGCAGAAGCTGGAGCCCGGGGACAGCCCCAGAATGGGGTGGTCATCTGAACATAAAGCATTTCATCACTATCCCCACACCCCCTGCCTGGAGTTTGGAGCCACACATGATGCCATTTATCAATTTTTCAGAGCTCTATAGGCACTAGGCCTTCAGCAGAGACCATGACAAGCTGGGTCCCTGCCTCCGAGGACACTGGCATGGAGTGAAGCAGGAAGGACAGAACAGTGAGGGGTCTGAGGAAGGAGATGACAGCCACTCTCTCCTCTCTCTGGTTTTATTTCCACCAGGCATCACCCTGGCTTTTGATGCCTGCTCCTCCCCAGGTAAACTCGCCCATGGCAGACCCTCCCCTCTTCGAAGTCCTCTACCTTCCAGGGTGGTTTTGGTTAGCTCCTGCGATGGTCTCAAGCGAGTGTAAACAAGGTGACCCCTCTTGCTGTGACCCGCCCGACCTGGGTGCGGAATTGGGATCTGGGCCTTCATTCAGCTGCCAAGGCTGCCTCTCTGTTTCAACATCCATTCGCTCAACAAATATTGATTAAGCTCCTACATGTAAAAAGCCGCAGGGCTAGCACCTGTGACAGTACACATCCAACCAGATTCTCCAGGACTTCAGTGGGAAGGGAGAGAAGAAAATCTAACAGCAGAAGCTGCCATTTTACATATCTTCTCACAACTGACCCAGCAAGATGGGTATTAGCTCCTTTCCATAAATAAGGAATTGGAGGCTCAGAGAGGAACAAGGTCACAAGCCTGAAGGTACAGAGCCAGGATCCTACTCCAAGTCGAGTTCTTCCAGCCTGCTTGACACCCGGCATACACATACACGTAAGGGTACAGGTGAGAGCCACGTGAGGACATAAAGTAGGGGCTGTGGTCATCCTGGAGAGAACAGCTGCCCCCAGTAAAAGTGGCTCTAGGGGAAGGGGAAAAAAAAGTGGCTTCAAAGCTTAGCCTCAGGGGTCAGGAAGATGACAAAAGCTGGAAAAGTATGGGAAATTCCTCTAATCCACAAGACAACTGCATTTCGTGTCTGGAGGCAGGGAGACCAGTCGATGAACTCTGCACTGAAGCATTCTTTGAAGAAGGAACAAGCCACGGCCAACCCGAAGCAGTTTCTTGAGTCATGCCTCCTGCCCGCGCAGACTTCTGCCACAGGAAGCATTTCCAAACACGGCACTTCATCTGATCCCTGTTGGAGCCCGAGGGCTCCAGCAGGGCAGAAAGGCTCCCATTTCAGATGGGAAAACATAATGGGAGCCCCACAAGAACAGAGACCTGGTCTGTCTTGTTCAGTGACCTATCCCCAACACCTAGAACCGTGCCTGGCACAGAGGACGGGCCCACAAATTATTTGTTATATGATCTAACGAAGGTACAGGCTCAATGAAACGCACAGTTGTGCCCAAAGTCTCACAGATAGCCAGGTTGCACCAGGACTAAAAAGAGGGTCTCCTGCCACCTCCCCGTGCCCAGTGACTTTTGTATCACAGTGTGCACTAATGTCCTCTGCCACTCAGCTCCCACCGCCCATGCTCAGTAGGGAGAGTGTCAAAAGCAACAAGTTACTCTAAGTCTTACCCCCACTGTAAAATCACCTCCTTAGATTCCCCACCACCCTGAGGACAACTAGGCAGGCCAGAAATTTTACAGATCAAGGCCCACAAAAGATAACCTACAGAATTAATGACAGTTAAAATGAACTTAGACCTGATATTCTGAGTCAGGCTCAGAGCTCCTTCTGTCGTGCCCCGCCCCCCCATCAACCCCCTCAAAGCAGGTGTTGGCTCCTCCAGATGCCAGGCCCAGCTTTCCCGCCTCCCTCCCCAAGGAGGGATGAGTGAGGGGAAGCTGCCTGTCTTGAACATGGCTGCAGCCCAGCCCACGGGACTCTGGGCTGGTCACTTCCCTCTATGGCCCTCGTTTCCTCATCCTCAGGTGTGCCTGGCTCACAGAGCTCTGGGGAGCAACAACTGAGCCAATCAACACAGTGTGATTAGAACAGTGCCTGGCACATGCCAGCGAATGCCAGCTGTTGGCGCTGTTGGGTTTGCCCCCTAGATTACTAAATTTCCCAGAAGACCTGTTCCTACCCGACTGCCCAGTGGCCTGGTGCACACCCGCCCAGGTCAGAGTTCTGGGAATCTACATTTTTCTCCCCAACTACATTTAGTACACTCATCCATTCATTCGAGAACACTGAATACTATGTGCAGGCCCGTGCTCCGTGTCTGCCCAGGAACTTAGTCTCACAGTCCCCACAGGGGCCTGATTCTGGAGTAGCTTGGTCACTCCTGCTCCTCCCAGGAGCAAAGTAGGTCTTCCCCAAGCAGGGATTTCTACTTCTAACCGCCATGGAAGACCCCAAGACGTCCACCACCCCGATCTCACTCTGCTGGTCCAATTTAAAATCTATTCTCAAAAAGGCTGCACTGTGAAATTTTAAAAAAGAGTCTCCTGCCTTGTTCCCCCTAGGAATCTCCAAATTACTCACTCAATTTTCAACTCTACCAACAGCCCAAAGGTCCCAGGAAATAAGCCAAGAAAATGGGAGGCTGTAGGTAGCCCCTGAACTCCCAGCTCTCCCTAGGGGGCCGACAGGAAGAGGTGGAGTGTGTTTAAGCAAGTGCCACATTACAAAGAAGTCAGTTCAAAGCCAGGGGACTTCCAACGTCGCTGTATAGGTCGCTGTACAGGTCGGGGCCCAGCTTTGGGCACTGGGGCCCCAGGTCGCCCCGTTTTGAGGAAGCTCATTGTGTATGTGCTTTAAATTACCTCTGCTTGTCTGATGAAGTGAGTAAAAGGGCGCCGTTTCAGGGCTTAGGATTCCTGAGTGAGCTAATACAGGATGCCTTTGGCTGAAAAAAAAACTTCAGTCGGCTCTCTAAACTCCCCCCCTTTTAAGTTTAAAAAAGGGAATGAATGTTACCATTTTTGGACATGAGCGTTCTCCCTCAAGCCCAGCCCTAACCGCACTATCCAGAGGGACGCGCCATCCTGCCCCCCCATTCCCAGATCAGCGCGGGGGGAGGGGGGCTGTGAAACGGGGAGGGACCGGATGGGAGCGGGCAGTGGGGAGGAGGGGAGGGAGGGGGTACTCAGGGTACGTGGCCGCCTGGGGCAAGGGCTCACCGCGCAGGCAGGAAGCAGTCGCAAGGTTGGGCGCCTTCTCGCCCCCACCAGCAAGAGTGGTTTCTGACCTCTTCCTGCCACTGGCCACTGTGCCCGCGTCCCACCGGCAGCTCCGAGCCCAGCCCCGGTAGCGGAGTGAGCACCCCGCACACGGCGCCTGGGATGCAGCTCCGTGGCTAAGCAGGGGTCTCTAAATATCCCCAATTACAGTCCTTCGCCCTGGAGCCCCTCAACTCAAATCAAGCAGCCCAAATTCGCCTTTCCCCAGGAATAGAGCGGGGGTCGGAGGGCTGAACTTAGACGCAAGCCCATTTGGGGCTTGCAGCTACCAACCCTCTGAGTTAAGCAATAAAACGGTTTGCTGTACTGGCCCCGCCCCCACAGGGACCGGAGGAGCCCGCGTACGCCCCCCCGGTTTTCTCCGCTCCAACCGCACTCCAGCTGATCCACCTCCAGGCAGATCCGCAGGCGGCCGCCGATCCCTCCAGCGCCCGCTCTCCCCTCGGCCTACGGGCTGGGGCTGGGGCTGGGGGGCGCAGGTCCCAGGCAGCTTGCCCCTCAGGTACTGAGCCCAGGGCGGGCCAGGAAGCGCGCTGCCACCGCACGCCATATGGAGAGGCGGCCGGGGGCGGGGAGGGAAGGGAAAATCGATCCGGAGCAAGCAGCCACCAAGCCGGGGTCTCAGTCTCAGCCCCAGCCTCCGGAGAACCGCCCTCGCGCTCAGCCCACGCGGGGATGGTTGCGGCAGCAACGGGGTGGCCTGGGTCACGGGCCCCAAGGCGACCTACCCGCCGGCGGCGCCACCTCTCCGTGCTCTGGCTGGGCGTTCGCGGGCTCCGGGGCAGGGGCGCTCCCCCTTCCGCCCAGCGCCTGTAACCCAACACCCCACCTCGCAGCGGCCGCGCGGCCCCCGCCCCCTCCCGTGCGCGCCGGAACCGGTTCAAAGCCCAGAGCCGGGAACCAGGAGCGAGGCGGGTGGAGCGGGTCGGGGCTGGGGACTGCAGCGGGCCAGGGCGGCTACTAACCTTTCTCTGCTGCTTCTCCCAGGCCGGGTCCAGGAGCAGGTCCCGGTCCCAGTCCTCCTCGGGCTGCATGTAGTCGTTGGTTTGCTGGGAATCATAATGGTCCATGATGGTGCGCGCGTGCTAGGGGCTGGATTTCTTCCTCCACCTTCTCTCCTGGTGTCGGCGGCGGCTGCTGCCCCGGCGTGGGGAGGGAGTCGGGCCGGGCTGGGCTGGGTTGGGCTAGCGGGGCCGGGCTAGCTCCCCTGCGCCGGGTACCGCCGCGGCGCTGCTCCCGAAGGCTGTTGCTGGCGGCGACAGCGGTGGCTGGAGCTCGCGGACTGCCTGCCTCCGGGCTGCGCTCGGACCTAATCTCCACGCACACTGAGCGAGGCGGACACACTCGCGCTGCGGGAGCCGAGGCGGGCGGGGGCGGGGGGAAGGGGCAGAGCCCTCCCGAGGCTCTCCATTGGCCAGGCCGAGTTGCCCAAACTTCCCCCCATCGCCTCTCATTGGGAATTCCTGGCATCCGTCAGCCGGGTTGCGGCGCATATAGGTGGACTGGGCGGCCCCCTCCTAGCGCGCACACCCCCGCCCACTCCCCGGGTTCCCACTCCCCAGCCGCTCATGTGACACCAGCTTAAGCTGAACGGGACTGAAGCCGGGGACGCCTCCTCGAGCTTGGGGACCGAGTGGCAGCGCGTTCGGGAGCCCCAGGAGCCGCCGGGGATTGGACCTGTTCCCCGCCACCGTTATTGCGCTCCCACGCGTGCTCCACACCCCGGGGTGGGCGGTGGCTAGGAAGGGACGCGAGAAAACCCGAAGATCATTTCATTTTCTCTTTCCCAGGGAACCTGAGTCTGGGCAGGTCGGCGCCCTAGGAAAGGGGGCGAGGAGGGGCTGCGGTGGAAAGGAATTTCCTGGGAATTTCCTGGCTGCTCCGCCCCCCGCCCCAGCCCCGCCCCGCCCCACAGGGCGCGACCCGGCTGATCCCTGCCCAGCAGGAGCCAGGTTTCTCCACCGCACACCGCTCTCGGAGGCCACCGAGCTGTTCCCGCCTCGCCTCAGGTCCTTTCAGGCCCGCCCTCCGGCTCAGGGGACCGCTCCACCGCGGAGCTTCCCGGGTGGCTGCTGCGTCGCCCGGCTTCCCGGGATTCCCTGCCGGTCCCGCGGGCACGCTCGACTTGTTGGCTTGGCTGGAATTACCTTCGCATGGCCAGCGTCCTCCCTCACCTTCATACACACCCCGACATCATCCTGATAACTGGGAGAGCCCTGAATGATCAAACTACTCTATGCTCCCCTCCCACATATACACTCCTAACAGATGAGGAAACGGAGACTTAAAATGCTGAGCTCAAAAAGAGATGTAGCAGGCGTTTAGAACACCGCAGACCTGTGTTCTTATGCCTGACAAATCCTGTGTCCTTATTCCTGACAAAGCTTTACTGTTATTGGAGAAAGAAGGAGGGCCAGATCGACTAAACACCTCTAACTTCTGCTCGGTACCTGCCTAGACTGCCTTCCTCGGCTTAGTAAGAGAAGGGTCTAAACGCGCTGATCCCACATAGATCCCAGGATGGCGCAGGCCTCACGTCCTGGTTGGCTCCACTGGGATTCCAGGTCTGACGAACAGTAGCGAGTAAACCTCGCATAGGTTATGCACACTGTTGTAGACGACAGAAGTGCCAATCGCGCGCCCCAGCACCTAGCATGTAGTAATGCTTCATTTATGCAGTCAACCCGCCATATCCGCGGGTTCCAAAAGGGCAGAACCCGCGGATATGGAGAGTATATTGTAAGGGACTTGAGCAGCCACGGATTTTGCTATCCACGGTGACCCTGAAACCAATCCCTGGTGAATACTGAGGGACTACTGTATTTGTAGGCTAAATGGCTGAGTCAACTGCAAAAATACAAATACAAATCCAGAGGTGAATGGAGGAGTTAGAGAAAGAAGTTCACTGACAGGAAGGGCCCTGAATTAGGATACTTGAAAGGCCACTGATGGAACAGGTGCGGAAGGTGCCTCTGATTCTCAGAAGAGCCAGCTGCTGCTGTTGGAAGCCGATGATATCAGTGGTGATGTCGCTCCCTGCTTCGTTAGTCAACCATGCATGTTTTTGCCAGTGTTACCCTTCAGCGCTGTGCCTTCCAAAAGTCCCTGGCTGAGGAAGCACTGCTTCTGAGCCACAGAGACAGCAGATTTATGGACTATTTTATAACCACTTCTAAACTATGGCTCTAAACCTAAAATAGGGGGTAATGGTGGTGCTGTATCCATTCATTCACTCAATAAATATTTGCTGAGCACTGTCTGTGTGTCAGGGAATGTGCTAGATGTTATGTATATAGAGATGAAGAAGTCACAGTCCCTGCCCCACACATCCCAGCAGAGACAGACACAGAAACAAAAATATGATGTGGTGAAAAGGATGCAAAGAGAGAGATCTGACAGAGCGCTGCAGGGACACAAGGGGAGCGCTGAGCCACATGGGGAAGGAGGCTCCAGCTTAATTTTTTGGAGGAGGTGAAACTTGAGTGAGCCTTAAAGAATGAGAGTCAGCCAGATAAAGAGTGTGGGAGGTTATTGGAGGCGCAAGGACCAGCATGAGCAGGAAACTGCACAGTATTCCAAGGAATGCCTAGCATCTCAGCAGGGCTGGACTGGAGATCCAGGGCCACAAAGTCTCACCTGCCATGAGAAGTGTGGATCTGAGTAGAGTGGGGCTGGCTGGAACCTGTGAGACCAGTTGCAAAGAAGTTGCAATATCTAGGCAGAAACAGAGAAGAGTGGATAGACAAGAAATGCTTAGGAGGTAAAACTGAGAGACCTAGGAGTTTGGATATAAGGATATGAGAGAGGAGTTTTTGTTGAGAGGTCCAATGTGGGACAGACCATGCACTTTACCTGTATTATCTTATTTCAGTTCCACCGGTAAGGTGAGAATTGTCTCTCTTACAGAGAAAACAAACTAAGGCTAAGAGAGGTAGTAACTAGTCCAAAGTTGCACAAGTATATGTGATTCCTAGACCCATGCCATTAACCCAGTGGTTCTCCACCCCAAGATATTTTGACTCCCTCCCCACCAAGGGATATTTGTTGATGCCTAGAGTCATTTTTGGTTATCACAACTGGTACATTAATATTGGCATCCTGTGGATGGAGGTTGGGGATGCTGCTAAACATTCTACAATGGATAGGACAGAATCTCCACCATAAAGAATTATCTGGCCCAAAATATCAATACTGCTGAGGATGAGAACCTGGCTTTAAATCATGGGTTTATAGTTTGGACAATCAGGTGAATGTGGGCAGTACAGCCAACTGAGATAGAAGAGAAAAAGGGTGAGGAGTAGAATCATGGCTTGAGTTTGAACACATTGAACTTGAAGTGCTCATAGAATGTCCAGATTCAGTTGTCCAGCAAGCAGGTTGTCTGCACAGCCCCACCCTCAGGGGAAACAGATTTGAGAGTCATCTGCCTGTAAGTGGTGTGGACACCGTAAGACTGTCCATGAAGAATGCCCACGTGGAGCTGAGAAGAGGACTAAGGGCAGAACTCTGAAGAGCAACACTTATAAAGGGAGCTCAAAGAACAAGAATCCCCAAAAGAGACAGAAAACGATCATCCAGAAACAAGGAGAGCCTGGAGCTTGTGGTGTTGTGGAAGTGAAAGGAGTAAGGTCTCAAAGTAAGAGGAATCAGCAACATCAGATGTATCAGAAAAGTCTGGAAAGTAAGGCCTCAAAAATGTTCTTTGGATGTTGAAAATTCTTTGGTGACCTTTGCCCATGGAATTTTTGGTAGAGTGGGCAAAGCTGTGAGTTTAAGAGAAAAAGATATATTGGGCTATGGCTGAAAGGGGGACTGGGCTCAAAAGAGGATTTCTTTTAAAACAGGAGAAACTTGAGCTATTTGTAGTCCAACAAGAAGGATTCAGTTGAAAGGAAAAGATTGAAAATGTGAGCAAAAGAAAGTTGAGGGATGGCAAAAAGTTGAGGAGATAGGATCATGTGGGTTCAAGGACACAGGCTAAAGGATGGGCCATAAACAAGAAGACAGACCCCATCTTCTGAGAGAGGAATAGGGGGAGTAATGATGGTGAGGATGTCCACAGTGTGTGGGAAGACAGTTAGGAAGGGGGCTGAAACCATAACCGATGAACTTGGTCTTCTCAATACGGAGGCCCTGAAGGATGGACCAAGGTGATGAACTGGCCCATCTTCTCACCGGTGGCCATCACACTGCTGAGGTGATACTGGAGATACTAGCCTCAGTATAACACAACCTTCTGTAGAGGGAACACAGTTGCTGAAGGTGTTGAGTTTTTAGGGATGCCATTGTATGCATGTTTATAATATCCATTCTTTATTTGTATTGGGGCATAATGTACAATAAATGGGCACTAATCCTAAGCATATAGCTCAGTGAAATTTTACATGTGTCTACACTCATGTCACCTCCACCCAGGTGAAGATACAAAACATTTCCAACACCTTAGGTTTTCTCATGCCCCTTTCAATTTATACCCCCAAACCATATAGGTTCCTACTATTCTGACTATATCACCAATGATTATTTTTGGTTTTGAACTTTATATAAATACAATATGCATATTTTGGTTCCTGGATTTTTTGCTCATTTAATGTCTATGAGATTCATTTACATTGTGGCTTCTATCAGTAATTAATTTTTTTCTGTGTAGTATTCCATTTTATGTATATATCCTAAGTACTTTATCCACTCTTCTTTTTTTTTTTTTTTTT
>VBSM01002121.1:1131244-1160941 GCA_008086735.1 Cheirogaleus medius | reverse complement strand
CCTCCCAGAGTGCTAGGATTACAGGCGTGAGCCACCGCGCCCGGCCTAATATGAACATTTTGATGTATGATTTTTATGAACATACACACGTATTTCTCTCTTGGATATATGCCTAAGAATGGAGTTGTTGGGTCATAGGGTAGGCATATATTTCACTTTAGTAAATATTGCCAAACAGCTTTTCAAATTGGCTGTAACAATTTACTCTCCAAGCAGCAGGGTGTGAGAATTTCAGTTGCTCCACATCTTCCTACCACCTGGTATTGTCAATTTTTTTTAAAAAAATTTACCACTATGGTATGTGAGGAGTGGTCTGTTTTTGTGGGTTTAATCTTTTCATAGGCTTATTAACCATCTGAATAAATTCCTGCTGCCATTGATTCCAATAACACTTCTCAATTTATTAACTGCTTGAAGAAAGAGGTGATAATATGCTTATTTCATTAATTCCCCAAATTTCTTCATTTATTCATTCAGCACAGATATTTATGGAGCAACTGCTCTGTGTCTAGCACTGAACTGGAAATAAAGATACAAGAGCAAACGTGGCAGATGTAGTTCTGTCTCTCCTAGAATGGACAGCTGATGCTCTGCAAATGTTCAGTGAATGATTGTTTGAGGAGGCTGTTTGGTCCCGAGTGGGAGCTATTTTGTTTTGGTTTGCTTTGGTGGGAGGCTGGAATGAGCCTATTTTATATGGTTTTTGAGTTAATAGTTTAAGAAAATAGTTTTTTAAAAAATCACTGGGATTACACGTACAGCCAAAGTGGAGTGGGTAAAGTCATGAACGAAACTGGGATAGTAGGAAGATTCATCAAGGAAACAGTACTGAATCCTTTCTTCCCAGAGACTCAGCCTTTGTTGTCCTTTTTCATCCATTGCATCCTTTTCTCTGGGTGCAATGACAAAGGAAATGAGATTGTAGGCAGAGTTCTTGCCATTATACACACCACTGGGTGAGAACTGAGACTCAAGACGTTTGCTCAAGTCAGTGGAAAGGGAGGGGACATTGAATCCCTTTTACAAGCTGGGTCTTTCTGGGGCCCTGCTCAAAGAACAGAGAACTCCCAACTCAGCAGCAGCAGGCGGAGACCATAGCCTAATTCATCACCAGCTCTCCAGGCAGCTGCCTCTGCCCCAATCCAGCCAGCAATGAGTCACTCGGCAAGCCATAGGTGCTTTGTTGTTGAAAGAACCTAGCTCTAGCATAGATGACCCAACTTCCCTTGGAAAGAGTGAGGAATTATTATGTTTATGAGTTCCAGGAATACTTACCAAGCACCCCCTCTGTGCCAGGCAGAATGCCAGCAGACTCAAAGAGCCCTGGTCTTCTCAAACCTCACGGTCTACCTGGGACAAATCACGGGCTTCCTCCCCTAGAATTCATCCATCCAACAGATGATCTCTGACAGGCACAGTCTGAGAGGATGCAAATGAACAGGACTGACATGTGAGGTGACATAAAGAAGGGAAAGTGCCCACCCAGTGCCTGGAGCAAGCCACTTCAATGCTCATTAGTTCCTTTTCCTCATCCTACTGTGGGTAATTGACCATGCAGGCCCTGTGGGGAAACAGACAAGTAGGATCTGCAAGATTCTGGAAACTAAAAGCACTGTAGACCTCCCAGCCAAGAGCTCTGGGGATTTCCTTCATTGAGTTCCAAGTCCTCTAACCCTACAGCCTAATGCTAACAGGGTCCTCATGGGTGCTTCCCAAGAGCTAAGGGCACAGTCGTCATTAGAGGATTCATAGAAGGCTACTAAAGAGGTAGGACAAAAATCACTATGGTTTCTTGGGTTCCTAGCTCAGGAAGCCAGAGACCTCAGTTTTGTTCCTAGACCCAGTAGCAACCTACTGGGAGCAATCAGACTCCCGCAGCATACCATTCGTATCCCAGAGAGTATTCTTAACTTCATTTTAGTCCTTTGTCCACATTTTCTCTCCTGCTGTCTCTATGACGCTTACCCCGTTTCTTTCCCCCACACAGCCTAATGCAGAGCACCTAGGATGTAACAGGTGCTCCAGTTTAGTCTTTGCTAAATGAAAAATGGCTTTAGCCAAACGATAGCTCTCTGCTTCAGTTTCCCCCATCAACCTGTGGAAGGCCCTGGGAGGCTAGTCCTTTTCCATAGTCCATATAAGCATTTCCTAAGCCCGTGGGCCTCCTGGGAAGCCAGTGCTGGAGGAACTGAGTTGGCATCTCCCACTCATGCCCCAGCCAGCCACACTCAGCTGTCACCAGGCCTAATTCCTCAGCCACCAGCTTCTGCTTCACTGGGACAGCTTGCCATAGGGCCAGTTCCTCTCCTCCCACCAGAGACTAATGGGGCAGGCTAAGAGACAGTTGGCAGTTTCCCTCTTGCAGGATCTCTCATAAAAGACTGGCATGAACGTTGCTGTGGTTCCCACTCTGCCTAGCTCTCAGATGTCAGGTGATAGAACATCGGTACCCTCTTTTTTCCCAGTGATCATGCGTATATCTCTCCCCTAAATGCCAGGGGTAAAACCCAAGCAAGGCCCTTAGGAATTTCTACCTCAGAGAGCTACGCTGAGGTCAGCTCTGGGAGCAGAGTCAGGTTTGAGAGCTGCCCAGCCTGGGCCCTCCAGGGAGGGCCGAGAATTCTCCCCCCAGCTATCTCTTGTTCCCAGCAAATACCAGAGCAACACACCCCAATCACAGCTGAGAAATTCCTGTTGAGTAATACCCCCTGCCTTTGGGAGCTGGCAGGCAGATTACAGGCCAGGGGGAGTGAATTGCAAGGAACCTCTTAGCAACTGGGGCCCACTGGTCTTCCACAGAAGCTCAGCTCTAGAAGCTGGCCTGAGCACTTACATGAAAATGATGGGCGAGCTTCTTCCTTTATGTCTCCAATGACAACATGGTTTGAATCTTCTGAAACAATGTTTCTCAATCTTGAATACTAAGCAACTTCCTTTATAAAGGATACAAATCTTCATAAAGTTACTTAATTTTTGTTTTAATGTTCCGTACATGTGTAAGAACACAAAACTAGGTACAAACTTCTTTCTGGATGTTTTAGGTTTACAATCAACGATAAAATCAAAACAAACTTACACATTTACCTAAATGAAACTATAAAACCAGTAGGATTCGAATTAGCCACATTAATTTAAATGTGACTGTTGCTATTTGCTGAAACAAAATTGCTACTCCCGGCATGATTTAGTTCTGACTGTGATGGAGCAGGTGGTTCTTTTTGCATTCAGGGTGCCTGTATCACCATGTGCCAGGCAATGACTCAATTCTCCTACCACTTTCTCTATTTGAACCACTGCATCAGGGCATCATTTAACCTTGACTTGGTGGGAACACACTGTAATGCACTAAGTTCCCCTCTGCTGTTTTCTCATTAGCACCAAACAATTAAAGTTAAAATAAAATTATTTTTAACTGTGCCAACAGGATCCTTCTCTCAATTTTCTATATCCTTATCTGTAACAGAGAGAGAATCACCTCCATCCCAGCCTACTTCACAGAATGGCTGTGCACATTCATTCATTCATTCAGCCATTATTTACTGAGTACCTCCTATGTGCCAGACACTATTCAGGGCACAGAGGATATGGCAGTGACCAGAATGGACATAAGCCCTGTCCCATGGAGCTTACATTTCAGAGAGCCCGATGAGAAAATATTAGTAACTGAAATAATATTATAGTGTTAAGCTCTAAAGAAAAAAATTAAGGAAGGAAGGGGAAGAGAGATGTGGGAGAAGTAGAGGGAGGTGTTCAGGGAAGGTTCGTTGAGTAAGTAATGTTTAAGACCTAAGTAAGATGAGGAAGCAAGAGCACCCCAGGAACAGCCAGGAGATCACAGTGGCTGGTGTGGCATAATGCACAGGAGACACACGCTGAAAGTACGATACAAACATGAGTATAAGAGATACCCATTGTTTCACTGCCCAGCAACCACTTTCCCCTCCTGGCAACTGTACCTTGGTATTTCTCTGGGAAGGCACTTTCCCTGCCCCAGTCCCTGGGCTTCAGGTAGAGTGCACCCACCACTAACCACCAGGGCTGGGCAAATGAAGGGCCTGGCCAATCAGAGCACAACAGTTGGTTTAGGGGTGGGTGTGGGACCCAATCAGATTGAAGCACACACAAGGAGACTTGCTGGCACTCCTGGGAGAGAGGCACACAGTCTTTTCCCCTGGAGATCCCAGCAGTAAGGATGAAATGAGACTGAGCTTTCAGGAGTCACCATATAGAACTGGAGAAAAAAGCCAATGCAAAGGAGGACCCATATAAGAGGTGAAGAGAAACTAAGTCCCAGCGACTTTTTTTTTTTTTTTTTTTTTTTTTTTTTTTTTTTTTTTTTTTTGGAGACAAGGTCACACTCTGTTGCCCAGGCTAGAGTGCAATAGTGTCATCATTATAGCTCACTGCAGCCTTGCAGCCTCAAATTCCTGGACTCAAGCAATCCTCCTGCCTCAGCCTCCCAAGGTCTACAGGTGTGTGCCACCATGCCAAGCTAATTTTTTAATTTTTCTGTAGAGACAGGATCTGGCTACGTTGCCCAGGCTGATCTCCAACTCATGGCTTCAAATAATCCTCCTGCCTTGGCCTCCCAAAGTGCTGGGATTACAGGCGTAAGCAACCATGCCCAGCCAACAGTGACATCTTTTGATGCCTTGCATTTAGTTGTCCTACTTCCAGACTTCTCAGTTATGTGCACCAATCAATTCCCTTTTTGCCTAAACTGGCATATTAGTTATCTATTGCTACATGATAAATTACTGTAAAACTTAGTATCTTCAAAGAGCAAACATTTACTATCTCACAGTTTCTGTAGGTCAGAGATTTGGGAGTGGCCTGAGCTGAACAGTCCTGGCTCAGGGTCTCATGTATGATTTTAGATTGCATGTTAGCAGGGACTCGAAAGGCTTGATTATGAATTTCTTGTGATTTCACGCTGGTCCACCCATGTGGCTGTTGGCAGGAGGCTTCAGTTCCTTGCCATGTAGGCTGAGTATCCCCATGACATGGCAGCTGACTTCCCCCAAAAAAGCTCCAAGAGCCAGTGAAAGGGAAGCCTCAGTGCCTTTTATAACCTAGTTTCTGAAGTCACACATTGTCACTTCCACTTATTGTGTTTGTTAGAAGTGAGTTACTAAGTCCAGCCTACACTCAAGGGAAGGGGAATCAGGCCTCACCACTTGAAGGGAGAAATATCAAAGAATTTATAGACATATTTTCAAATGACCACACCTAATTTGAGTTTGGTTTTCTGTCATTTGCAACCAACAGAGTTCTGATAGATACTCAGGAGTTTGTCACTATTGTGTTATTGCTGTTAGAATATGGCTCTTGGCAAAACAAGCAAACAAAAACCAACAGCCAAGAAAGTGCTAAGAAAGCATACCTTATAAATGCCAATTTGATCCCGTCATAACTAAACTCAAAAACCTCCAATGGAGCCAAGTGAGGTGGCACTGTAATCCTGGCACTCTGGGAGGCTGAGGCAGGAAGATCACTTGAGACCAGTAGCTCAAGACTAGTGTGAGAAAGAGCAAAACTCCATCTCTATTAAAAAAAAAAAAAATAGAAAAATTAGCCAGGCACAGTGGTGCGCATCTGTAATCGCAGCTACTTGGGAGGCTGAGACAGAAGGATCACTTGAGCACAGGAGTTGGAGTTTGCAGTGAGCTAGGATGATGCCTCTGCACTTTAGCTGGGGTTCCGGAGTGAGACCCTGTCCTCTCCCCAACGCCCCCCCCAAAAAACCAATTGGCCTGGTGCCATGGTATGTGCTGGTAGTCCCAGCTACTCTGGAGGATAAGGAGGGAGGATTGCTCGTGCCCAGGAGTTCCAATTCAGCCTGGGCAACATATAGCAAGACCTTGTCTCTAAAAACCAAAATAAACAAAAAACAACACAAAGACTCCAATGTCCCCCATTGTCTAAAGGTCTAAATTTCTTTATATTGGGCACAAGGCTCATCACTGCTGGGTCCCCATCTCCTCTCTACCACTCTCCTCCACACACCCTGCTCCAGAATCTCCAGGCTGCTTGTCCTTCTCTGAATATGCTGTATTTTCACGTCACCATGCCTTTGTCCATCTGTCCTATCTTCTCACTTTAAAGCTCTGCTCATCTCTCAAAACCCAACTCAAATGTTATCTCTTCTGTGAAGATTTCTTTGACTTCATTCAAAAAATTATACTACTTTATTGGTGCCTGCTGAGTGTCAAGTGTTTCATGTTTATTATATCCAATTCATAAATCCATACCTAGCATTTATGTGCTACTTACATCATCCCATTTTACAAATAGGAACATTCAGGCTCTTCTAGCAGACTCAAGAGACTAGTTTATGGTTATTCAGCTGGTAGGTGGCAGAGCAGATACTGGTGCCCCTCGTTAGTTTTAGTTATTCCTTCCTCCGCTCCTAAACTGCTGTGTCCATACACACTGAGTGTGGTTGTTGATGAATCTGGCTCCAGGACAAACCATGAACTTCTTGAGGGCCTGGCCTTTCAGCAACACTCACTCTGTGTGTTAGGCACAAGAATTAATGTTGCCCATTTTCCAGGTGAGGAAATCAAAGCTCAAAGGGTAAATGACCAAAGTCTGACTCCCAGCCTCATAGCCTTACTCCCCACATGTGACAATGCATGATATATAACAAGTGCTCAAAAAGCATTTGTTGGAAGGCATGAGTGGAGTAAAGGAGTGCATGAGAACTGGGGCTCCCTGGGCTTCCCATCAGCCCCCACCTGCAGCTGAGGGCCGTGAGGCTGCCGTTTACCTGTCGCAGGTAGGGGGTACCTGCACAAGGTGGAGTGGAGGTGTTCCGACTGGAAGCCAAGGGCCCAGCTTCTGGTCCTGACTCAGCCTCTGTCTAACGGGCTGATGGTGGGCAGGTCTCTCCACCTCTGAGGGCCTCCGTTTCTTCAGGTAAGTTAAAGGACATGTGACGATCCCACCAAGCAATGCCAGATGAGATCCAAGATGACACCAGACCCCTATGGGACACAACAACTGTTCAGGAGCCCAGAGCCCAGGGCCCCTCTCCAACTGGCTTGGTGGCTAAGATGAGCCTCTGCCCTGAACTGAGTGAGTCTCACTCCCTGTGGCTGGCCCCAGCCTCTCAAGGTTCTGCCCTGAGTCCCCTTGTGTCTCATAAAAGATGCTGAGATGAGCTTTCACTCCATATGCCTTACCTTGCTTGTGCTTGAGTTAAATTTTAGCTGCCATCCTTGCCTTGGGTCCAGAGGAGATGGAGTCCATCTGGGGTTTCTCACAGGGCCCCCATGCTTGGCCAGCTGAAATGCATCTGGATCAACAACAAGCTTCATGGACTCATTTCCACACCCACCGCTTGTTAAAGGCATTAGGCAACAAGGGCCCCAGGGCTGACCTTTGTAGTATCCATTGTTACAGCTGTTATGGCAGACACAAATGACAGCCAGGATAATAATCTGTGGTTAAATGGCCCTTTACTCAGGGGGCTTGGAGGGCTCTGGGAACGGTACTTCATGGCCCACTTGACATACCTTCCCATGTGCCTTGTCTTGAAGTCTCTCAAGTTCCTCTTGCAGGGCGTGCCCTCTAACTCCATCTCGGCCGGCTTAGGTGCTCAGTTCCCAGGTCCTTGCTGGAGCTGCCCTGAGGAGAGGCCTCTTGCAGGATGTTGTCCAGGTCTCAAAGATCTTCTTATCTCCCACCATGGTCTCTAATCCTGAGCACGTCCCTTCACTGACCTACTTCCCTGTATGCTCGGAAGCAAGGAGAAAAATTAACAGTGAATGTTAAGTGTTTTCAAATACTAAAAGTGGAGGGAAAAAGGATAAATATAATTTTGTAGTTGGTATGTAGTTCATTGCTGCAGTTGTTGGTCCTCCCCATTCCTGGCTGGCCAGAGGGACAATTTGCAGAAGTTATATGCAAATACAAGCTGTTCTTGCAAAATCATTACCGTTATGTACATATAAACTTGGTTGTTAGGTGTTGCTATTGGTTTCATTCTTCCTTTCTTTTCTTCCTTCCTTTCTTTCCACCATTTAAAAATCAGAATGCATTTGCTGTCATACCAGAACTACCCAGTCTATGCCCAAGAAGCAGCTAATCTACCTCCCAGGTATCTCTAAAACATTTGAAGAACCACAGCTGCTCAAAACGTGTGGACCAAACACCTTTTCTTGAATTCTTTTGGAAATTAACCTGCAGGCAAGAGGAGATTACGTGGAGTAAGAAAATGTACAAAAAGGTGGGGAGAGAGATGAGAGATTTAAAAATACAGTCTTTTAAATATATAGCCTCCTCTCCAAAACAATGGTTGTGGCTTGACGACAAAATGGGATAATGTGGGCTCTGAAATATTTCCAACTCTTTAAAAGGGAAGTGACTGCAGAACTAGGAGAGGCCAGTGACTGTGTTTAACTCACCTATGCATATCTATTTTCTATTTTTCTGGCTTCCCATGAACCATCAAGGAAGAATCACAGATCCTAGACCCAGGCATAACCTAGCCCAGACGAGGAGGGGGCTGGAGCCTCCAGATGGACAAGGTGAGCTGCAGAACGCATAAGACTATGGGGGGGGGGGCGGAGAGCAGAGCAGAGTCAGAGCGAGCAAAACCCAGGTGCCGCTAGAGAGGGCAGGGCAGTCTGCACCTGAGTGGGTGTCAGTGGCTCATCCTCAGGAGAGCACGTTTTAATCCAGAGCCAAGTTGGGAAGCACCTGGAGCCCCGAAGCAAAATACTCAGTTTTCTCAGGCTCTGCGGGGGCTGGAGAAGCTGCCTCTAAGTCTAGGAGTAGTCCCCAGGTGTTGGGGTCTCAAGGACAATCCTGTGCTTGAGGAAGGGAGCACTGGTGTGAGTTCCCAGAAGAGACTACATAATTTAATGGGATTAAGCCCACCTTCAAGGCCTTGTTCCACCAACAATACAGACATTGACCTTGAACAAGTTATAGAACACTTTTCAGGGCTGGCCATATGTGTGGTGGCTCTGACTCTGAAACATTTTCTCATCTGTAAAATGGGGGTATTAGCAGCATCTATGAGGCAAGCAGTTCTGGTCAGTGTTCTCCAGAGAAACAGAACCAATGGGGTGTGGGTATGTGTGCGAGATTTATAAGGAACTGGTTCATGTCATTACAAAGGCAGACAAGGCCCAAGCTCTGCAGGGGGAGTCAGCAAGCTGAAGCCCACGAGAGCTAAGGGTTTAGTTCCAGTCTGAGTTCAAAGGTCTGAGACCAGGAGAGCCAATGGTATAGTTCCAGTCTGAAGGCTGGCAGGCCCAATTCCCGGAAAAAGCTGACGTTTCCAAGGCCAAAGGCAGAAACTAGCTGTCCCAGTGCTGAGGCCACCAGGCAGGAAGAATCCTCTCTTACTCGAGGGAAGGTCAGCCTTTTGGTTCTATTTAAGTCTTTGACTGATTGGATGAGGCCCATCCACCCATGCTGGAGAGAGCAATCTGCTTCACTCAGTCTACTGACTTAAATGTCAACCTCACCTGAAACACCCTCACAGAAACACCCAGAATAATGTTTGACCAAATATCTGGGAACCCCATGGCCCAGTGAAGTTCACCCATAAACTTACCATCACCCAAGGTTATTTTGAGGCTAGACCAAATAAAAGCATGTCTGTGGAAGTACTTGGTAAACTGTATAGAAGTAGTCAGCTGAGTCAATCACTACAACTGTGCCTTGTTCTTGGTCTGGAATTCTCTCCTGCTCTCTCGAAGGTGAAGTATGTCCTTGAGCTGAGGGCAGAGGAGTGGGCGGCCCTGGGAGGGAAAGGCAAGGGGTGCGGCAACCAAACAAATGTATCTGTGAGTAGAGCCAGGACCAGGGCACCTGGAGGAACTCTGCACCGGGGACAAAAGACAACTGCAGAGCCTGAAATATGAAACTACCCAGAGAGAGGGAACGAGGCAAGGCCTAGCTTAGGGTGGACGCTGCACTGAGGAGCCACAGTGGAGACAATCCCGTCCCATCCCTGTCATGGTCTCTTGTGTCCTACTGCTCCTGGCAGTCCCAGCAGGAAAGAGACGGGGCCAGGAGGCCATTTCTGTCCTCATGTTCCCAGCTAGAGGTTATGGGTGCTGAGACTTGCACACATACACTCCCTATAAGGCTACATTAAATTAGATGAGGATTCACGGTCTTATCAGAAGCAAGGCGGGAACGCAGGCAGTACAATGACACAAGCCTCCTTTGGCTCTCAGGGTTCTGGAGGAGGCAGGGAGGAGGCCCTGCCTGGATCCCTGGCAGGCAGGATCTCACTGGAGACTGTAGTAGGGTTTACACGATGGTTGCAGAAGAATGTACTCTCAACAATCCACCTGCAAGAGAATGTTCACAAACACGGGCCTGTCCTGGTTCTGGACCCAACTCCAAATCCCCAGGGCCACACCCTCATGCAGCAGCTGAGCGGAGTCAGCACCCAGGAGTCCCTGAGCAGTATCTCACCCAGCTTTGCAGTGAGCACATTGCCCGGCAGATGCCCTGTCAAAAGGAGCCACACGGGTGCAGTGGCTGACACCTGTACTCCTAGCACTCTGGGAGGCTGAGGCAGGAGGATTGCTTGAGATCAGGAGTTCGAGACCAGCCTGAGCAAGAGTGAGACCTTGTTTCTACTAAAAATAGAAAAAAGTAGCCAGGCATGGTGGCACATGCCTGTAATCCTAGGCACACTGGGGAGGCTGAGGCAGAAGGATAGCTTGAGCCTAGGAGTTTGAGGTTGCTGTGAGCTAGGCTGATGCCATGGCACTCTAGCCCCAGCAACAGAGCAAGACCCTGTCTCAAAAGAAAAATAAAAAAAGGGAGCCACATGTTGGGGTGAGGAGCCACACCTTCAGAACTGGGCAGACTGTGGGGTCATCCCTGGGTCAAGGAGGGTGGCTGTGTCAGGAGGAAGGGAGAGGCACTTCCATCCACCACTCAGCAAGCACGCACTGAGCATTTGCTTAGTACTAAAGGGTCAGGTGAACTGTGGCTCAAAGGCCACCTCTCGTGCTCACTTCTTGTGACACCTTAGGCTAGTTACTCAGCCTCTCTGAGTCTAAATTCTCTCTTCTGAAGATAGTGGCTCTCAACCCTGGCTAAAATCACTTGATGAACTTCAAAAAAACCCAACCACACCTGGGCCCCAAGCCTGATTGATAAAATTAGCCTCTCTGGGGGTAGAACCTAGGAACTGGTAGGTTAGAATCTTCCCAGGTGATTCTAATATGCATCTGTCTTTTCTAGTTTGCATTTGTAAGACTAATAAATAGTGTCTGGAAACTTGTAAAAAAAAATTTTTTTTTTTTTAATTTGCTGCTTCTAGTCTGCTCAGATTGGCAACCAGATAACCAGGCTTGTTAGGAAGGAGTGAATAGGAAGAGGGCTAGTAAAGAGACCAGTTTTATGTGCATCCAGGAATTCAAATTGGAGCCACTGGAGCAAATTTCAAGGAGGCAGATTTT
The DNA here is from genome assembly GCA_008086735.1 of Cheirogaleus medius. Lineage (NCBI taxonomy): Eukaryota > Metazoa > Chordata > Mammalia > Primates > Cheirogaleidae > Cheirogaleus > Cheirogaleus medius. Next base: position 1,149,503 of record VBSM01002121.1, on the reverse strand, counting down.
GGTTCAAGCTGGGAAGAAATGTCTAATCATTCCTGAAATGCCTCTTCTGGAACTGCCTTCATGATCAATCTATGAACCACCTAAGATGATCAGTTTTGTGTAAATTTTTATTAAGCATGCTTAATGCTGGCAACCTGGATGACTTTCCTAGTTTAGTAGACTTTGCTCCAGATAGCTTTTTCTGTTTCCATAAATCAAGTCCATTCTCAAGACATATCTCAGTGCCACTTACTAGCAAGCTCCTTAAACTCTCTGAGCTACCCTGATTCCTCCCTAGGAAGGTCAAGATAATCACCCACTGTGGAGAGATTTCAATGAAATAATGAAGGAACATGGAAGCCTTGGATTCTCTTCGCTGAACTTGATCAAAGGTGAACCCTCATGCCAGCAGGGAAGATCTTGAAGGACTGAAAGTCATCCTAACCCTGGCATGGAGGGTTTTGAAGGCAGACAGCCTGGGTTTGACCTCATCACCCAGCAGTGATGTGAGTCTCTGAACCTCAGTTTCCTCTTCTGTTATTAAGACTGTGAGGATTGAATGGGATGGTATCCACAGAGCTCTTAGTGCAGAGCCTAACATCTGGCAAATGCTCAGTAAATGTTGATACCCTTGTTTTTATTGCCTGTGAAGTAAACCTATAGCCTACCTAGGTGACTATTTTAAAGGGAACAATGCTTATGTGGAATGTAAGTCTGGAACGTTTGTTATGGAACCGGCCTCCCAGCCTGTGGTCATAGCTCACTCGTAGGTTGGTTGCCTTCCACTCAAGTCCCGGTCCTGGGCTCCGGGAGCTCCATTCCTGCAGAGCTTGTCTGGGCGTGAGAACAGAAGCCAAGGGAAGTGTTTGCTTTGGAACAAAGAAGGGACAAGCATGGATTTCTGGAGGCGCTCACCATTTCAGAGAAAGGAGTCATCTGTTTCTCATAAGATGGAGCATGGGGAGTGGAATCCATTTCCCTGCACTGCCTGGGATCGCTCCATCCTAGCCTGGCCACAGCCCTTGCCGGTCGGGACCAGGCGCCACCACAGCCAGGCCTACGTTTTGAAAGTGGACTTGAATTCCCGTTGAGTCTTCCAAGGCTAGGCCGAAAGCCTTTCCAGATGCTGCCATCCCCTGCCCTGTAACCGAGTGGGTGTGCGGGTGCCTCTTTGTGTGAGCGTGGGCAGGCGGGAGACACTGGTGGGGAAGGTGTCCAGGTGAGCAGTCCTCAGATCTGGAAAAGGTTGCTGTCACCCTGATTTAACTTTCTAAGGGCTCCATAAGCTCTCCACTCCCTCTCTGTGGGATTCAAGAAATTGCTTTCCTGCTGCAGCTAAAAAGATCAGCCTGGTTGCAGAAACCCCCACACATAACCACACCTTAGACCATTATTAACAAGGGAAAGGTGATTTTCCACGGAAGTTTTGTTTCTCCCTTTTGAAGTTTCATGTTTATGATTTGCTCTTAGCAGCTCAGCATTTCATTCTTATTTTATTTATTTTTATTATTTTTTTAAATTTTGTGCTTAATTTTCTCAGTTTTTTATTTATTTTTTTTCCATCTCTCTTTTTTTTATTTTAGCATATTATGGGGGTACAAATGTTGAGGTTACGTATATTGCCCATGCCCCCCTCCCCCATTTTATTTTTATTATTTTGCAGTCGGTTTTGTTTTTTTTTTGCATTCGTTTTTTAAAATTAGCATCAAAGTGTGGACTCAGTGAGGTTCAGAAGCCCTACTGAGTGCTAATATTCCCCAGTATTTCTTTTGGGCTTCTTGATGCTGAGGGGACAGGTCATGGTAAATGAGGCAGGAAGGCTCCCTCCCCGTGCTCCCAACCACTCAGCACCCCCGCCCCACCGCAGAATGGAGGCCAGTTGGTGGGGGTGGGTGGGGGAAGTGGAGTTGCCACAGCTTGTTGCAAATGGAAGATGGCTGTCAGTGGCTGTCAGTACCACATCTCTCAACAGCCCCAAATTACTGCCCTAGGATTTATATGAAAAGAACTGGGAAGTGCAGAGAGACAGAACTACTCATAATGTCTACAGCTTAATGAGGACAGTGTGCCCACGTCCATGAGGAACTTCTGACCTTACCTCTGTGCCCCAGAGTCCCACGGGAAGGGCTGGTCAGGTGGACTTATCTGCCTTTGCCAAGAAGAAGACAAGAACCTAACATTTAGTGAGCTCTTCCCATGAGCTCACTTGAGCTAAGAGCTTGACACACTCATTAGACCTTCACCACAGACATGTGAAATAGGTATTGCTATCCCAGAGGAGGGGAAACTGAGACTTAGGCTGTACATTAGGCAAGATAGGCTAGGTTGTGCTGCAGTAACAAATAGTCCCAAGAATCTCAGTGGTTTTATACAACCAGCTTGTAGTTCCCCTTCATGCAGCTTCCTTCCAAATAGTGACTCAGTGATCCTGGCTGCTTTGATCTTTTGGTTTCCCAATTTCAACATGAGGCCTCCTCTACTCATGGCAGGGGAAGAGGAAGACTGGAGAATTACACATGAGTGTTTCACTAGCCTGGAAGTGAACTTCCTCTGTCATTTCACTGGCCAGAACTAGTTCCCATGGTTCTACCCAATGGCAAGGAAATTGAGATGTACATTCTTCCCATGTGCTGGGATGGGGAGGAGGACTGGATATTGATGAACCAAGTTCTACCTAAAGCCATAGCTCAAGCTCTGTCCATGACACCCAGGGCCAGTAGAGGAATTCCTTCCCTCCAGCCTCAGCCAGCAAGGATTGTGTGAGCACATCTCTTGTGTGACTTTGCTGGGCATGCTTGAAGTCATTAAGTGACAGTGGTAGGCCTTGTAGCTCCACAAAACCTCACCATCTTCAGAGCTTTTAAATGTGCATTGGTTCACCAAATCCCCAAAACAACATAAGGAAGTGGGTACGGCAAATATTCATAGCCTCATTTTACAGCTCAAGAAACTGAAATCAGAAATATTAGGAAACTTGGCTTGCTCAGAACTAATAACTAAGAAATGCAGACCAGATCCTCATTATTTGAAAGTCTAATTTGAAGTTCCTCTCAACACATCCAACTCTTCATAATTTTAGAATCCGGAAAGACCATGTTTCCCCCAATTATCTCCTTGACCTCACTAATGCCTAAAATTCCACCATTGAGATGTCATGCCTTCACTGGACCCTCCTCTGAAAGAAATGACAGTCTAGGTTGGTCACCATTAATGCACATTAAACAAAGCATGCAACCCTAGGTTCAAGAACATTTGAGCTAGAATTCAGAGAACAGAGAGATCAGGGTGAATGGCAGAGTTAAGGAAGGCTTCACCGTGAAGCTGCTGCCTTTGGTAAGATATGAACAAAGGGGACTCCATACCACATGAAAATTCCTCCTCAATTCCTTCTTCTAGTCTATTGAATTAAAAAAATGTGCAGAGTGCCTTTCCATTTGCTATTTTATTTAATTCCCTGAGCAATTCTGTTAGGAAATGGAGTGGGTTGAATAGATCTTTCTTCTTGTTTAACAAAAAACTGAAACCTACAAAGGCCAAAGTGACTTATCTAACATCAGAGCAAATCAGTGACTTAACTTGAATAAAGAAGCAAAAATGTTAAAGAGCAATAATCGTCAATCCTTGTGAACATGTGGTGAAACTGCCACATTTATAGCTACCTGGTGGTGTATAAATTAATACATTTTATAAAAAGCCAAGTTTTATTATAAAATATTTCATATATATAACAGAATTTATATAATATATATGATATTTAGAATAATATAAAACTGTATCTATCACCCTGCTTATTACCAATGTTCCAAAACACTAGGTCTCTTAAGTTATAAAAATGATATATGCTCTTGGCAAAAAATTCGAATCATGTAGAAGATGGACTTTAAAGTCTTTTTTCCCATCCTGTTGACCCCTGCATCCTGCTCCCCAGGGATAATGACCGCTAGCGATTGTCACATGATGCATATTCATTTTGGAAGGCACTCTAACAATATATTAAGATACTGAGAGTCATAAATATGTCTATAATTTTTGGTCCTATCACCCCACCTGGGGAATTTATCCCAGGAAAAGATTCCCCAGTCTTCCCTCCTTTCCTAGAAATGGCCAAGTTCATTCCCATGCAAGTCTTTCCCCTTGCTGTTTCCTATCTGGAAACCCATTCCTCCAGATTTGCTCATGATTGGCTGTCCAGTCAGGTCTCAGCTCAAATGCCACCACCGCTGGGAGACCACCCAGGGTCACCCATCTATACATGCTTCCCCCCCACATCACACCCTGCATTCTTTTGTCTCCTGTGCCTACATTCTCTGATGTCACCTTGTTGAACTCCTCCCCCAGCCCATCATAAGTCACTTGAGAGAGGGCCTTTGTCAACTGCCTTGTTCTCCTGTGCCTCCAGTACCTGGCACACAGTGAGAATGCTGGTCTCAGTTGAGAGGATAAATGTCTATTCATGAAAACACCACCTGGCACTTAGGTAAGAGATGTTATTTGACTCACCCTGGGACCCTGGCAGCTACTTCTGCAAAGAAATAGCACTTGCAGGCCTTCGAGACTCTAAGGAACCACTGTGTGGGAAGTCAGGCGGGCTTAATGGCCAACCTGTCATCTCTCCCAGCAGAATGGCAGCCTTTCAGATGTTGATCCTGCAAGGCCCACGGTCTGCCCTCCTTCTAAACCCTTTCATTCTTGGCTCCTAAAAGGAGAGGTAAATAACATCCGCTGGGCAAGAGACTCTGTCCAAATAACACTCAGGCTTCACTTAATTAAGATGAATAATTTAAAGACTCTCAAGTCAGACAATGGAAACATTAAGAGTTTCCACCAAAACATAAACTTGGCCAAGTGGGCTGGGTCTCCAGAAGCCTACAAGAACATTCTCAGAGACAGGGGGAGCTTCCTGCGTAGCCTGGGGGTGGGGAGTGGGAGTTAGGCTGGGGAGAAAGCAGGAGAAATGGAAGCCGGAGTCTTAACCTGAGTTTCACACACACATGCCAGGCTGCTGGGCTGAGTAACTCTCCCTGACTTTTTTCCTGACAACAAAATAAAACGTGTACTATTGATGAGTCAAAAGAAAAATCAAGGCCAGGCGCGGTGGCTCACACCTATAATCCTAGCACTCTGGAAGGCTGAAGCAGGAGGATCGCTCAAGGTCAGGAGTTCGAGACCAGCCTGAGCAAGAGTGAGAACCCATCTCTACTAAAAATAGAAAGAAATTAATTGGCCAACTAAAAATATATAAAAAATTAGCTGGACATGGTGGCGCATGCCTGTAGTCCCAGCTACTCAGGAGGCTGAGGCAGAAGGATTGCTTGAGCCCAGGAGTTTGAGTTTGAGGTTGCTGTGAGCGAGGCTGACACCACGGCACTCTAGCCCAGGCAACAGAGTGAGACTCTGTCTCAAAAAAAAGAAAAAGAAAAGAAAAATCAAAACCTTACATAATGCTATCATCCAGAAGGGCAATATTTTGTAGTATCTCCTTGTAATGTTTTTTTCTTAGCATAAATACTTTAAACAACAAAAATGTGATTATACTACCATCTAAATTGCTTTTTTTCACCTAATAATATATGGTGAACATTTTCTCATGCCATTAAATACTCTTCAACACTGTCATTTTTATGGTTGTGTAGTATTCCAATGTATGGCTGGATCATTGAACTAATCCCCTGTCATCAGACATTTAGTTTGTTTCTAATTTTTATAAATAGCATGGCAATGACTATTTCTGAAATGCATACATGATTATTTTCTTAGGACTAATTCCCAGAAGTAGAATTTCTATTTTAAATGGTATATAAAATTCTAAGGGTTTTTATATGCAGCTATTTCAAATAGTACATTTAGTAGTTTGAAGAGCATTAACAAATGTGGTCTGCTACCTTATTTATTGGTCTCTTCACCTATACTTTTACTGAGTGTTGTAACATTGAACTAGAAACAATACATAACACTGACATTAAATGGGAATTCCTGCCTTCAAAGGAACTTGCATTTTATTTTTATTTATTTATAATATTTGTTTTTAAGCTAGAGTCTCACTATGTTGCCCAGGCTGGAGCACAGTAGCAATTCACAGGTGTGATCATGGCACACCACAGCCTCAAACTCCTAGGCTCAAGAGATCCTCTTACCTCAGCCTCCCAGGCAGCTGGGACTACAGGTATGTACCACCACTCCCAGCAAGAAGCTTGTATTTTAAAGAAAACTTTTTGATTGTTTGACATGAACAAACATGAAACAAATCAAACAGAAAAAAAAAAAGATCAATTCAACAAATCAATTAGCAGAAAATTATTAATAGAAGACCCTGATCTTTCCTGTTTTCCTCCATTAAATAGTTAACTAATTTCTTAATAATCTATTAGGTTTGTCACATGTGCATTTATATCTTGTGTGTGCATTTTATGGCACATACTGATGACTGGCTACTTAATAGCCCATTCTAACCCCCTTCTCCATTTTCTGCTTCCTACTTCAGAAAGTGAAAAAGCCAAAAATTCATTTTCCCAGACTCCCTTGCAGCTAAGGGTAACCTGTCTTTGCTCAATGAGAACCAAAGGGATATCTGTTGCAGGTATTCTGGAAAAGTTTTCCCCTGCCTGACAGAAAGGAGAGAAGTCACAAAACAAGCTCTCTCTTACCACCTTGTACCTGTGCCCTCTTCCCAACCTTTGAATGCAGGAACTATGGCAGTCATCTTATAACTACAAGGCAACAAACCTAAAGATAAAAAAAATCTTGATAATGGGGAGTCCTCCCTTATATGTTGGGGCTGCTGAATCTACCTGGAGCTACTCTGTAATCTAATTCCCAGATAAATATTTTTATGGTTTAACTTGGTAGTTCTCAAAGTTAGTGGTTAAGTCAGCCCATTAGAATCACTTGGGGCACTTTTAAAATTCCTAATACCCAGGCCATAGCCCATACCAGTAAAATCAGTATTTCTGGGAAAGCTGTGGAGGTGTGGTGATACCTAGGCATCAGTACTTTTTAAAACTCCTGGGTGATTCCAAAATGCAGCAAGTTTGGGAACCAGCGGCTTAAACTAGTACTTTTTAAATTTTTGTGCACACAAGTCACATAGGACTTTGTTAAAAATACACACTCTGATTCAGCAGTTCTAAGGTGGGGCCTGAGATTCTGTATTTTTAGCAAGGTCTCAGTTGATGTCAATGCTACCGGTCCAAGGACCACCCTTTGAGTAGCAAGGGTCACTGTTACTCTGGCATCCTAACTGGTACATCCTTTTTCTGGATGCAAAGGTCACTCTCATATTTCACAGATGGGGGTGGGGGAGCCCTCTGGGAATGCTGAGACAGTAGGAAGGGGCTCCTCCCTACCAGGGGTCCATTAGCCCCTCAGTGTCACTTGCCCCCAGCTGTAGCCCGTGGGTTCCTAAGTTGATGCATCATCCAGTGGTAGGTGAAGTCCCGGGTCATGACTGTTTGCTGATGTCCTGTCCTGCACTCGCTGCCTCAGCCAGGCCAGCTTTTCTGAGACCCACCGAGGCAGATTCAGCCTTAGGCCATAGGGACTCTACCTAGAGTTCATCTTTGCTTCTGGGTCCTTCTACCACCAGCCTTCACCTCAGCTACACCCCTAACTGGTAATCAGGGGGTGGCATTTCAGGTAACACCTTTTTCTTTAGGTGCTATTCTCCATGATTCTAAAAGTCTGGCTGCCAAAAACAGTGATGGTGAAACTTCAGGCCAGGGAGAAAGAACACAGGCAGAGGCCCTCTGTCTCCCACAGGGTCACCGACACCTTTGCCTCACCTCACAGCTTCCCTTCCACCCTCAGGCAGCCCATTCTGTCAGCTCTGCAGCTGTGATCTCCTCCCAGTGCGGCCATCGGTGACCACCAGGCTGCCAAACCCGGCGTCCTCTCCTCCTCCCCCTGCACCTCCCACTGGCTGGTCTGTTACTCCATTTCTCTGTTCCCTTTTACAGCCCAATCCCCTGGCTCATTCGCCTGTCTTGCATCTCCATCTCCTGTCTCCTTCCATCCCATTTGCTCCTGCACTCTTACCAGGCCTAAGTCCCCAACACCCCTCTGAAGCTGCTCTGGTCAATATGGCCACTACCTGCAAGCGCCCATCTGAACGATGCAGGTTGTCCCTGTCTTACAGGCTGATGCGCAGCTGTAGGCACAGCTGGGAGCTCCCTCTTTCCTGCACCTGTGCACTTGCTACGGGTCGGTACTCGCCTAGCTTCACGCTTCCCTCGCGGGCTCCTCCTGCTCAGCCTCCTGGGCTGGTTCAGCCTCATTTCCTGACCTCCCTGAGTTGGAGGCCCAGGGCTCAGCCCTCACTCCTCTTGCCCCCCACCTCTCCCCAGCTGTCAATTCCATCTAGAAACTGACGAAACGGTGGGTCTTCAATCCCCAGGGTGCCGCCTACCCCGCCACCACAGCAGTGGCCTCCTCTTGGCCCCACCATTGTCTGTTCATGTAGCAGCCAGAGTGACCCTTGTAAACCTAAGTCAGGCGGTGTCACTCCTCTGCCCAAAACCTCCATGGCTTCCCCCATGACTCACCACAGCACTCTCCTTATCCCCTGTGCTCCAGCCCTTTGGCCTCCTTCTGGCCTCAGAACCTCTGTACTTGCTGTTCCTTCTGCCTGAAACACCTCCCCCCAAATCTGCCTGTTCTCTCACCTCGATGCCTTCTCTCCAGAGCATGCCCTGAGCCGTCTGCCCTGTCACTCCCTCCTCTGCACCTGGCTGCATGTGCCTTCCTAACCCTCACCCTCAGATGTGATGGTGTCAGATGATAGGGTAATGTCTCGGCTGCTGCCCGGCCTCGTGTGCAAACTGCGTGCGAGCAGGGTCTTGTCTGCTTCATGCACAGCTGACTCGCAGAGCCGGGTCGGGGCCTGGCACACAGCAAGCGCCGAGTGGCTGAATGAATGGACACATGTTGCCTCAGACACTGCAGACACGAGCTGTGAGGAAGGTAGCTCAGTGCAGGCTGAACTGCCTCAGAGGCCCCGTGTGCCCCTCAGAGCTGCTTCTAGGGAAGGAGCTGCAGCCTGTTCCAGGGGTGGTTCCATGGCCCCCTGAGCCCTGGCTGCTGCCCTTGTGTCTGGCTCCAGGATCCCCTTGGCTAGACCTGTGGGCCATTTGGAGCCTGGTCTCTTTCGTCCCCATTCCTAGGTCTCCAGGGGCCAAGGGACAGGCAGGGCTCCCACCAGCTCGCTCAGGTCAAAGCCCTGGGCTAGGAGCAGGAGGGATGGCTGCCTGACACCTTTGCCCACCTTGGTCCAGCTTCCCTGGAGGCCGGTGTGAATCCCTGCATGGGCCTTTCAGCCCAAGCTGAGAAGTTAGAGAAACCCACTGCCTTGGACAGAATTGTGTCCCCAAAATTCCTATGTTGGGCCCAAACCCTGAATGTGACGGAATTTGGAGAAATGGTCTTTAAGGGGGCAAATAGGTTAAATGAGGTCCTAAAGGTGAGGCCCTGACCCAGTAGGATTAGCGGGAGACCAGTGTGCTTGCTCTGGCTGCCTCTGACTCGGTCTCCAACTCTGTCTCCCTCCCTTCCTCCCCTCTCCTTCCTCCCTCTCCCCCAGCCCTGCCTCACAGAGGAGGCCACGTGAGCGCATAGCGAAATGGCAGCCACTACAAGTCAAGAGAAGAGGCCTTAAAGTGAGACCTGCCTTGCTGGCATCTTAGACTTCTGACCTCCACAACCATGAGAAATAAATTTCTGTCTTTTGAGCCGTCCAGCCTGTGGTGTCTTGTTATGGAAGCCTGAGCAATGGACACACCCGCCTCCGGAGGCTCCAGCTGCCCAGGGTGAGCTGATTAACCCTGGGCGTGGGGTAGGGGAGATGATAGATAGATGACAGATAGGTGGATGGATAGACAGACAGACAGATAGATACTCCTCCTGCCCTTTCTATTTACCCCTCTTGAAATTGTACCCTTAGAAATTCACCCCAAGGAATGAGAGGAATGTAGCTCTGCCTCCTCCAGGAAGCCTCCCAGTCCCCACCTTCCCTGCCCCTCCCTCGGGCAAGGTCTCTCCTCCTCCAGGGGCACTCACCTCCTCTGCCTCCTGGCCATGGCCAGGTGCACCCTCTCATCTCCCCACCGAATGATACGTCCTTGGGCAGCTGGGCCTGCTCATTCCTCACACTGCCTTCTAAGTAGCAGAATTTTCTAAACCTTCCTGTGAAAAAAAGAAAGAAATCCTCCAGGGCAGGGAGTTAGGGGCTCCGACCCCAGACCCATCCCCAGGGCCTGGTGCATACGGTTTGGGCCTGGGCCTGAGATCTGCGTTTCAGCAAACACGCTGGACTCCTCACACAAGAGACCCTCAGAGGACACCGCGAAAGAGACTGTGTAAGGAATGCTGATGCCTGGGCCTCACCCCTTTCCACTCCCGCACCGCAGTTCTGACACGCAGCAAGGAGAGAGCCGCTGACTTACCAGCGCTCGGGAACAAGCGTTGACCTGACTGGAGTCACTGGTTGACACAGGCATCTCTCTGGGAGGGGCTGAGTCGCTCAAGCTCGCTGCCAGCTGTGAGCAATTCCGTCTGGGCATTTCCCTAGGAGCCCGTGCCAGGGCCCTGCTGGTTGCTGGGGAAATGCAAGGAGACGGGGCCCTCTCAGAGTTTCCATTCCCGTGGAAGGCTGGTGCTAGGAAGCGGCTCGGCAGCCAGGCGGGGCTGGGGTGAGCTGCCGGCGAGGGCGAGGGAGTGGCTGCGCCCACCCTGTGCCAGGCCGGCCTGGGCTCTGGCAGTGCCCTTCCCAGCAAACCTGCAAGGAGCGGGTGTCATGGTGAGGAGGCCAGGTCCGCAGAGTTAAGGTGTCTGGCTTTGACCCCAGGTATGTCCTAGCCATGCCATGGTCCTCCGCAGGAACTATGTGGGGACAGAGACAGGGCTCAGAGATCCATTCCAGGCATTTGCCTCTTGAGGTCTCTGGGGCCTTGGAAGCTCACTGACCAGAGGTTAGGGTCCCCCCCCATCTATAAAATGGAGAGATTCATCATTGTACCTACCTCGCAGCATGGCTGTGAGAAACAAAGGAGATAACATATGTAAAGCACCTGCTGCGACACAATAAGTAAATTATCGAATTACTATTTTAATCACTGTTGTTATTATGTTACTATTATTGGTGCCTATTTCCCAGCCCCAGTTATAGATCTTGGCCTTTGAGGTGAGCTTCTGCCCTGGGCTTCTCTGGCCTTTTTCCCAGTCCTGGGGATGGTCAGGCCAGGTGACATTCACAGCCAAGGACCTTGGTGGACATGGGGTTTGTGCCCACCAAGCCAGTGGCGCTCAGCCTGGGCTGCATGTTCAAATCACCTAGGGAGTTTTGAAAATCCTGATGCCCCATTAAGTACACATCTCTGGGAGTAGGACCCAAGCATTAGTATTTTTTTATAGCTTTCCAGGACATACCAACAAGCAGTCAAGGTTGGGAACCAGTTCTCCAAGCTAATTTCTCAGGCACAGGACAGACCATCATTTGATGGTGGGAGCCTGGGCTTGGAAGTCAGAGGAATTTGGCTCTTGACCTACTAGCTACATAGCCTTGGGCAAGTTACTTAAGATGGCTCAGACTCAGTTTTCTCAGTTGTAAAATGAGGAATGGTACCCACCTTGCAGCTAGGTTTTGAGGAGTAGCATTAAGTTAGGGTGCCTGACACATAATAGGCACTTAATACATATTATAATCCAGAGCTCAAAGTCCGTCATTGATTGGATATCCTCCCAACATGTCCAAGATGTTACAACACGCATGCGCGTGCGCACACACACACACACACACACACACGCACACACACATACACACACATTTTAAATTCAGTTTCCTAAGGCTACCTAAATCCTATTATAAGCCTTGTCAGCTCCCCTCTTGCTTCCCACCATTGCCAACTAGTTTCGTGGGCTAGTAATGTTTATAAGGTTACCCTGGGGTACCATCTAACGACCTCCTTGTGTCATCCTTGGATCGGACTTGCAAGGTTCTGCTGCTGCTGGAGGGTTCTGCAGGGCAGGACTTTCTCATCTGGAGTCTTCGATTCTCTGGGTTAGGAATGAGGGGAGGGTCCCTAATGCATTCACCCAGCAAAAGCTGCACAGCTTGATTAAAATGTTGTGTTCCCTTGCTTTGGGCTAAGATTATCTTACCCCATGCTGATTAGAAGCTCAGGCAGCTGAATGCCTTTGATTAATTAAAATGCAGAAATAAATCAATTATTACTAATTAAATGCATTTTTTTCCTCCACAAATCTCAAACATGAGATTTCTAGAAAAAAAATTACAAGAGATCACTAGTAATGGCACGGTCAGGGACCCCAGACAGGACGGGGTCAGTCAGAGGGTGGTGGTGGGACCACTTTAGCCATTTCATATTCAGGCCTTGGGGCTTAGGCTAAAACCAAGATGCCATGGCTGTTCTGGTGGGAAGAGCTGACCTTGTACTTGGGGGAAGTGGCAGGAGGCCACACCCACAGAACCTACCTGCCATCCTGGCTAGGACTGATGTCCGAGGTGAGAGCTGAATTACAGGGAAACTGTCATGGTTGAGCCTTTATCTAAATAGACAAGATTATCATAATAGCTACCTTTTCTGAACTCCTACCATATACCAAGCAGGTTACGTTATTCTCTTGCTAAATTCTCTCAACAGCCTTAAGAATTAGGTATCAATGTCCCCAGAGAGAGTATCTTCATTTATTCATTCAGAAATATTTATTAAGCCCCCACCATGTGTCCATTCCTTTTTGGAAGCTGGGAATTCAGCAAAGCCAGTACAGTCCCTGCCTCATGGAGTTTACAATCCAGTGGAGGGGACCGATAGATACTCCTTGGCTGATCACAGGTCAATACAGCAGAACACTTTTGGCAACATGCCAGATTGCAATGTTTCAGACAGCCCCTCTCTCATTGCCATAGAGAAATGCTGCATAAAATACAAGAAAGACATTTCAAAATACATAACTGAGTTCAAAAGAAAGGAAAATCCCCAAATTCCAGATGTAGTGCAAGAACTGAAAGCCAGAAGGAGTGAGGGCTAAGTGTATGGCTCATGGAGTTTTCCAGGGTAGATGTAGCAGCAGTTTCAGGCCTGGAGTTCTAAGGCCCTTTCAAAGACAGGAGGCAGCCCCAGGCTGATTTCAGACAGGGGAGCTGGAGCTCTTCCCTCTGAATACAGTGTTGAGCCTTAAAGAGAACCCCAGTCAGGGAGAAAAACTACCAACCAGGCCTGCGGAAGGAGCAACAAAGCTTTCTCACTGTTGAGGGCTTGGCGGGGAGAAAAGTTCCTGTGAAAGATGCAAAGGCCAGACCTGCCCCCCATGGAGAAGAGGGGTGACTACTCCAACTCCATCCCCGTCTTTGGCACGCCACTGGTCCTAGGACTCCTGTGCCAAAACGTTAACCTAAAATCCAGAACCTAGGACTCTGACAGAAGCAAAACCCAAAGTGCTCTCTAATGACATTTTCACAATCCAGGGCTCACAGACATCCCACAACAAAAACACCCCACCCCCTGAGGATGAGGTCTCAGCCAAAAATTACAAGCTACACAGGGAAACAAACCACCATAAGGAATAATCAGTAAGCACAAAAACAAAAACAATACAGAAGAATTCACCCCCTAAGAAGTGAAACTAGTAGAAAACCCTGAAAACATAAAATAAATATTTCAATGATTATAAAGAATTTTAAAAGGAAAATAAATAATAACAATGAACAGAATAATTTTTTAAAAGATGGAAAGCAAGACAAATAGAAGTTCCAGAAATGAAAAATACAGCTTTAAGACATTATTAAAATTGATGGATTAAACAGCAGAACAAGATAGAGCTAAAGAGACACTTAACAAACTGGGTGATACCTCTGAAAAAAAAATCGCCCTGCCAGCAGCACAGAAAGAAGAGAAGAAAAATATAGAAAAATATGAAAACAATCATGGCTAAAAGACATAGAGGAAAAAATGAGAAGATCTAATAGAGAATGAGGGAGGAGCAATATTTAAAGAGAGAATGGCTTTGAATTGACCAAAATTGAAAGGCACTTAAATCTTCAGATTGAATAAGCACTTGGAGACCTAAGAATAAATAACACTAATTCACACTTTAGGCATGTTAAAGGATAAACTGAAGCATATTAGAATATTAAAGAGTTTATTTGCACAAAAGTAATTCACTAATGGGGCAGTTGTAAAACAGAAGTGGTTTGAGGCTCCACCAAAGGAGCACAAGGGGAAAGTTTTTCTAGGGTGAATGCAGAAGAAGAGCAAACAAATTATTTGATTGGTTAAAGTTAGAACAATTGCCTTATTTGGACAAGCCCATGAGAAGTTCAAGACAGGCCAGTGCAGCAATGGCTCACGCCTGTAATCCTAGCACTCTGGGAGGCCGAAGTGGGAGGATCACTTGAGGTCAGGAGTTTGAGACCAGCCTGAGCAAGAGTGAGACCCCCATGTCTCCAAAAAAAAAAAAAAATAGAAAAAATTAGCCAGATGTGGTGGCTCGTGCCTATAGTCCCAGCTACTCAGGAGGCTGAGGCAGGAGGATGGCTTGAGCCCAGGAGTTTGAGGTTGCTGGGAGCTAGGCAGACACCACTGCACTCTAGTTGGGGTGACAGAGCACAACTCTATCTTAAAAATAAATAAATAAATAAATAAATAACTTCTGAGTTAGGTTTCAGTTTGCTTTTGTAGAAACCCAGAGCACAGAGATACCTCAGTCTAATGGCCTCCCTTTTACTTATTTTAACAGGAACTCAGTGGAAAATCTGGAGAACAGCCAAGACAAGCAGGTCAACATTACAAGGTATCATAGTTCTGTAAAGGAGAGGTACACAGTCCTGGAACAGCAGGTAAGTAGGATGGGAGTGCAGGAGGGGTGCTGACCTTCCCCAGCAGTCAGGGAAGGTGTGCTGGTTAATTTTGTGTCAGCCGGGCCAGGCTACGCAGCCAGGTGCTTGGTCAAATACTGGCCTAGGTGCTGCGGTGGTGGTATTCTTTTATGTGCAATTAACATTTACAATCAGAAGACTTTAAGGAAAGCAGATTACTCTCCATAATGTGGGTGGCCTCGATCTTATCAGTTGAAGGGCTTAAGAGCTGAGGTTTCAAAAGAAGAAATTCTGCCTCAAGACTGGAAGATAGAAAACCTGCCTGAGTTTCCAGCCTGCTGCCCCAGGGCAGGTTTTCAACTCAAGACAGCGACTTCAGCTAGCCCCTGAATCTCTAGCCTGTCAGCTTGCTCTAAGGATTTGGGACTTGTCAGCCCCCACAACCTCGTGAGCCAATGCCTTAAAATCAAAATCAATCTCTCTCTCTCTACATGGATATATCCAGGCACCCAGGCAGGCGAGGCCTTGGGTGAGGTCTGAAGACTGGGGAGGTGTTGAATACAGAGAAGAGGGACAAGGAAGGCTGTGTAGAGAAAGGGAGTGGCTGAGGTCCAGGCCATGCGTCTGGGGACAGATCATGCCGAGCCTTGAAAGAATGTGGGGCTTTTCCTAGGAGCGAGCGGAAGTCTAGTGAGGTTGTAATTGGGGGATGTCCACAGTTCCAGAGCCAGACATGCCAGGGCTGGGGTCTTTTTTTTTTTTTTGAGACAGAGTCTCACTCTGTTGCCCAGGCTAGAGTGCCATGGCGTCAGCCTAGCTCACAGCAACCTCAAACTCCTGGCCTCAAGCAATCCTCCTGCCTCAGCCTCCCGAGTAGCTGGGACTACAGGCATGTGCCACCATGCCCAGCTAATTTTTTCTTTATAATTTTAGTTGTACAATTAATTTCTTTGTATTTTTAGTAGAGACAGGGTCTCGCTCTTGCTCAGGCTGGTTTTGAACACCTTACCTCGAATGATCCTCCCTCCTCAGCCTCCCAGAGTGCTAGGATTACAGGCGTGAGCCACTGAGCCCGGCCCAGGGGTTAAGACCCCAGGGCTGGGGTCTTAATCCAGGTCCCCTTGGCCCCCGAGTCTATGCTCTGCCCCAGCTCCCCCACCTTCCTCCTAAAGCAGTGGAGACTTTTCTTATTATTCGTCAGTCCAGCTTGTATCCTGCCCTTCTTTAGAAAGCAGCACCCAGACTTGATTTTTAGGGGGAATCTCTCTCTCCTTGCATGCTGTCTTGGTGAGGTTGTCATTCTATCTCCCTCCCCAAGGACTCTGAGTTCTGAGCAGAAGGGACCCAAAGGTGGAGCCCCTTGTCTCTCAGGGTGCCATGGAGAGTAATGTGCAGTCCCTGGTTGATGGGTTGTCATTTGTCTCTGTTACATGTTAAAATAAATCTAGAGCGATCCTGTGTTCACTGCAGTTTGAGAAGCACTTAGCAAGAGGAGGCAGGTCCTTATGTGGAAGTCTGGGGCCTTCCAAATAGCCACCTAACCTGATTTGCTGATGGTCCTGCTTGCGCCAGGGTTTATTCCCCTCTCTTTAATGTGAAGCCTCCTTGGCTGCAGTAGTAGATCTATTTGCCACTGTGAGGCCTGAACGAGACAGCGGGAGGCCTGCATTTAGGACTGGGTCTGAGTGCTCTCTGTGCATAGTGGGTCTGCCCTGGACTCCACAAGGTGACACATGACACCACGAGGTGACACGTCCCAGGCCCTCAGAGTGCACTGGCCCTCGACAGTACTAACCAACCCGTACCTCTACAGCCTAGGTCTGGTGCCAGATTCCTGGGAGAATATCCTCTGGGGAAGTAGGCCTCGGGAGCAGGCAGGGCCCTGAATTTTATTAACTTCATATCTTCAATCACTAGTATTGTGCCTGGCACCAAAGGGCCCAGTATATAATGCAAACAAGGGAGGGACAGAGGAAGGGACAGACAGAGGAACTTCCTTATCTTCTGCCTCTGAGGAGAGTGAAAACACAGGGATCCTTTGGGGCGAGGCTGACATGCAGCCAGAATTATTTAAATATTGGAATGCTTCAATATTGGAAGCATGGGTGTGTGCTCAGTAGCCACAGTCCTGAACATACGCCCTGCCCCCTCAGGTCCCCCCATTCCTGCCCCTCCCCAGGGATCCTCACCACAACCTCCGAGACCCTGCCCCGGTCCCTCAAGCTGAAGTCGGTTCTGTTTGGTCAGTGCCTTTGCGTGCCAGGTGCTATGTGGAATGTCACTCCTGCTCCTGGGTCTTCTTGTCTGAGAGACCAGCTGTTTCCTGGCTGCTGGCACAGGGGCAGATCCATGAAAACAGCCCATGAAATCAGGTGGCACTGGGCACGCCTGCCTGTGTTCTCACGTCCACGTCGTGGCTGGTACAGTGCTTCTGGGGACGCCGTGCTGCCTGCGTTGTATTGGGAAAGCCCTTGACCTTAGAGCCGGAAGACCTGGGTCCTGCTCTAGCTCTGAATGCCCTAGCTATGTGACCTTGAGCAACTTCCTTAGCCTCTCTGAGCGCCTATAAAAATATCCCTTGTACAAGGTTGCCGGGGGGATGGATGCTTTGAAAATTTGGGAGTTCAGTCCCTCATCTCAAGGTCCTCTGCTAAATCCAGGCCTGTAAATATAGCAGCGAAGGATCTGCCCCCGCCTGCTGGCTCCTGCTGTTCCCAGAAGTACTCCCAGTCCCTGGCGATGGTTACCAGGATGCCGGGCTGTAACCAGGTGCTCCCTTGGCCAAGGAGAGCCTTCCCTCCTCTGAGGATCTGTGGGCAACAGCAGGGAAATGCCTGGGGGGCCTCTGCCCCATGTGCCCTGCCTGATTCCTGGCGAGTGTGGCTCATTGCCGAGAAGTGGGGTCACCCGCACCAGGACGTGTCATTATGTAGACAGCCCAGTCTTTCTCCAGCCCCATTCTATACCACACGCACACACCACACACTCAGGCACACACCCTCACATATTCATACACACATACACGCTCACCACTCACACATCCGCACACCCCTGCACGCACCTACACCTACACTCACGCACACATACACGCTCACACATACTCCCAAGAACATGTAGAAACCCAAAGTGCAGTTACATGAAATCATTGTAGGTTGTCACAGATTTTAAAAATTGTTGACAGTTAGGGATTTTTCTGATATGCAATGGAGAAAAATGGTAAGCCTATCAAACTAGGAATTTCACAGCAGTGATTGTTTAGGACATGGCTAAAGTAGGTGGGATGAGACATAAGTAAAAAAGAGTAGGCCAGGCATGGTGGGTCACGCCTGTAATACTAGCACTTTGGGAGGCAGGAGGATTGCTTGAGGCCCAGGAGTTTGAGACCAGCCTGGGCAACACATTGAGACCCCGTCTCTAAAAAATTTTAAAAGATTATAGAAAATTATAAATAGCTGG
>VBSM01002121.1:1115057-1131106 GCA_008086735.1 Cheirogaleus medius | reverse complement strand
AAAAAAAAAAAAAAAAAAGGAGTGAGATGCTTCAAAGGGAAATGTTGAATAAATCATGGCAACAAATCATGCAAATTGCCATCCAAAGACCCTGGGTTTGGGGGAACGCGTGGTAACGGGAGTGCAGGGCTGGGGACTTTGCAGGGGCATCGGAGGAGAGTGTAGCCCCCGAGTGCAGAGGAGGCTGCCAGCTGCAGAGGGAGTCTCAGGACCCACTTTGGAGGAGAGGGTAGTTTACTTTTATGCTTATTGCTTTCTGTGGCCTGCCTTAAAAACTGGGCCTACTCCACACTTGTGAAGATATTCTCTATGTTTTCCTTTAGAAGCTTTAGAGTTTTGGCTTTTATGCATAGGTGTGTAAAAAATTTTTGAATTAATTTTCAACGAATTATATTTCAGGTGATTGTTTCTGACTCTCCTATCCCATTGGTGTCACCATTTATCCTTTGCCAATTCCACACTGTCTTGACTAGCATCTTTTTATTGAAAGTCTTCAAATCAGGTAGTGTGGTCCTACAACTTTTCCTTTTTCAAGATTATTTTAGCTATTTTAGATCCTTTGCATTTCTATATAATTTTTTTTAGATGGGGTCTCACTCTGTCACCCAAGCTGGACTACAGTGGCGTAGTCACAGCTCACTGTTACCTCGAACTCCTGGGTTCAAGCTCATCCTCTTGCCTCACCCTCCTGAGTAGCCAGAACCAGAGGTGTGCACTACAACACTGGCTAATTTTTTTTTTTTTTTTTTGTAGAGATGGGTTCTCACTATGTTGCTCAGACTGGTCTCAAACTCCTGGTCTCAAGTGATCCTCCCACCTCACCCTCCCAAAGTGCTGGGATTATAGGAGTGAGCCACCATGCCTGGCTGTGTAAATTTTAGAATAGCTTGTCTTAATGAGATTTTGATTAGGATTGCATTGAATCCATTGTACTGAATCAGAGGAACATCGACAGGTTTACAATGTTGATTCTTTCAAACCATTGAAAATAACATGAAATACGTAGGAATAATTTAGATGAAAAACATGCAAGATCTGCTAAAAACTATAGCACATTGTTGAGAGAAATTAAAGACTTAAATAAATGGAAAGATGATATATAATGTTCGTAGATTGAAAGAATCAATAACCCCCACCTTTGGTGCCTAACCCTCCCTCACCCCAACACACACCACTGACCTTGTAAGTACAGGTTCGGACACAAGCTGAAAAATCACTTGGTCTTAGACATTCAACAGTTTTTATCTATAAGATGGAAATTGGCACAATTGCCTCGACTAGCTCATTTATTCATTTAAATGAGCTGGACACTAGGCAGCCTTCTGGGTTATGGATATATGCCCTTGAGAAGCTCATAGATAAGTATAATCCAGTGAAGTTCATGCTACAAAGGCAGTCTGGGCTACATAGAATGAAGACGCAG
Source organism: Cheirogaleus medius (assembly GCA_008086735.1). Taxonomy (NCBI): domain Eukaryota; kingdom Metazoa; phylum Chordata; class Mammalia; order Primates; family Cheirogaleidae; genus Cheirogaleus; species Cheirogaleus medius. The sequence goes on along the minus strand of VBSM01002121.1, from coordinate 1,129,683 downwards.
AGGTCATTGAGAGATAAAATATGTCCTATCATTTTGAATAATAAAGTTTCTAGAATTTATTAAGCACTTAGAATGTTCTAGGTGCCAAATCAATTGCTTTATGTACATAATTTTATCTAATTCTCACATCTCTATAGCACTGATTCTCAAAGTATGGATTGCTGACCCCTAGGGGTCCCCAAGATCCTTTCATGGAATCCACCAGGTCAAAACTATTTTCATTATAATGCTAAGGTTTATTTGACTTTTTCATCATGTTGACATTTGCATGATGGTACAAAAGCAATGATGGGTACTATGGTTTGAATGTCCCTTCCAAAACTCATGTTAAAATTTAAGCCATTGTTATGGTATTGAGAGGTGGGGCCTTTAAAAGGTGGTTAGGTCATGAGGGTAGATTAATGCCTTTATGGTGAGAGTGGGTTAGTTATCATGGGAGTGGGTGCCTGCAAGGATGGGTCTGGTCTCCTTCCTCTGTCTCTTGCCGTTCTGTCTTGCCTTATGAGATGACACAGCAAAAAAGTCCTCACCAGATATGACCCATCAACCTTGGACTTGCCAGCCTCCAGAACTGTAAGAAATAAATTTCTTTTCTTTATAAATTACCCAGTCTGCGGGTATTCTGTTGTAGCAGCACAAAACAGACTAAGACAGTGGGTAAGACTGCTGGTGACTTAGCACAGATCAAGGTTACACTGTGCTAACTTAGCACTACACTGTGCTAACGGTCTTCCCTGCTACACATTTGCAGAAAAATTTTCAGTTTCACTTAAGAATGTCCTTGACAAAGCAGTAAAAATTATAAATCGTATTAAATCTCCACCTGAGTACATTTTCTTTACTCTTTTGTATGACAAAATGGAAAGGACCCAAGAGCACTTCCATCACATCCCAAGTAGAATAGTTGTCTCAAGGAAAAGTATTTGCATGATCATTTGGGTTGCGAGCTAAATTAGCCACTTTTTTCATGGAACATCATTTTTACTTGAAAGAATGCCTGACATGGTTATTCAGATTTGGATACCTGATAGCCATTTTCTCAAAAATAAACAAAGTGAGGCTGCCACTTCAAGGAAAACAACTGATAGTGTTTGTTGCCAGTGACAAAATTTGAGTTTTTAAATGAAAATTAGAATTTTGGGGAACTTATATCTGCTACTGTGAGCTTGACAGCTTCTGGTACTTACAAACTTCTAATGAGATTGGTGGTGATATTAGTCATGTGAGTTTTCTAGGTTAATAATGAAATATGTCAACTTTTGGAAGATACTTCCATATAGCTAATGCACAAAGTTACAAAGTCATGTGTGGATGAAAGATCCACTTAAAGTGCAAGATAGACCCATGGATTTTATTGTAACAGAGTATGGAAACTTTCTTGACATACTTTCAGATTTCACATGGCTACTGACTTCTAAGAAACTACCACTTGACTGTTGGTATAGTGTCAAAGAAGAATTTCTACAAAAATCTGAAAAGTCTACAAAAATACTCCTCCCTTTTTCAATGACAAATTTGTGTGAGGTTGGATTTTCTTCATATACTTCAACCAAAAGTACATGTCACAACAGATTGAAATGTAGAACAAATATGAGAATCCAGCTATTGTTTATTAAAGAAATTTATAAAAATATAAAAGAACATCACTCTTCTCACTAAATATTTTTGTTTGAGAAAATATAAATAACATTTTTAAAATTAAAAATAACTATGTTAACATGTAATGGGTTTGCTATTATTATTTTTAAACAAATAAATATGTTTTAATTTCTCAGTTTTACTTTCTAATATAGTAAATATATGGATAAATAAATTTATGGCTATAACTTACATAAACTAAAACTCTTTGTGTTCCTCAATTGTTCAGAGAACAAAGGGGTCCTGAGACCAGAAATTTTAAGAACTGTCACCTTAGAGGTAGAAGTTATTAACCAAAATTTGTGGATAAGAAAACCGTGGATTAGAGAGGTTTAATCACTTGCCCAGTTCACACAGCCAGTGGATAGTGAAGCAAGAATCCAAGCTTTGCTCAGTCCACTACACGGGGCTGCCTTGCAACATGTCAACAAACAAGGAAAAGGACTCCCAAAGCACAGAGAGGTCTAAACAGGAGGATTCTTACAGGCCTTGAAGAGGCCTAGAACACATCTGGGGTGGGAAAGAATCCACACAGGGAAAGGAACCAGGGGAAGCCTCTCAGAACAGATGACACCCAAGTTGGGATTTGAAAGACAGGATAGGATTTTGACAGTTCGAAAATTATGGGTGACTCCACGAATCAATTTGCTTTATTTAAACAAAATCCAGACCTGGGATCAATGAGGACATACTGATGGACTCTGGTCATTTAAAGATGTGACATACTCCAGCCAGTCTGGAGGTTGGAGTCATGCCCTTTGCTCATATAGACTATCTCCTTTCCTTTGTAAAGGTTCTGCAATTTACTAATCAAGCACTTCAACACGTTCTATTTAATTTGGTCTTTATAAAAACCTTGGGTGGGAGGCTGGGCAAATGGCATTGTTCCCATTTTATGGAAGAGAAAATTGAGGCTCTAAAAAGTTAAGAAACTGATTATTATAGTTAATTCCAGTGTGGGGACTGATGACTTTTGAGACAGGGGTGGGAAGATAATTCATTTATCTATATATCCTTTTGTGCCTTTTGGATTTTATATGTGTACATGGATTAACTACTTAAACAAACATATTCAATGAAATCAAATAACTTTCCCAAGTGGTAGAACTAGGATTCTAGCTCCAGTCATTGGGTTCCAGAACCACATCTTAACCATAATGCTTCCTGGCCTCCTAGAATATATTTTCCAGCTTTAAAACTATAAAGCATGGATATAAAGGTAAAACATTTTTATCCAGTGAGTAATGCCACCGAACAGAGGGCTTGTTGAGAGGCCAAGACTTGGGTCCACCAGGAGCTGCTTTTATCTAATTAATGCTGCTAAGTCAGACCGGACAAAAGGAGAGGGGACCACATCCTTGGACACTGGAGAGGACAGCTCCTTTTCAGTTCAGTGTTATCCAGAGAGAGTAGATAAGAACTGCTGAACCTATGGAGAGGGAGTTTCACTTGCAGACTTGCCAGGTCCCAAATCCAAATTCTCTTCTGTCCTATTACCACCACCTAGACCCAAGTATTTTAACTTAGGCAGCATGAGTGGGTCCATGCGTTCTGCTGCCATGAAGCCAGTTCTGACTGAGTCCATGCATTAGGTACCTGCTGGGCGGTGCACTTTGCTCTCTCTCTGGATGTGCTTCCCTGGCTGGGATTATTGCAACAGCCCCCAAAGGTCTCCTTGTGCCACACCTTGCCCCTCCCTCCTTGTTTATTCTCCATACAGCAGCCAGGGAGATTCTGCTAAAACATCAGCCAGAGCATGTCATTCCCTTGCACAAAATGCTATCTCACTCAGAGCAAAAGCCCAAATCCTTCCTATAGCCTGCAAGACAATGCAAGGTACTGCAAGATGCTGAACAATCCAGGTCTTTACTCTTCTGATCTCATTTTGCACCACTCTTCCCTCACTCATCTACAGCTACATGGGTTTCCTTATTCCTTGAACAACACCAGTTGCACCCTTGCCTCAAGGCCTTTGCATTTGCTATTTCCCCTGGCTAGAAGCCTCTTACCCCAGAGACCTCTGGGACTTACTCCTTTACCTCCTTACATCTTTACTAAAGTTTCACCTTCTCACTGAGAGCTTCTATTACTACACCATTTGAAATTGAGCCCCGTCTTAGTCCATTCAGGCTGCTACAACAAAATACCATAAGCTGGGTGACTTATAAACAACAGATATTTATTTCTCACCATTCTTGGGGCTGGGAAATCCAAGACCAAGGTACTGACAGATTTGGTGTCTGGTGAGGGCCTACTTCCTGGTTCATAGGTGGACATCGCTTTGCTGTGTCCTCACATGGTGGAAGGGTCAAAGGAGCTCTCTGAGGCCTCCTTATGAAGTCTATAATCCCATTCATGAGTGCTCTGTCCTCATGACCTAATCACCTCTCAAAGGCACCACCTCCCAATATCATCACCAGGGGGGTTAGGATCTCAACATATGAATTTTAGGGAGATAAAAACATTCAGTCTATAGCATCCCCCAACATTCTTAATTTCCTTACTTGCTCTATGTTTTAATGTAGCATACAATACCATGTAACATATCTATATATTACTTATGTATTATGTTTATTCTCTGTCTTCCTGTACTAGCACATAAGCTCTATGAAGACGGAGATTTTTGTCAATTTTGTTCTTTGTTGTACCACAGGTACCTAGAACAGTGCCTAATACATAGTGTGTACTCAGTAAATAATGTTGAATTAATGTACTAACACATTTAATCTTTACAACAAAGATGAAGAGGTAGGCCCTGTCACTTCCAATAATCCATGGGTAAGTGTTATGTAGTTGTTGAGTTTGCCCAAACAACTCGGCTTACTAGTTTCATCCCTTCCCCACTAGTCACTTCAGGAAGGGGTGAAAATATGTCTCAAATGCAAATATGCTACCTGGACAGGTCATGATCAACATATCATTGGTCATCAACACCTTGGCAAGGATTTATTCATGAAATATAATTCACTTAGGGAAATTTTTTGTACTTATCCCATTTGGATGAGCTAAGAGCTATGGGAAAGCCAAAAAATGAGCAGGATGTGAGCCCTGCCTTCAAGGATCTCACAGTCTTTGCAAATCAGACAAATCCAACATGCTCCCAGCTGGACTGCAAACCTGGTCTCTCTGAACTCAAAACCTATGCACTTTACTGGTACCCTGCTATCTCCATGGTAGAGTGGAGAACAGGATTTTCCAAAGCTAAAGGATAGTAACATAGCTCCTCAAGTACCTTGATCCCTACCAAAAGAAAAAAGGTAAACTAAACAAAAACAAAAAATAAAAAATAAAATACAGTATCTTGATCCCATGTCTTAAGAACATAAAGTTGGACTTGCCTCTTCCCTGTGTTTGAGCTGGTCAGTCCTTCCAGGTATGTCCATTTTGTTCCAAAATCATTCCTAGAGTTCCATTTCTATTAATTCTTAGAGCTCGTAAAAACATCTTATTTCATTATAATCTTATGTTACATGAAGTTAACTGTGGAAAAAAAGAATAAAGAGATCTATATGGCAAAAACAGTAAGTGAGGTAAGTATCAAACATTCTTAAATAAAATAAAGTTGGATGTTTTTTGTATGGTACATAATAGAAAGTTTTGCTTCTGTCCATGAAGGATTAACAGTTGTAAGAATTGCCCTTCAACCATAAACAATTAGAAAACTGGACATAATATATGAAAGAACTGTTTTCAAACATTGGACAACAGACAGTACAGAACTTTGATCCCAGAGGGAAGGGAAACAAAGGAGGTGAGCCATATGATTGCTTCAGCTTACTGTGTAGGGGCAATTTCCAGGCTGCAGCACAGATGGGGAATCTAGGGACAGCTTGGTAATCTTATTGAGTTAAGGAGACAGAGATCAGAGTTTGGAGGAGTCTGAGGAAGCTAAAATTATAGGACAGTATTCAAGAGAGAGGGAGCTACACAGAGGAAGAGTTCCATAAATCTGCACAGGGATCCCCTAGAGTCTTTGAGAGAACACCAATCTGCACACACTTAGGACAAAACCCCATGAGGTGAAGCAAAAACAATTTCTGAGGAAAAAACTATTACTGGAGAGCTATAAATGGGATAATTCCTAGAGATCATACAAAGACCTAGAGTGGCTCAACTTCCCTTGTTAAATACATATTGAGTGTTTATTGTAAACTGCAGAAGAGCCATGTCTTTGAAATGGAGCTAAATTAGCTATAGAATCAAGGCTACTTGCTTCATCCCTAAAAGGGCTTTTAAAAAAGCTTTGAAAAGATTGAACTAATCTGCATGTAACTTAACTGCCTGTCAGGAAGAGTCTATCACTCTTTAGAGGAATAAAACAAAATCCAGCACTCAACAATGTAAAATGCATAGTATCTGGAATCAAATTAAAAAATTAATGAATACACTTAGGAGCAGGAAAATGTGACCCATAATGAAAAAAAAAATTAAGCCATAGAAACATACCCAGAAATGACAGAGATGATAGGATTAGTAAAGACATTAAAATAGCTATTATAAATATACTCGAGAACTAAAGGAAAACATGAACATAATGAAGTGAGGAATGAAAAGTACGTATTTCAAAAAACACAAGTTAGGCTTCTAGAGATAAAAATGTCTAAAATAAAAAGTTACATTGGATGGTATTAACAGTCATTTAGATTCTGCAGAAGATTACAACAATAGAAATTATCCAAAGTGATGCATATTGATTAAAAAAGACTATAAATTGATGGAATCTCAATGACCTGCAGGACAATATCAAGAAGTCTAGCATACATGTAATTGGAGCCCCCAAAGGAGGAGAGGGAGGCAGAAAAATATTTGAAAAACCAAAGACTAGTGGTAAAATATTAAAATCAGCCAAAGATAAAAAGGTAGCCAGAGATAAAAAAGATAATGGAAAAAATATGAATTAAAGCAAATTTCTTACAGAAATTATGCAAACCAGAAGATAATGGAATGATATTTTTTATAGTGCTGAAGGAAAAACAATGACAATCTAAGTCATAAGTGAAAATATGTTTTAAAAATGAAGGTGAAATAAAAGCTTTCTGGACAAGCAAGAATTGAAGGAATTTATTGCCAGACAAATAGACTGTTAAAGGAAATTCTTTAAGCAGAAGGAAAATTATATCAGATGAATATCTGCATTTACACAAAGGAATAAAAAGAATGTAAAATATAAGTAAACATAACATACATTTTTCTTATCTTTTAATCTGTTTAAAAGAAAATTTATCATAGAAGGCAAAAATCATAATTTACTATGGGGTAGATGTCATTTGTAGACTGGGGATTAGGAGAAAATGGAAGCAGACTATCTCAAAGTTCTTACATTATACATGTGATATAAAATTACTTGAGGGTAGACAGTGGTAAGTTAAAGATATATATTGTAAAATCTAAAGCAACCATTTTAAAAATGAAACAAAAATACATAGCTAATGAGGCAATAGCGGAGACAGTGTGGAATCATAAAAATACTCAATTAACCAAAAAGAAGGCAGGAAAATGAACAGGTATAGGACAAGTAGAAAATATGTTGCAAGGTGGTAGATTTAATCCCAAACATATCAATATTTACATTAAATGTGTCTAAACATTCCATTAACAGGCAACGATTGTCATTTTTGGATTGAAAACAAAGGAAGGACCCCACTTTAAATACAAAGACACAAATAGGTTAAAAGTGAAACAATCGGAAAAGACATACATATGAACACTAATCAAAGGAAAACTGGATTGTGATGATGGTTTCACAGATATCTACATATGTCAAAACTTTTGACCAAATTGTATACTCTAAATATGTGCAATTTGTATGTTAATTATGCCTCAGTAGAGCTGTTAACTAAAAAGAAAGCTTAAAAAAGGAAAGAACACTGAAGTGGCTAGTGTAATATCAGACAAAGTAAACTTCAGAATAGTAAATATTACCAAGGGTAAAGATGGACATCACAAAATGATAAAAGAGTCAACTCATCAAGAGGACATAAGAATCCTAATATACCTAATAACAGAGCTTCAAAAACACATATCAAAAACTGAAAGAAATGAAGGGGAAAATAGACAAATCCACAATTATACAGATTTTAACATAAGTAAACAAAAAAACCAGTAGGAAAATGGAACAACTTGACTTAATTGTATATTTATAATATACTCCACTTAGCAGCATAATACACATTCTATTCCAAGTGCACATGAAACAATCAGCAAGATGGATCACATTCTGGGCCATAAAACAGTCTCAATAAATATAAAGTGATGGAAATAAGAATATATTTTCTGACTACAGCAGATTTAAACTGAAACAAATATCAGAAAGATTTCTGGGAAAATCTTCAAGTATTTGGAAATTAACAACACCCTTGTAACTAATCTATAGCTTAGGCTGGGCATGGTAGCTCACGCCTGTAATCCTAGCACTCTGGGAGGCTGAGGTGGGAGGATTTGTTGAGCTCAGGAGTTTGAGACCAGCTTGAGCTAGAGTGAGACCCTGTCTCTACTAAAAATAGAAAAATTAGCCTGGCATCATGGTGTGCACCTATAATCCCAGCTACTCAGGAGGCTGAGGCAGGAGGATCCCTTGAGCCCAGGAGTTTGAGGTTGCTGTGAGCTAGGCTGACACCACAGCACTCTACTCAGATATTGTTAGAAGACATGTAAAATAGTACAGCCACTTTGGAAAACAGTTGACAGTTTATCAAAAACTTAAACATACAGCTACCATATTACCTAGCAATTCCACTCCTAGGTATATGCCCAAGAGACTTGAAAACATATGCTCACATGAAAACTTATACACGAATGTTTATAGCAACATTATTTATAATAGCCAAAAAGTGTAAACAACACAAGTTTTCATCACCTGATGAATAAACAACATGTGGTATATCCATACAATGGAACATTAGTCAGCAATAAAGGGAATGAAGTATTGACACACGAACACATGATGAACCTTGAAAATATTATGCTAAATGGAAGAAACCAGACACAAAAGGCTACATATTATATTATTTCATTTATATAAAATGTCCAGAGTAGGCTAATCCATGCAGATAAAAAGTAGATTAGTGGTTAACAAGGGATGGGGGAAATGGGGAATTGGAAGGTCTCAGATTTCTTTTGTGGGTAATGAAAATGTTCTGGAATAGATAGTGGTGATAGTTGCACAACATTGTGGGTATAATAAAAACCATTGAATTGTACACTTTAAAATGGTTAAAATGGTGAATTTTATGTTATATGAAATTTACCTCAATAAAAAATATTTTTTAGAAACTGGATTTAAAAAATCTTCCCCCCCACACACAAAACTTCCAGATCCAGCTGGCTTCAGTGGTAAATTCTATCTAACATTTAAGAAAGAAATGGGATCAATTCTACACAAACATCTTCAGAAAATGAAAGGAAAAGGGACACTTCTCAGCTCTTTTTTTGAGGTCAGCACTACCCTGATACCCAAATCAGACAAAAGATTTGATTATAAAATTATAAGAAAAGAAATGAATCCCTAATGAACATAGACACATAGATGCTTAACAAAATTTTAGCAAATCAAATCTAGCAATAGATAGAGCGGGAAATGAGGCATGACCAAATCAGGTTTATCCCAGGAATAAAGGTTTGTTTACCAGTAGAGAAATCAATCAATGTAATTTACCATACTAACCCAATTTTTTAAAGGCTATATAATCATCTCATTAGAATTATAAAATATGTTTGATAAAATTCAAAAGCTATTCAGCAAGCTAGGAATAAAAGAGAATTTTCTTAACTTGATAAAGGACATCTATGAAAAATCTTCAGTTAGCATAATACTTGATGATGAGAGACTGAATACTTTCCCTCAAAGACTAGAAGGGAAAAATGTCTACCACGTCATTTCAACATTTTAATGGAGGACCTAGACAGTGCCATAAGTAAGCAATGAAAATAAAAGGCATCCAGATTAGAAAAGAAACTATTTTTTTCCCTTTCCTTTTTAAAATTGTAGTAGAATTATCGGTACAAGTTGAATTCTGTTACATGTATGTATTGTACTGTGGTGAAGTCTGGGCTTTTGGTGTACCTATCACCTCAGTAGTATACATTGTACCCATAGGTAATTTTTTATCCCTCTCATCCTCTCACCTTGTCAGTCTCCAGTGTCCATTATATCACTGTGTGTCCTTGTGTAACCATAGTTTAGCTCCTGTTTATGAGAACATGCAGCATTTATTTTTCTGTTTGAGTTACTTCACTTGGGATAATGGCTTCCATTTCATTCAAGTTGCTGCAAAAGATGTTATTTCATTCTTTTTTATCACTGAATAGTACTCGATGATGTACATACACCACATTTTCTTTATCCACTCATCAGCTTATGGGCAATTGACTTCATATCTTTGTGATTGTGAATTGTGCTCTGATAAACATACAAGTGCAGGTATCTTTTGATATAATGATTTCTTTTCCTCTGGATAGATACGCAGTAGTGGGATTGCAGGATCAAATGGTAGATCTACATTTAGTTCTTTGAGAAATCTTCATAGAGGTTGTACTAATTGACATTCCCACCAATGGTATATAAATGTTCCCTGTTCACTGCATCTTCACCAACATCTATTGTTTTTTTGACTTTTTAATAATGGCCATTCTAATTGGAGTAAGATGGTATCTCATTGTGGTTTTAATTTGCATTTCCCTGATGATTAGTGGTGTTGAGCGTTTTTTTTATGTTTGTTGGCTGTTTGTATATATTCTTTTGAAAAAGGCCTGTTCATGTCATTTGCCCACTTTTTAGGGGGGTTGTTTGTTTTTTTCTTACTGAATTGTTTAAGTTCTTTGTGGATTCCAGATATTACTCTTTTGTCGGACACATAGTTTGTGAATATTTTCTTCCATCTGTAAGTTGTCTATTTGCTCTTTTGATTATTTCTTTTGTTGTGCAAAAGCTTTTTAGTTTAATTAAGTCCCATTTGTGTATTTTTGTTTTTATTGCTTTTGCTTTGGGGGTTCTTAGTTATAAATTCTTTGCCTAGGCCCATGTTCAGAAGAGTTTTTCTCAGGTTTTCTTCTAGGATTTTTATTGTTTCAGGTCTTACTATATGAAATTAGGTTGTTAATTTGTGACCTCTCTGGTTTTTTGATGTAGTCATTTAATCCTATAAACTTTTCTCTTAGCACTGATTTTATGGTATTCCACAGGTTTGTATATGTTGTTTTCATTTTCATTTGTTTCAGACATTTTTAAAATTTCTGTCCTTATTTCTTCATTGACCCAGTGATCATTGAGGAACATGTCGTTCAATTCCTATGTGTTTGTATAGTTTCTGAATTTCCTTTTCATACTGATTTCTAGCTTTATTCCACTGTGGTCTGAGAGTATAGTTTATATGATTTTGATTTTTTAAAATTTGTTAAGGTTTGTTTCATGGACTACCTTGGAGAATGTTCCATGTGCTGATGAAAAGAATGTATTTTCTATATTTGTTGGGTGGAATCTTCTGTAAATATTTGTTAAGTCCATTTGGACTAAAGTCCAATTTAAGTCCAATGTTTCCTTGTTGATTTTCTGTCTTGATGATTTGTCTAGTGCTGTGAGTCAGGTGTTAAAGTCCCCCATATAATTTTGTTGCTGTCTTCTCTTTCTTTAGGTCTAGTAGTATTTATTTTGTGAATCTGGGTACCCAATGTTGGGTGCATGTATATTTAGGATCATTATATCCTCTTGCTGAATTGATCTCTTTATGATTATATAATTACCTTCTTTGTCTTTTTATTTTATTTTATTTTACCATTTTCTATTTAAAGTCTGTTTTATCTGATATAGGTATAGCTACTCCTATTTGCTTTTGGTTTCCATTTGCATAGAATATTTTTTTCCACTACTTTACTTTTAGTTTATATGTGTCTTTATGGGTAAGGTGAGTTGCTTGTAAACAACATATAGTTAGATCATGTTTTTAAAATCCATTCTGGCAATCTATATCTTTTAAATGGAGCATTTAATCCATTTACATTCAAAGTTAATATTGACATGTGAGGCTTTCTCCTTGTCATATTGTTACTTGATATCTAGTTGTTTCATAAATTATTTGTTTCTTTCTTTTTCTCTATCTTTCTCTCTTTGTGATTTGGTGAACTTTTGTTATGTTGTCATTTAATTCCTTTCTATCCCTCTTTTGAGTGATCATTTTATGAGACCTGTGAGTTTTATATTCTCATGTGTTTTCATGATGGTGAATTTTGACCTTTCATTTCTGTGGTTAAGACTCCTTTGACCTGTGGTGTGTGTGCTAAAACCTGGAGGGGCTGTAGGGTCAGTGCTGTGGTCTCTTGTGCCCCATTTCCTGTCTCTCATCTCCTGTTCTGAGGCCTGCACCCACCTATGTGGACGCCCGGGGCTCTCAATGCTCTTAGACTAGGCATGGGTGAATGCCAGGCTGGCATCTGCCCTGCCCCATTCTCAGCTAGGTGCTGGAGTGCTGTTTGCCAAGTGACAGTGAAGTCAGGCTGGGGCAAAAAGTGATCAAAACAGTGGTCACAGGGCTCTATCCTGGCTCCTGCCTCAGCACCACTTGGCCTGCCTTGCAACCCTGACTGCCAAGATCCCAGGGCTGAATCCTGTGGCCTCCCCCATGATCCCATTGGCAGGGTCTGTTGCCTCCCCCAAGATGCCAGGGCTGGAGCCTGTGGCCTCCAAAGTTGAGTGCTGCCTGCTGTGTTATATTTGTGAGGACCAAACCTTTATCTTTTGCTATGCTCCCCTTAAAACCATTCATTCAACTAGGGCTGATTGACCACTTACTGTTTTCCAGGTACTGTGCCACCTACATAAGGAGGCAAACAGCCAAATCCAGAATGTGAGAGGGTCTACAGGACAGATGACACTGTTTATCAATTGTTAATTGATTAGAGCCTGGAGAAAAAAAGAAATGGAACTGTTAAAGAATAAATGATCCTAAAGACATAAAAAAAAAAAAAATACTCCTTTGAGCATTTCCTGTAGGGCCAGTCTAGTGGTGGCCAATTCTCTCAGCATTTGCTTGTCTAGGAAAGACTTTATTTCTCTTTCATTTATGAAGCTTATTCTAGCAGGATATAAAATTCTTGTCAGCACTTTGAAAGTTCCATCCCATTCTCATCTGACCTGTAAGGTTTCTGCTGAGAGGTCTGCTGTTAGTTTGATGGGGTTTCCTTTATAGATGACTAGACACTTTTCTTTTGCTAATTTTGCAACTCCCTTTTTAACTTCAACTTTTGTCATTCTGATTGTAATATGCTGTGGTGAAGTCCTTTTTGAATGTATTTTTCTGGGGATTGTTGGGCCTCCTGTATCTGAATGTCTAATTCTCTTGCTAGTCTTGGGAAATCTTCATTGATTATTTCCTTAAACAGGTTTTCTAAACTTTTTTTAATCTCTCTTCCCCCCAGGAAGATAATTTGTAAGTTTGGTCACTTTATGTAGTCATAGGCATCTCAAAGGCTTTGCTAATTCTCTTTTTTATTCTTTTTTCCTTATTCTTGACTGACTGGATTATTTCAAAAGACCTGTACTGAAGTTCTGAGATTCTTTCTTTTGTTTGGTGTAGTCTGTTTTTGAAGCTTTTGAATATATTTTGTATTTCCTTCAATGGATTTTTTAGCTCCAGAATTTCTGTGTGTTTTTTTGTTTGGTCTCTTTTAGAGGTATCTATCTCCTTGGTAAATTTCTCATTTCTCATTTATACCCTGAATTGGTTTTCTGATTTCTTTGTATTGGTTTTCAGATTTCTTTTGCATCTCATTGAGCTTCTTTAGAATCAATATTTGGAATTCTTTATCTAGCATTATGAGGAATTCTTTTTTATTGGAATCCATCACTGGACTATTGTTGTGGTCCTCTGGTGGTGGCATATTTCCTTGCTTTTTCATATTTCCTGTGTTCTTCCATTGATATTGGAGCATCTGATGTAGCAGTCACTTGTTCCAATTTTTGGAAATTGCTTTCAAAGGGGAGAATTTTTCCTGAAGATGTGTATCTTTTGTTGGCTGAGTAGGATAGTTTGGCTTTGATTTTTGGGTGCTTGCAGTGATCTTTGTATGATTTCTTAGGTAGTACATAGAGTCAGTGGGATCTGTGATTTCTTTGGCAGCTTGGGGAATAGTTATTAGTTGAGGCTGCAGTAAGGTTTTGCTGGAAACTTGAACACCAGCTGAACCAGTCTTTGGGCCCCAGTTTTGGAAGCAGTGGGCTGAGTATGTCTGATTTTAGGTCCCAGTGCAGCTTATACTGGCAGTGGTGTTAGTGTGTCCTGGAGGGACAATTCTTGGACTTGCTCAATGATAGTAGGTGGAGCAGAGAGCAGATGCATGGGCAAATTCTCAGGCCCCTGAGCAGCTGGTATGAAGTGGGAGGTGGCAGTAGCAGTGGTGGAGCCACCCACCAGGGCCCAAGTGGTCCATGTTGGTATTACTGATAGCTGCAATGGATTGGGCAGGCTAGTCCCCAGTCCCACAGCTGCCTGTAATGGGGTGGTGGGTATTGTCCTAAGTGTACTTAGGAGAGCTTTGTCTCTCCTGTTGCTTCCTGGCCAGGTGGCAGCTGCAGGTATCACCTTGAACTGAGCCTGAGAGTGGGGAATGACCCAGTCTTAAACTATCAAATTGGTAGCTGTGGGCTTTCAATCAAAGAGGGCAGGACCCCTTTCAGGCAAGCAGCATGGGCAAGAAACTGTGGGGAGTACAGTGTGCTTGCATCTCAGTCTCACAGGAGCCCATAGTGGGGCAGTAGGAATCAAGGATCTGCTGTGATTGTATAATAGCAAGGATTCCTTAGGCTTTTATGGGACTTGACAGTTTATAAAGCATTTTCATATCCACTATCTTGCAAAGAAGGTTTAAATACAATATCCGTTTTGCAGATGAAGAAATAAGGAAATTATGCAGCTAGTGAAGAAGGGCTGACTCCTGTTCCATGTGACTTTGAGCCTTCCTGGCAGAGGTGAGGGTTGTGCTGCCCCACCACACTCAT
>VBSM01002121.1:1088657-1114957 GCA_008086735.1 Cheirogaleus medius | reverse complement strand
AAAAAAGACCAGTCCTTCCAAAAAGCATTTCCCTTATCCCTTAACCCTAAAGTAAAAAATTTTACACTGAAGTTAAGAATTTAAATTGAAAAGAGGGTCACTGTGCCCAGGGGGTCTGGAAGCCTCCTTGACACATGAGCCTCTAACCCTCTCTCCTGCCCAGTGGGCCGCAGTGCCCCGCAGCACCCCTGACAATGACTGTCGATGGAGCTCTATGGGTCCTGAAAGCTTCAGGGAACCTCCCCAGGTGATGTTAGTTAGCTTCCTCTAACATAGTTTAATTGCAGTCAGTCATGGAACCGGATGAAGGGTTTTGGCATTTAATTCTTTCCATTTAGGCCCTGAAATAGCATTTACATTCTTCACCCTCATTTTCAAGGGCTGGTAATTTTCTGAGACTATCACCATTGGGGCTAAAATGTTGTTCTCATTCCACATGCAGATAGAAGGGGACTTACATCAGCAGACCCGACTAACCTAACTACTCAATAAACATCAGCCTATGAACAGCCATAACCTGTGAGAATCAAACAAATAGTGGCTAATTACAGACAGCAAAAACAATAGAAATGCAAGGAGACGTGTATAAAAATTAAAGTGGGATGTTTTAGTATACCTATTTCATAATTTGCCAGAACCAATAATTTAAAAACTGAATTATAATGGGTTTGAATAACATAATTAAAACACACAATTAAACATATACATAGGTGTAATTATTTATCTATCGAATAGAATGTATTTTTCTCCTGTGATCATGAGACATTTACAAAAATTAATCCTGTTTAATATTTGCTTCAAAATAATAGGAGGGGTATTAATGAAACAAGATTGACCATGAGTTGATAATCATGGAAGCTTGGTGATGGGGACATGGCGCTTCATGCAATATTCTCTCTTCATTTATGCATATTTGAACTTTTTCAATATAAAGTGTTTTAAACTGATCAATCATATACTTAGGTACAAAGAAAACCTTTGTAAAAATTTAGAAATAGAGATTTAAATGGGCTATATTCTCTGACCATAATCCAATAAAATTAGGCACAAAAATGAGTCCTCAAATTTTAATTGTCTAGAAATTAAGAAACACACCTAAATAACACTTGGAAAGAAGAGGTTATCAAAACTAAAATTACAAATGATCTAGGAAACAAAAAGAATATTTTCATTCATTCATTATGTATTGAGTGCTCGCTGTGTTCCTGGGACTGTTCCAGGCACCTGGATAGAACAGTGGGCAAGAGATCCAAGGCCCTGTCCCCATGGAGCTCATGTTTTCGTGACATGGATAGACGAAAACAAATGACTGTGGGAACACATGAAGTATCATGCAGTGGTACATGCTCCACAGACAAAGCAGTCAGGGTGGGGAAGGTGGAGTGGGGTCACGTGTGGGGGCAGCTAATGTAGATGAGGGTCAGGGAAGCCGTGCTGGGAGGGGTGACATTTGGACAGATTTGAAAGAGGTGGGGCAGCAAGCTCTGGAAAGGTAGGCCTAGAGCCCTCTGGGGGGCAGTCGGCGAGTGGTGTCTGTGCCAGTCCTGGGGCCGGCCAGCCTCCATGCTCACGGCAGTGCCGCAGCAGGAGCGGGGACTGAGCCAGGCCTGGCCCTGAAACAGCCTGAGAGCAGGGGCTTCTCTGCAGTGGGGGATGATGCCAGCTGCAGCTTGGGGCACCCAGACTGATTCTGGCAGTAAGCTGAAGTGGGTGTGTACTGTCTGGGCATCGTGGTGCATAGGAGTCACTCATCACCTCTCTGAGGTGGAGGTGACACCAGCACCTTAGCTGGGTATCCAATAGCCTTCCTCACAGCTGCTGGGACAGACGTGTGTCACTACATGATACTTTGTATATTCATTTATTTATTTGTTGCTTGTGTCATGAAAATGTGGGCTCCATGGAGGCAGGTACTCTTCAAGAGTAAGCAGGTGGCTCCAGTTTCCATGTGAGGAGCAAGCTGGGGAGCCTCCACACCTCCGAAGCATATGTAACTCACACGTCTCGTGTGAACTATTTTTCAAGTTGCATGTAAACTCATGGACAGAAAACAATAAAAAACAACAAATTTTTCATTAAATTAGAAAGGATCATTTTGTTTTTGAAGTTTTTATTCTATTTTCACAAAACACCATGGCCCCAAGGAAAAAAATTTTTTTTTTCTTTTTTTTATGTTGAGACAGCGTCTCACTTGGTTGCCCTGAGTAGAGTGCCGTGGCATCAGCCTAGCTCACAGCAACCTCAAACTCCTGGGCTCAAGCGATCCTCCTGCTTCAGCCTCACAAGTAGCTGGGACTACAGGCATGCACCACAACATCTGGCTAATTTTTCTATTTTTAGTAGAGATGCGGTTTCCCTCTTGCTCAGGCTGGTCTCAAACACCTGAGCTCAAGTGATCCTCCCACCTTTAACCTCCCAGAGTGCTAGAATTACAGGTGTGAGCCACCTCACCCAGCCAAAAATTTTTTTTTCTAGCGTGGCAGTCAGTGGGTTAATCTGCCCCTATGGGGGCAGATTATACTGTCTCCATTTTCCAGATAAGGAAGCCCCAGTTCAGAGTGCAGGTAACTTGCCCAAGGTCGCACAGGTGATGAGGTAAAGCTTTCTCTGCCCAGCTCCACACCCTTCAGGATGCTTGGCAGGCTGTGCTTTAGCATGGCATCTAGGAGGCGGTCATCATGGCAACGGAGCCAGAATGGCTGTTGGCTCCTGTTAGACACCAGGAGTCCTTGGGTGTGAGAGGAGACTTGGGGGCAGTTATCTTGCCCTTGAAACACAGCTACTCTGGAGGATCACACAAGAGCCGGTCAAAATTCTGCCCAAGAGCAAATCCATTCAAATATAGGGAGAGTCTCAGGACAAAGGGGATCATTAGCCCGGTCTTACGACCCCCGGCCTAGCTTGGTGCACCTGTGGACTCCCAGGGGACAGCATAACTAGTGAGTCACCAGATAAAGCACCCAGCACTGTCTGACACACAGTAGGTGTTCCATCACTGGTTGCTATTATCATGAAGCTTATGCAGAAAGTGAATTGGAAGGTGAATTTCCTTCTGGGCGGAGACCAGGAGAGCTCTCCAGGGCCAGGGCTGTGGGAACCAGATGAAATTTGTTCCTAATGGGGGTTCTGTGGAAGCTCAGCAAGGAGTTCTATCAAATTAGCAGGCTCAATGGACACGAAGGAGCGGATTTCTTCCTGAGCCTGGACCTTGCCATCCCTCGTCCCTTGGAAATCAGATTATGGGAAGGGCAGGGCCAGGGAGGAAACTGACCTAACACAATTACCAACCCTGGCTTGTCCTTCTCAGCCTGGGAACAGGGCAGGGAGGAGGAGAGAGTAGGGGGAAGCCAGAGCCTCTCTCAGGAAATTACAAATCCATAAAAGTGGACAGGATAAGCCCACCCCTGCCTTGCTGCAGGGCCCCATCCTGAGATCAGTGGGCTCATCTCCACGCTGTTCCTACAGAGCATCAATTACGAGGCCCCTGTCCTCCCTTGGAGATCAGGGCGGTCATTCTTTTTATAGCTGTGATGCCATCAGCCCCAGCCTGGATCTCCCTAGTGATGGGTGTGTGTTACCATGAAAGCCTCCGACTTCATTACTTATTCACAAGCAGCCAACTAGACTGTAGCCAAGACTGTTGATATCTTGTGTTGGATTTGCCATAAACTAGATGTTGAACCGTGGGATGTCTTCAGCCTGTTTCCTCATCTGCAAGTGAGATTTATGACCCCGTGATAGGCATTATGCTCGTGTGCTCAGCATCCATCCACCTCTCCTACTGTGAGGCAAGATGCAATCTTCCAGGTGGGCTCTGACCTATCAAAGCCCATCAGCCCAACACAAGGCCTCGTGCCCTCACGGCCTCAGGAGTCGTTGCCCAGACAGTTGGCTTCAGCTAGTCCTTTAGGGACTGCAGGAAGCTTTTCTTGCCCTGTCCCCGGATGGTACGAAGGCAGCATGTTGCCCTGACTGATAATGGCTACCTCAACACCTTGGAGGAAGCCAGCCCAAGACCAGGCAGATACGCATGAGGGCAAAGCAAGAGAACTGCAGAGAAAGAGACAGAGCCCTGAAGAGTCTCAAGGCCACGCTGTCATGGACTGTTTCAGCCAAAAGATCACCATCCTTGTTTCATGCATTTTCTGTCACTTGCCACCACCACTCTCCTAATGGGCAGAGACCTCTTTTAGGGTTTGAAGTGCTGGGATTCCTGATCAGAAATGGCTTCTTTGTCCTGTCAGCCCAGTGACTGTAGTCCCACCCTGTGTGGCTCACCATGGGCCACACCTGCTCTGTTTCCACAGGAAGGGAGACTAGGGGTCTGTTTGAAGACTCCTCTCATTTTCCACCTACGTCAGTGAGCTCAGAGGGATGGGAATTTTTCTAGGCTACACAGCAGAAGCCCATCCACGGAAAACAACGCGGAGAAGAAGAGCAAGTTCCAATAACTCACTTCAGCCAGTGAGCCACGGCACTCCCTCACCAGCTGCTGCCAGTTCAGGCTGGGTTTCTGTCACTTGCACCCGAGATGGCTGACTCATAAAACCCTTTTGTTCAGCTTTGTTCTCCAGCACCCAACACTGTCTGACACACAGAATTTCAATTAAGGTTATGACTACTTCCCATGATCTGAACCCTTCTACTAACTTTCCCAGACTCGAGATCATATTAGTGCTTTTGTTTGTCTGCTTAGAGGAGCTGGGTAAGTTTTTGGTAGGCAGATTCAGCAAACACCTCCCAGGTACCATCTAAGAGTTAGGTACAGTGCTAGGTGTTTTCACATATATTACTTCATTTACTTCATTACTATCCCAAACTCTAGTTAATTTTATGTCCACTTCCCAGAGAGAGAAACTGAGGCTCAGAGAAGTTAGGTAGTGTTTTAAAGTCACACAGCTAATACATACTGACAAAGTCAGGAGGAAATACATATCTTCTTATGCTCACACTGTTGATAAGAATAAACATATGGTCAGTTAACATAACGCCAAAGGTCCTGAATGTCTCTTCCAAATTCCATTGTGAGAAAAGCCTCAGCCTCAGTGTGGCGGTGTCTTTGGGCAGCGGAGGAAGTGGTCTGGTAGCTGGTAGTGAAGCCAGCTTGGAGTCAGTCCAGGGAGCCCGTGGCCAGTGCAGGATTTCCTGAAGGGCCAGAGGCAAGTGGGCACCATCTGAGGGCAATGGCCCATGGCAGGGTTAAGGTAGGTGAACTTCTCCCAGTTCCCATATGAAACCAGAAGCACAAAGAGGAAGTACCCAAGGGCAACCTATGCAAGCATCTTCTCTCCTTCTTCTCAGTTTTTCTTTTTAAACATCTTTATTGACATAAACTTTGTACCATAAAACTCGCCTATCTAAAGTGTACAATGAAATGATTTTTAGTATATTTACTGAGTTGGACAATGATGGCTACAATCTAAGCTGAGAACATTTTCATCACTCCCAAAATAAACCCCATATCCATTAGCAGTCACGCCCACTTCTCCCCGAAATTGCCTCCCCCCACTGGAGGCAACCACTCATCTACTTTCTGTCTCCATAGATTTGCCTGTTCTGGACATTTCATATGATTATGTGGTCTTTTGTGACTGGCTTCTTCCACTTAGTATAACGTTTTCAAAGTTCTTCCATGTTGTAGCACGAATCAGTATTTCATTCCTTTATATGGCCAAATAATAACCCATTGCAAGGATAGACCTCATTTTATTTATCCATTTGTCAGTTGAGGGACATTCGGGTTGTTTCCCCTTTCTGGGTGCTCTGAGTAACTCTATGAACATTCCGGCACAAGTTCTTGACCCATCTTCTCTTGGTTTATTCATCCCTGTTCCCCACACAAGTAATGGCTCTCGTGTACATGGGGTGTGTCGTTTTATGTGTTTATGAAAAACATGTATTCCTCTTTCGTGTACGTGCATTTTAAATTTACGTTCATGGCATTGTGCCTTAGTTCTTATTCTGTTTTACTCCCTTTACTCAGCACTGTACTTTTAGGATTCATTCACGTTACCATGGGTACGTCTGATCCA
This sequence comes from Cheirogaleus medius, assembly GCA_008086735.1. NCBI lineage: Eukaryota > Metazoa > Chordata > Mammalia > Primates > Cheirogaleidae > Cheirogaleus > Cheirogaleus medius. Next base: position 1,108,925 of record VBSM01002121.1, on the reverse strand, counting down.
TACTTCCAACTGCTGTGTGTCCCCCAGGCATGGGCCACTGCCACATTTGCCCGTCTACTCCCACAAGGATGAATACCTTATTGCCCCAGTTCCCTGCCACCACACACAAACCCACAATGGACATCCTGGTACATGTCCCCTTCAGGACCTGGGTGAGAATGTCTAGAACATACATCTGGGAGTGGATTGCCGGGTCACAGAGTATGTACATACCTTGAGTTGTGCTGGATTGTGAACAGTGTTCCCCTGCCAGCAGGCAACTGGATTAGGGACACAAGGAGGACATGGAATTGTTGTTTTCATCCATTTTCGCACACAAAATGATAACTAAAACACACTCGCCATCTAGGTTTGCAAAGCTTCAGGACATCAGTGCTGAGGTGCACCGGGCCTACTGAAGGATAGAGATGGACCCATCTTTTTATTTCATGTCTCGTATCATTTTCCTAAGTTTCTAGACAACTGATTCCCTTTAAATATTGTGGTCTCATTAAGTGAAGTTGTTCTTTAGCCCTCGTGCATAAAGATGTTGAAGGGAGTCTGGGAGTAGTGGCTCATACCTGTAATCCCGGCACTTTGGGAGGCTCAGGTGGGAGGATCGTTTGAGGCCAGGAGTTCAAGGGCAGCCTGGGCCACATAGCAAGACCCTGTCTCATAAAAAATAAGAAAAATTAGCCAGATGTGGTGGTACTTGCCTGTAGTCCCAGCTGACGGATCACTTGAGCCCAGGCATTTGAGGTTAATGATGAGTTATGATAATGGTGAGTTATGACTCCAGCCTGGGCAAAAGAGCAAGATCCTATCTCTAAAAACAGCAACAAAAAGATTTTGAAGGGAAACATTTGTCCCAAGAATTTTCTTTTGTTCTTGGGGTGTAAAGACCTTTGACCTGTAATGATCATTTTTTGTGCTTTGTAACTGGGGAGGAGGTGCTAGGAAGGAACTGCTTCCTAGGACCCTCCCCAGCACTCAGGAGTGGGAAGAGAAGGGAAGGGAGAATTCACATGATTAGTTGACTTTGGCTCCATTGTCCAGGATGATGCTAGAGAGATTAAAATCCTCATGGATAGGGAAGCCTGAGACATTTCTTCCCTGGGGAAATTTCCTGTATTTGGGGACAGTCAACCTTCTCAGCAAAGCTGGCGGTTATCATGACATCCCTGCGGGTCTACTGAAGAGGAGTGGGTTCTTTGCAAAGGACTCACTCAGAGTTTACCCTACACCCCTACACCCAAGGGTGCCTCTTTCCACACAACAGATGGGCGTCATCAGAAATCTTTTTGCAAAGAATCCATTTGTATGTAATGTGAATCCCTTTGTCCTCATTTTGGTTTCCTGAGTTTGGATTTCTCCATAATTGGCTTTTCTTAAAGTGGAAGCCATGCTCCTGCATGAGGGACCAAAGCTGGGGGGAACTGGGCAGTGGGAGGCCCAGCTGGTACCAGGGAGGGGAGGCAGTGGCTGTGAGTGCCGTGGGCTCCCACCAGCTGCTGCTACTTGGTCCCCCTCACCAGTTTCTGGTTCTCAACTCCTAGCTCTGTGACTGGCTTTATTCGGAAGTATTTAGGACAAAAAAGGAACCCTGCATTTCACAACACTGAGCTTCATTTCCATGTTTGTTCTCACAAATGCTGAGGGGGAGGAGGAGATGACACTCTTGGAGAAGTCACCAGAATCCTCTACCTCTATTTGTCCCCCACACTCCTGGACAGCGGGGCCAAAGTCAACAGGTCATTGGACCTGAAAGGAGACACGAGAATCGCAGCAACTTTTTGTCCAGCACCTACTGCCTGCTGGCGCTGCGTTAGGTTTCATGTTTTCACCAGTCCACACAAGAACATTGCGAGCAAGCCTCATCGCAACTTCATGTATGAAGAAATTCAGGTTCGGAAGAGTTAAGTGACTTGGCCCATGTCACAAAGCAGAGAGTTTACCTACGTTTCTCTGACTTTAAAGGCCACATTCTTCCTACTACCCACGCGATGAGGGACCCCCACTTTCTACCCCACCATCTCTCCCTGACTCCCGCCTTCTGCTCTTCTAAGGCGACTGAGCTCTGACTCAGAGCATGAAGGAAGGAGGTTTCTTGACACCAGGAAGGGACCCGGGGCTCAGGGAGACAGTGGGTGAGCTTGTTAGGTCAGGAGAAGGCAGGGATGGCATGGAAGCCACTTCTCAGTCTCACCCTCTAGCCCACTGCCCCTCACAGAGCGGGGCCCACAGTGTTTCCAAGGGGAGCCAGTTTGAACAGCTGAAGCAGTCTGGGAAACTGGGCAGCTGAACCCTTCCTGAGCCCTAAAGTCTCACTGGGGCTGAGAAGAAGAAAGTCCCCTTAGCTGTGGGCTGGGCAGATGTGCAGGGATGTGTGCTGGGCTAGGCCTTCCCTTCACTCCCAGCCTCGCAACACCTGGGCTCCTGAGCCTGCTGGTCACGGGGCTAGTTGGCTCAGTCAGAAGAGCGGGAAGAGAGGAAGACTGGGGGGACGTGTAGGTTCTAGGAAGAGAGCCCGCCGTGCAGCCAGCATGGGCGGCAGGGTGAGGACGCAGGGGAAGAACCTCAGGTCTCAAGTTCCTTTTTCTAGACTGGCTGCTCCACCTGATGGAACTTGCAGGCCTGTGGCACACAGCTGAGCAGGTTGTGCCTCCCACAGCTCTAGGAGGTGCCGTTCTTGTGGACCCAATGTGAATGGCAACCCCGAGGGTTAGGCAGCACGCAGACTGCAGGAGCACACGGAGCAGTCCTGCCCTCGTGTGCCTAGAGATCATGCGAGAGGCTTCCTATTACTCTGGAACCCTGGAGCTTGAGGAAAGTGGAGACTGGACACCGGAAATTCCAGAAAGCAATGAGGCTGTCGTCTGTTGTGAGGTCAGGTGGTAAGAGCCTGGCCAGAGACCTTTCTGCCTGTCTAGGCTTCGTCCTTGGCCCCATAGGCACCCAGGGCTGAAGTGGCAGAGTTCTTGCTCTGTCACTGGATTAGCACTCACAAGAGCCAATTCCAGTTACAACGGAAAGTCTAAGCACCTGGTTTGACACAAACGAGCTGATCCTCTTGAATGAAGACATGGCTTGACCTCTGAGGCCTACGGATCCGACAATTTCAGTTTACCCCAAAAGTCTGACTTCTTTTTCGAGGAGACCCTAGCAGCACCACTTGCCTTTGGCCCTCTGCCTTTTCAGGGCTCCCAGCCCTCCTTCCGGGTCCCCCTCTCCCCAATGCACCATCAGGAATCAGTCCTGCCAACCCTTTCCTTCCTTCCGAGCGAAATCCAAGAACTTCCCTTTTCCTGAATTCTTCAACTCACGTGTGTTAAGCTGAGGGACGATGAGGTAATAAAGATTGCAGGGTTTAGCAGGCAGGGGGGCCCTTCCCACCCCTCAGGATACTTCAAGTATACCTGCTGGTCTTTGGGGAGACATGAGGTTGCCCACTGGACCCCAAATCAGGAGAGGAAAGAGAGGAAGTCAGTGGATGCAACGTGGCTGCTGACTCTAGACTCGACTGGCCTCGTTGAGTACACGGAGCACCTGATTGAGCAGGCCCCAGCCTGGCACAACTAACTCCATGGGTCTCTCGATAGGACAAGTTGGGGGCGTTGCAGGATTTGGACACCGACCTGAGCGGAAGGACAAATTCATCATTGCACCAACTCTCACCCCCACAGTCAGCCAGACTGGGAACGAGGCCATCTGGGCCAGCTGTGCCACCTGTTGGCACTGACCAGCCTTCCTCACTAAGGCTAAACTTGGCAGCTCCTGCCCATGGAATTCCAACCCAGCAGCTGCTTAAGGAACAACATGCCGGAGTTTGCTTTTGAGCAGGATGTTTAAAACTGGGATAAAGATATTGGGATATGAGCTGCAAGCTGCTAGTTTAGGAAAAGGACCTTACCAGTCAGGAAGAGAACAGCAATTTGAGCTAGGCTTCTTAGGCCTGCAACTGGGCGATTCCACTTAAAACTTGTTTCTTTCTCTTCTGGCCTTGGGTGCTTACAACTTGAAAGGTCTCCTCCCATTCTTAAGTCCATGCATACCTAAAACCTAATGAATTCAGCTACCCCCTCATCCCTTTTATCTTTTCTTCCAGTCTCCCAACTTGTTTATTGCTTTCCCCTGAAAGTCATCCAAAGGATTTATTTACATCTTCCAGGTGGGGAAACATCAGCACAGCACTCAGCAACCGGGATTCAGAGTTGTCATTGTTGCCAAGGGAGGTGCAGGGAGGAATCATGTGTTAGTCTGAGTGTGGGGCCCTGATTTCCTAGAGGTGAGGGTGGTCCAGGCTCAGCTGACTGTTTTTCCTTCTCCAAAGACTCTCTTCTCCTCTCCTCACCCCAGCTCCTTCCAGGCCATCTTCAATCCCTAGGCCTTGACTTTTCTCTGCCTGCCCTGTCTCCCCTGTCGCTCTGGCTGCTCTTCTGGCAGATGTGTTTTATTTGAAAAGCTTTTTCCCCAAGTATAATTCCATTGCCTCTTTTCCGCCAGCAATTCAAAACCCTCCTCTCACGTTTCTCTGCCTGCCCTCTCCAAGTGCCACACTCCTGCTCTGGGATCCCCATGCCATCCAGATCTGTCCTGAGGGCTTTAGTAGGCGAGAATGAACTGTGACCCTCCTTCCCCTTGGCCTAGTCAGACTTCTCTGCTGGTTTTTTATGGTTTGGCTTCTTCTTCAATCAGATGTTACAGAATATTTCACCCTCCACCCCCAATCCTGCATGGAAAACTCTGGTCAAAACTTTTCTTTGGCACAGACACACAACATTTCCATGGCTTGCCACTTTCCTGATTCTCTGAGGGCTGGCCCAATGCCAGATGGGGGAATTTTAGCTCTGAAGGCCAGAGAGAAGTTTGCTGTCCCAGCTCCGGAGGTCTGGGTCATCTCCAACACCACTATATTAAGACTATAGTTTGATAAAATCTGCCGCTACTCACCCCAAGTCTTGCTGTCACAAGCAAGGGTCCAAGAGCCTCTGTCAGCCAGGCTTTTTCTTTTTTTTTTTAAAGCTTCCAGCTCTCAGGAGGAGCCTCTAGACAGCTGGCTCCCCAGATCAGAGGTAGTGGGGAGCCAGCTGTCCTTAATCAGCTCCGTTGTAATGGGAATAATAATCAAACTTCACCTTAATCAGCTGTTATAATGGGAATAATTTACTCTTTTCCTACGTTTTCAGATTAAGATTTGCTAATATACAGTAAATTCTTTCTCTGAAGAACTTAGACTCCATCCAGAAAAGCTTTCTACGTGGTGTGCACATTGGCATCAACAAGCAATGAGAGCAGAAGAGAATGTGCTAATGATAGTAAACACTTCAGCGCTTTCTATGTCATTTTTCTAAGCTATATAGTTTATTGTATAATTATCATTAATATTTTATATAGCATATATAGCTTGTGGGATAAGAATATTAGAAAAAATTGACTCTGAGACATGAAGAGAAAATAAGCAAAAAAAATTTTAAAAAACGAAGTATGTGTAGGCCCCAACTATTGTCACTAACCAGTGTAGGAACAGTCAAGTAGGGAGATGTAAGCCTGTGAAAGCTTATGCCAATCACCAATAACCACACACTCACCTGTTTGAGGTACAGGTTTAAATACATATGCAGGTGTTCAGGTCATTATACAATTTTTTCCCCCATGGTATTTATGCATTCAAGCTAAGAGGTCTTCACTCCCAAACCAATCCTGCATGTTTATTGACTTCTATTATAAATTAAGGATTACTACAGATGGTTTCTGACACAATGGTTTGACTTTTGAGTTTTTGACTTTATGATGGTGTTAAAGTGATATGCATTCAGTACAAACAGTAGTTTGAATTTTGGTCCTTCCCCAGGCCAGTAGCATGCACTAAGATACTCTTGCGATGCTGGGCAGCAGCAGTGAGCCGCAGCTCCCAGTCAGCCACGAGATCAACCCACCAATACTCTACAGTGTACTGTGTAGGCTAATGTAAGTGTTCTGAGCACATTTACAGTAGGCTGAGCTAGCCATGTTCAGTAGGTTAGGTGTATTAAATGCTTTGCTGACATATTTTTAATTTGCCATGGGTTTACTGGGATGTAACCTGATATAAGTTGAGGAGCATCTGTGCTTGGGATTTTGGCTAGAGAATCTTGGAGGCCAGTCCCATGCCTTGTTGAATGCTAGTTCTATGGATCCAGGAAGCTACTGAACCCGCCTAGCGCTTCATTTCTTCCATTGCAGTCTTCCTAACCTCCTTCCCCCCAAATGTTTCCCCTCCCAGCTTCCCTAGACCACAAGGACTTCTCTTATGTCTAAGTCTGGCTCAGCATCTGGGTATCTTAGAGTTTTGTTGTCTTCCCCTAGCTTTAGTAGGGTACTAACAAAGGCAGATAGAGACTTGCAAGCTAGCATTCTGTACTTCAGCTGGAATAGTCCATGAGCTCATGGCCTTGGGCCCACGAAAAGACTCACTTCCCAGCTTTAGTATTTTGAAATACTAGAGAGCCCATTTCCTTACAACATGACTGTCTTACAGGACAGCAGATAAGCATGGCAGGACCCTCTACATATTCAAGTAAACCCCATTGTGGATGGAATTGAGTCACTCCTGCTTCCGCTGGCCATGTTAGTGCAGGGCCTAGTGAAGTTTACCTTTGCCTCCAAGCCTCCATTCTGAGAAGCACCTTACCACCTTTGTACTAACAACGAAATGCAATTAGGATGCAATAGATCAGGCTTTCTTTTCACGTATACTCTCTTTTATTGCATGTGAGAAGCACCATTCTTTTAAGAAATTCAAAATTACTTTCAAGTTATTCGAATTCATGTAACTTCATCCCAGTCTGAGTGGTCAAGGACAAATGAGCACCCAGACTGGAATTACCCACTTGAGAACCACACAGCTTGCCCAGAGCCATTTTCCTGCTGCAGTGGGCGAGTGTAGGACACACCGAGCCTTATTTCACCTTAGTGTTTCAACCCTGGCACATTACCTTGCGTAGCTCATTGGGGAAGGACAGTCTTCCTTTGGAAGTGTCTGTTTTCCTGACAAGAGTCTTGGTTGGTAAGAATTTTTCAGTTAACTGTAGGAGGCAGCTTTATAGGCAGGATTTGGAGTTTTGCTTTTTTTTTTTTTTAAGGAAAAAGTTTGTAATGCATGCCTGGAATAAGGCAGGAAAAGCAATTTGACATTTGGAAACGTCAGAAAATATCCTATCTTTTGCAGCTGTTTGTAATGTCACTTCACAGCATAGCTCCCTCAGTTCCAACTAATGAAAGTGTTAGTTCCAAGATCTCACTATGCTGGGCCTCTGCAAGCCTGGTAAAGGAGACCAGATAGATACCTCCTCCCACCCTACATTTTGTTGTGCAGATTTGACCTTTGTCCTAATACACAGAAATGATAATGACCAATGTCATGGATGGGGAGTACAGCTTTTCTTCTAGTTCTCAGCATGGTTCTAAATCAAGTTTCCAACTAGGCAAGAATTAAAATAGGAAAGAAATAAAGGAGTGGTGTCTAAGCAATCAAGTCTTCCCTGGAAGAGAAGAGGAAGGCATAAGAAGTGAATAATAGGTTTATTTGCATATACACAAGAGAAGAGTTAACCGTTGCTGGGTGAGAAGAGGAGGTAAGGCTTCAGCAGAGGAAGGCACCTTGACAGACAAACAAGAGACTCTTGGCTTATTAAATCAAGCACAGTTGCAAACTTCATTTGCCCCAAGCCAACGACTCATTTAACTCATTTACCTGCTGTCCTAGAGAATCATTTACAAAACCAAGTGGAAAACAAAGTAGAGGGAAATGGTTTTAAATATCTGGTCCTGCCACTTAAAACTTTATGTACAGGAGGATGCAGAAAAAAATGTAAGAGGCACTTCCAAATAGCTCTTAATCTAATCAGTGCCATCTGTCCTGCTAGTAAAAGTATCTATCATGGAAGAAATTAGGGATTAAACGTGCCTCCAAAGTTGGGGCCTCAATTCTACAAGAGTTTAGGCAAAGGTACCCTAGGAATAGTTCCCACCAGGTTGCCAGCCCCACGACCACAGACACAAGATCTCTGGAAATGAGGGTGGAGCAAGCACAGAAACAAGCATTTCTCAGCCAGCCCCTGCAGGTCTGATGGGGCTTCTCTCCTGGTGAGCTGAGCCTAGCATGCTGGGAAATCTCTCCCAAAAATGGAAGGCATCCTTACTGAAAATCGTTCTTGGCTTCTAAAGTTAGCCAGTATCTTTGACTTCTCTTTTAAGTACCCAAATGAGAGTAAGGCTTTTAACATGAAAAGACCAAGTTCTGCATTTGGGAACTGTAACTACCAAGTAGCTAGTTCCCAAGGGAACTTTACTTCTTTTTCTCCAGGAAGATATGTGGATTGTCCTTAGAGAAGTCAGAAGAGGCTACTTGCTAATTAGATTAAAATAAAATATAAAGATTGGGTATGCTGAGAAGGGGAAGAGAAACACACGCTGAGTGATTACATCTTTTTTTGTATATAAAGGATTAAAAAATTCCAATTTAATACATTTTGGAAAAGCAAATGTAAAATGACTTGGGCTTATAAAACCAGAATTTACAATTATCTGTGAATAGTCAAAGACAAATCATAGAACCATTTTGATTATAAATCCAATGCAATTCTAATGTTGGTTACAGGATCACTTTCCCGCTTCCAATAAGAGTCCAGTTGTTAAATTGTACACATCCCCACTGCTACTCACACTCCTTCATCTCCTTCACCTAAACAGTGTTTTCACACCCCAGCCACATCACACACACGTAAAGCTTAGTGAGATGGTATCTCCTTTTGGCTTACATCAAATCAACGACCTTCCTTTTATAAATAACACCCCCCACCCCACCCAGTGCCTGAATTTATCCAAGTCTTCTGCCTCCACAGATGGCCTCCCCTCTGTCCCAGTTCTAGCAGGACAGGCCCTCTTCTAAAAGGAACGCTGGGGCAGGGAGGCCGAGCTAGTTTCACATTCGGTCCTCCCAACGCCAATCTCAGCCAGGCTCCAGTTGTCTAGCACCTTTGTGCTCAAGAAAGCTAAGTTGTTCTTTTCTCTCTTCCTCATTTCTTGCCAGTATTCTACCCTTTCATGACATTTATGCCAACACAATATCTGGTCATCCCTAGGTCCTCCATCTTGTACACTCCTTCATTATAACCAAGTGACTGTAACCACCACCAACCACAACGCTAAAATCTCTTGGGTCTTTTTCTCCCCCTCAATCCTTATTTACCTCAATGAAACTGAATCTCTTCTGGGAATCAGGAATCTTAAACCAGACTCCTCCCCCCACACCCTCTGCCTCCTAACAGACCTACTCAGTAAGAATCTGTTACCTTGAGACGCCTACCATTCTGCAAAGTCTAGTCGGAACACCACGGCCTCTGCCAACCGCAAGTCTGAGAGAAGATGCCGGTCCTACCAGTTCTAACCAATGGTTTTAGGTTGAGTTAAATGAACATAGTCCCACTTTTTGCTTTTCACCACACTTCCTCGTTAACACACCTGTAACATCCACTTTAGTAGTCTGAGCGCAAAGCTCTTGGGAGCTGTCTTTTCCCTTTCTCTCAGTTTGCCTAGACTCCATCACATGGAGCCAAGGAAGCACCTGCTGGACTTTTGAGTGCCTCTTAGGAACTAGCACCTAACTGGTTAAAGTGTGTTATCCACAACTAGTTATATTTTATGGCCTCCAATGCAGTACATGTTGCAGCATTGCTCAATTTGCAAATAGTGAAATTTATCAGGGATCTATATTCTCTTGAATCTGATCTTAAAGTGCTAACCTCTTATTAGCATCAGAAATGCTCCACATTAAATTGTTCAATGAAGTGTTAAAGAAAACATGGAACATTTCTTTAAGAAAGGAACCATGTTTTCCTCTCCACCACAGCCAATGGGCTGACAGCTTGTTTCCATTCTCCACTCCATTCTTCAAGCATAAATCTACAACTCACTGGCAGCACAATCTGATTTAACAGGCACCCATCTTCAGACCAGAACACCTATGTCATGTAAACAGGGTGAGATGGCAAAAAAGACATATTCATGGGTCCTTTCTGATGGAGAAGTGAACAAAAGTCTTAGGAGACAATGAACTCACACGTGCCAGCGCGTGCATACACAAGAACAAGTGAAACGTCTCAACAAGGACTCACTTTCACAGAACCTTGCACAGGCACACTATGCTCAAGTCTCACTTAGAAAGGAGTCACTTGGGGTTTTTTTTCCCTTTCTTAACACAGCACAAGCCAACGGCCAGCTAGACATTCAGACCCACCAATGAATGTTGGATAGAAGGGAGCAGCATCAGACACAACATCTCAGGCCCTGGTTTTATGTGCCTTTAATACTTGTTTTTCCTTTCCTCTGTGTTCACTAAACAGGAAATTTTTTTTGTAAGGCTACTTTTTGTAGCTTTTTGTTTTCCCTTTTTATTTATCATGTTTTTAATTTCTTCTCTGAGGAGGAATTCTCTGAATCCGTATCTTCCAATTCAACTCGGTGCCTTTTGAGGCCACTGTGGCCATGAACAGCCCTGCTGCTGTCTGTGGCTGGGGGGTCAGTGGGGTCCTCTCTTGTTCCAGCATTGGGGGTCTCACAGGCCATTCCAGACCCGCAACAATCTTTGTGTAGGAGTGTCCCTGTCGGGGACAAGTTGTCATGGTCAGTGTCCGAATTTCCTGGGGAAGAGTAGGCCACCACCTCCAGCTCTCCAAAGTTCTGCCCATGGTTGTGAGGGTGAGAGGGGCGGGGGTGTAAGCATCCATTGTTGTGGTTGGCACAGATGGTTTCGAGGTTCCTCTCCTCATTGTCATCAGACTGGGTCCTGGGACAGTTGCCAGACCCACTGCTGAGAGTGGAGCCAGATGCCTTGGGGACAGGAGGAGAAGGTGGCTCCTCAGCCCGACTGCTCAGGGCCTTTCCATTGAGCTTCTTGGTTTCAAAAGGGTGTTCTACAGACCCACCACTGTTAGTGTCCTGAGAGGTGCCCTCTGGCACCTCTGCCCAGGAGTGGCTACTGTGCTCATGGCCTGGGCCACTGTTGGGATTTCTAGTAGAAGTCCCTTCTTTAAAAACATCCTTGCTGCAGCCTTCAGGGGGCAAGTCCTGGTTCCTCTGGGCCATTGCTGTGTTTAGACAGGCTTCCTTACTGGAAGAAGGGGCTGGGTTGTCTTTGAGGCTGGTTCCCGCTCTCCCTTCCTCTGCCTCCCCTGTCACTAGGGAGGTCTCTCCATCTTTATTATTTGAGTAGGAGATGTAGGAGTAGCGGAGCCACTTGTATGCTTTATAAATCTTTCGCTCAACTGATTCTATGTCAGAAGTTGGTGACGCCCGGCTTGGCTGAATCTCCAGCGTGGAAGCGCTCCGCTCAGGGGAGGAGGTAGGGGAGGAGGAGAGGTCATCCACTTTGATCTGGGGGTAATCATAGTTGTCTTCTCCAATGTAGGTGTTGGCGGGCTTGACGGGGGCACTGGGCCTTTCTTCTCGGGGTGTCTTCTGTCGGCGCCGCATGGCATTCCGCTGCCGGGTAGAAGCTCGGCGCTCATTCAGTTCCTCCTCATCCTCTGAGCTGCTGGAGCTGCTGGAACTGCTGGATTCATCTTCAGGACTGGGTGACCGTGGCCGCGGAAAGAGATCTGTGTCCAGTTCGACCTCACAGGCGTTCTCTTCAGAATCGGATTCATTGGAAAGGGCCAGGAGGCGTTTGTCCTGGTAGCGCCTCAGAGCAGACAAACGTTGCTGGCGGGAGGCTGCATCCTCACACGTGGGTGTTGGTGGAGTTGACGCCACTGCGTTTGTGGTGGTGACCCGCAGAGGCCCCAGGTGGAAAGCGTTGTCGGGGGACTCATCGACTGTGGGAGGTGGGGAGCGAGGCAGTGAGGCTGAGGACTCTGAGTCAGTGTAGCCGGAGCGCTCACTGACCCCTGCGTGCAGTTGAAGGATAGTACTCTCACTGAGGTCACTGTCGGAGTCAGAGCTCCAGCCCTCAATCTCTCGGCGTACCAGGGAGTCAAAGAAGGCCATCATCCGGGGGTCTTCCTGGACCGACTGGTTGGCATAGTCATGCGACAGGCCACTTCCACTGTTCAGCACAAGACTGATGTACTCTTCATGGGTATAGAGGCAGCGGGAATCATCCTCAATTCGACCATCGAGGTCTCCAGTACATCCTGGCTGCTTATATGGGCTCCAGATCTGCACAGGAGTTGGAAACAAAAGCAGCAAGGACTGATTGGAAAGTGTTCTATAGCAGAGCTTCCCCAGACCATCCCTGTCATTTAGCCAGGACTTGCTAACTAACTTTAAAAACATGTTCTTTATCAAACTGGATCTTGTGTGCTGCATATGAAAACTGAGACTTTCAGAGTCAGATGTGGGGAAAAGCATGGTCTAGGACATTGTATTAGCCTAGTGTCAAGAGACCTAAGTCCTGTCTCTAGGCCCAGGCTAATCACATGCTATTTCCCCCACAATCCCCTTTCAATTTTGTCTATGAGTACCCTAGAAATTATAATCGGAATCTTGGAAGGTAGAGCATGACTGGAAGATTGGCCAGTGTGTTAAAAACTCTCAAAAGACTGAAGCTGTGCACAGAGAGGTACCACTTTTCCAAAGTGAAAACAAGTCAAGCAGTCAGTCCTCTGAGACAGTTAATATTTCAGCCTATAGCTCTACCTCTCCCCAACTGCAACATTTCTATTTTTAACTAATGGGAATTGCTTACTGGAGCCTGGTAAGAATAGCCAACTGCCTACACTGCAGTTCCCTCTTGGACATGAGGCATCAGTTACCGAGGAAACTGGGTTCTCTAACCAGAGAGCTGCTGGCTTGCTCCCCGACTCTTCTGTTAACTGCAGGAATAGGTAGGACACATTCCTCAAGGAGAGTTGAATGTAGCCCCATCCATTAACATCCCTCCACTCCACAGTCAGGGACATGGGCTCATAGCTAAACGGTGGCAGAACTAGAATTCAAACTCAGGTCTGTCTGATTCAAAGGCTCACCTTTACAGATTGGATAAGTTATGCAAAAATCAAGTCCAAGGTAATTAACCTGTCACTGCAAATGAGGATGATTAGCTCCACCTGACTGCCAGACTGGTCTACAGAGCAGCACAGAGAAGCTCAGTTACATCAGCCTGTAGCCATGGCAACTCAGATGAAATTCCAGGCAATTTTCTTGCCTGACAGGCTGGTGTCTATCTTTAGATGGCATCCAACCTAGAAAACATTGGCCCCTCATTCCCCATCCTCCATCAAGACAAGGCTTTGTTTCTCCAAAGCTATCTAAGGACAAAGTCACCTCCCTGTGGGAATTTTCTTGAGGCTCATTCCTGCCATGCTTTACTTGGCAATTCCTGGGAGGTGGTATCTCTTTGGAAGACCCCCAGTTCAAAAGAGGCTGAAGAAACCTTCTAGATTAGCTTCTCTCTACCAATTCCCAACTCAGATTTAATCGTCCTTCAAATTTGTTCCCATAACTCTTCAGATGTTGTACCCTGTCCAGCTTCATAATCTCAGCCAGGAGAGTTTTAGGGTAGTGGCTCCCAAACTTTGGAGTGCACAAGAATCACCTGAAGAATAATTACAGTGTTGATTATTGATTCCCGAGTCCTATTCTTAGAGATTCTGATTCAGTAGGTCATGGGTTGGTACCAGGACTATGCATTTTTAACAACTGCTCCAGGGGTAAGTAAGTGGACCAACTTTTAAGAAACACTGGACTACAGTTAGCATAAAATAAGCAGCAGAAAATAAAAGGATTTGTCTGAAGGGATCTTCAAATTCTTTGTGAGACTCAGTGTTTGGGAAACATTTAGACACAGTCTCTAGCACAAGGCTCAAGCTATAAATGACTATCTCTGCAAACAGATGTCTGAGGGAATAAGAGTTTGGTGGCTTAGAAAAGAAACTGAGGGGTCTAAAAGGAAAATCCCTTGGGACGTTTTTTGGGTCTTATTCTTAATTCTGAGCCAAATCTCTCACATCCCAGTTTAAAAATAGCAAAATATTAACCATGTTCCCTAATATAAAAATAAATCTAACAGAATTTTTAAAAGAAGTGCAAAATAATAATGGTAAGATGCTGGCCTAGCTACTCAGCAAGCCAGTTTTTAGGTTCTAGTCCATTACTACCCAGCCCCCTACGTTTTCACCTCAGGAATGAAAATCATAACATTGAACGTCAGCTTTTGTTTGTGCTCTGGAATGTATTAAGCTGAGGTAGACTGTTCATTCCTGAAGCTTGGAGTAATGGAACAAAACAGAGGATCAGAGGCAGGAGACTTGAGTGTGGGTTCCCACTCAGCTCCTAGCTAGCTGGTGATCATGGGTGAAGCTCAGCTCCCTCATCTAAACAGTGAATTAGATGGGTCGCATTCCAATCATAAGATTCAGAATGAAACACTGCCTCCCCCCCACCCCGACTGCCAGTCTTCACTCTTCAAGGGACTCTTGGCCTAGAGCTGCAGGAGCAGAGGGTAGCAGAGCTGCAGGACAAGTAGGGTCCTCAACCCCATCACCTCCTGTGGCCCTCAGCAAATGACTTTACCCCCGCCCTTTTTTTTGGAGACAAAATCTTGCTCTGCTGCGCTGGCTACAGTGCAGTGGTGCATTCATAATGCACTGCAACTTCAAACTCCTGGGCACAAGTGATCCTCCTGCCTTGGCCGCTGGAATAGCTGGAACTACAGGCACACGCCACTACACCCAGTTAATTTTTCTATTTTTTGTAGAGACAGGGTTTCACTCTTGCTCAGGGTGGTCTCGAACTCCTAGCCTCAAGTGATCCTCCTGACTTGGCCTCCCAGAGTTCTAGGATTACAGGCGTGAGCCACTGTACCTGGCCAACTTTACCCTTGAACGTCTCTGTTTCTCATTAGTGGAAATGATGATGAAATAACATAGCTTATACCCAAGCACTAATAAATGTGATGCTTTTTCTTTCATTTGGCAATTGAATACCTCAACCAGAATGTTTTAAACCTATCTTCAGAGAGACTTTTGAATATCAGAAGTACTGACTGTCCCTATTATCTTTGTCCTTAAAATATCAATTTCAACCATTTTTTAAATTATTCATTTCTTTACACCAAAAGTCAACAGTTTAAAAGTGAAGCAATTAAAAAACAACTGCCTGTTATTAATACGTATTAAATGTGGCTAGCCATGCCTCCTCATGGGGCAAAGTTCACAAGAAAAGGAAAAGGGATAAACAGTTTTCTAAGCTCAGTGAAAAGTTTAGCTCAAGGGGCTGCTGAGAAAAAGGATGCAGTTCGATTCTTATTCAAACATCATCAAAATGGGAAGCAATTAAGTGACAAGTGTTTGAGCTATACAAGTGACCATGACATGCTTGATATAGTAGCTCTAAGTCCTATTCTCTCTTTGTATTATTGTACTGAATTTAGAAATTTATCCATTTACCAAGAAAAAACTATACCGATAAGGTCCCAAATTCTTACTGCAGGGCTTGCCACATTCTCTAATCTGGCTTCAAAGACTCTAGGCCTGCCTCCAGCCTACCTTCTCAGCTCTATGTCCCATGTTTTCTCCCCTTTGTCTGAACAGGTCCTATACTTTCCTGCTTCTGAGCAATTTATTCATAAGCACAATGCCTGGCACACAATAGGTAGTGAATACATATTTATTGATCCAATGAAATAAATATCTATTCCCTCTACTTGGAATATTCTTTGTATCTTACTCCTTTTCCTTCCGTTTGAAGTCTTTGGTCTTCAAAATCTAGCTCAAATATTAACCTACACTGAGATTACCCCACATAAGAAAAATCTCTTCCTCCTCTCACCGCATTTTGTTTGTTTATATCTCTTGTGCTCCTATTGCATTTCTCATTATCTTTCTTTCTTGTCTCTCCTACTGGGTCATCAATTCCTAAGGAGACCTATGATACCTTTCTTCATCTTTGTGTTCTCCATAGGGCCTGGCACACAGTAAATATATCCACATATGGGATAAACAAACAAATACTGGTCTTTGAGAAAAAAATGTCAGGATCTGCCCTATCTCTACCCCTTCAACATTTTAACTATGAAACAAAACCCTTTCTTTTGCTAAGTATGAGCATGCAGGGGGATAGAACACCTGTTATGGGTGAGAAGAGGCTGGTCCTGACAACAGGGATGCTTCTCCTTCCCAGCTAGAGAGGTGGCTGTAAAGGACAGTGAAAAGGGGGAGCAGAAAGAGAGATGGAGAGAGAAAAGTGGGCCTCAGGCTGGACCAGAACATGATCCTCTTTGAGCCACTGATCCTCTTAGAAATACCAAGGAGGAAAGTGACATTTATTAAAACAGGAATTGTCATACACAGGTAATTCACAAGGCACCTGGGTAGCAATCACTGTTAGTGCCCTCACTTTACAGACTAGAGATAGACCAAGGGTCGAGACTCAATGGCCTTTCAGGATGATGTAAGCACAGACAAGGGCAGTAATTTCCATAGAGAGATGAGGCCAGCATGGCACTCAGTCTCACCCTCCTCCTTCCCACCTCCCTTCCTGCAATGTTTTAACACCATGCCCTTCCCTACCAGACTGCGAATGGGGCATACATCTGTGAGAAAGCAAAGCTGAGAACTCCAGAGTTATTTGCTTTCTCTCTCACTATGGTCATCTTTGTAGACTTAAGGTTTCAAATGGTTAAATGTGCCTCCTGGTGGGGCAGGGTTCAGATCCCATGGGAACCTGGGAGCAGTGAGTTCCACAGTTCAGTCTGGATAACCTCAGAGAGAAAAAATTTTCTTCTCTTTCTCTTCTGAGAACTTGGCTAGTTTCCAACCTATGACCTTTAGGGTAAGGACTTCAGTTGACTAAACAATAAATGGGGAGACTTAGCACAGAAGCATCCCAGAGTACATGGCCAAACAGGAATTTCTCTTCTAAAGGAGATGTCCAAGCAGAGAGCTCTCTGAGAAAGAGAATGACGTCAACAGGCCTAGAGAAGACACGTTACAGTGCCAACCCATTAGTCATAGGCCAAAGGAGAAAGGAAAGCAATGCATGGGACAGGGCCATTTCAATGACTGCCCAAGTGAAGCACTATTGAGATGATCAAATATAGGAGGGTCACTGCCTGCTGCCTTCCCACTAGCATGGCAGATGTGGTGGTACACTGGGAAGAACATAGAACAGGGTTCTATCCTAGCTTTCCGCTAATTAGCTGTGTGACCTCTGATAGTTAATTTATAATTTAAATCTCATCATTTGTAAAAAGAAAAAGTAGGTAAAAATGATCCAGTAGTCCTCTTCTAGCCCTATGGGGAAATGTGTGCAGCCATAAAAGTCAGCCCTGATACATAGCACTGGCAAAGCCTACCTAGGGCAAATAAAAATATCAACCCACATGCCAATATGCTATTTCTGACAGCTGCCCCCTATCACCAAATACAACTTGATTTAGCTCTGGATAGTTTTTTTAAAAAATGAAGAAAATGAACATTACTAAATCATCACAAACCAGTTTTTATTTTTTCTCTGCAAACTCTCCCAGGTTTTCAAAGTAATTTTAAGAAAAAAATTGAAGGCCACGCACAGTAGCTCATGCTTATAATCTCAGCACTTTGGGAAGCTAAGGCAGGAAGATCATTTGAAGCCAGGAGTTCAAGACCAGCCTGGGCAACATAGCAAAATCCTGTCTCTACAAAAAATAAAAGCATTAGCCAGATGTGGTGATGCACACCTGTAGTCTGCTAGGAGGCTGAGGCTGAAGGATCACTGGAGCCCAAGAGTTGGAGGCTGCAGTGAGCTATGATTGCACCACTCCAGCCTGGACAACAGAGTGAGAACCCATCTCTAAAAAAAAGAAAATGAAACTAAAAAAAAGAAAATTGAGGAATTTTAACTTTTAGGAGGAACATCATCTATCTTTATCCTTAAGAATTCTTCATTTACCCTGAATTCTCATTTCCTTAGATGTGGAAAAAGAGTTACTAGCAACTAAAATATGAGTGACGGGCAGTAGGTCATCCTTCTGTGGAGACAGGCCAGGCTGGGTCCCTTTGTTGCAGCTATAAAAATATTTCACAAGCACATGCAGTAGTTTTTTGATAAATCCTGAGACAATTTAGCTATGATTCTGGCAATCACTTAGATTGTGTCACATTCAGATAGCAATTACTGCCAAGTGCACACTTGGTAACTGAGGGAGCAGTGGTTCTCCTAATCTCTAGGTAAGGTTTGGAAAGCGGAACTTGTCATAATCAAGATCAAAGGCCACTGGAAATGTAGTAGCATAAAAGGTAGTGTCTAGAAGAGGCCCTCTGTTTCAAAGCCCAGTGAATAGTTGAAAAAATGGTTCTGAAAGGAAAGTTTTAAAACCACTTTTTAATATCAACTTTCTAATATTTTATAATATGTCAAAATCTGAGCTTTTTGATAGACCTTTAATATGTTTAGATATGAGTTCCTACGTACACTGTTTTAGTTTCTTCTAATTATAAATTGTTATAATTTCTCTAAAAGGACAGAAGGAGAAGGTGCCTCACCTTGATAATCTTTTCTACACCAGAAGAGCAGATCATGTAGGTGTGGGGATTAAATCGGACCTGGTTAACAATAGATCGATGCCCTTTCAGCACCATGAAGGCTCCGTTGACCACCCTACCAATGCCACCTGGGAAGACAGAAGGAACAAAAATCAAATGATGAAGTGGATGAAAGTAAACAGATTCCAGTACTGGCAAATAAACAGCTCTGAACAGGAGCAGAGATTTTTTTTTTATTAACTCTACCACCAGCAGAATGCTTAATCTTACAGATAAAGTTGCTATGGAAAGAGGGAAGATGAAACACCTCTCAGCATATGTGCTCTTACCAAGAGCCTTTATTTAGGCTGTAAGTATTGCCCACACCCACCCACTGCAATTCCATTGTCAATGAAACCAAGGCCACTTAAAACATTTCTCAAGTTTTTGATAACCAAGACAGAATTCAAGTGTTGCCTTGGAAAAGGCCAATCATGCGCTAAATGAGACTGAACTGTTTGGGAATAGCTGGGCGGCTGAGCCAGGAACATGCAAAACCAGAAGCACATAATGACTTAAATATACAAAAAACATCTCTGATCCATTTGCCCTCAATTTCTGTGATAAAAATAGCAAATAAGTAAACAAAACAGAAACCCCCCAAAACAAAGAACAAAACCAATGGGAAAATAATGGAGAGAATCCTTTTTTCCTTTCTCATAGCAGAGAGAACTAAGGATAAAGAAAGGAGGCTGGGTGTGGTGGCTCACACCTGTAATCCTACCACTCTGGGAGGCTGAGGTGGGTGTATCATTCGACCTCAGGAGTTCAAGACCAGCCTGAGCAAGAGGGAGACCCCATCTCTACTAAAAATAGAAAGAAATTAGCTAGACAACTAAAAATATATAGAAAAAATTAGGTGGGCATGGTGGTGCATGCCTGTAGTCCCAGCTACTCGGGAGGCTGAAGCAGAAGGATTGCTTGAGCCCAGGACTTTGAGGTTGCTGTGAGCTAAGCTGATGCCACGGCACTCTAGCCCGGGCAACAGAGTGAGATTCTGTCTTTAAAAAAAAAAAAAAAAAAAGGATAAAGAAAGGAGATTTCAATCATTTTCATAATAAGCAGAGCCCAAGTATTGAGAATTTGAACTAGAAAGTATACATTAAAGATATCATGTATAGATTAAAGTCAAGTGGCCACTGATAGAAAGCTGTATTTTATGGACTATCCTGTAGGCTTTCTTCTTCAGTGAATGAGAAAAGTACTAGAGCCTGGGAATTTATAACATAAAGATGTCATCATTTATGAACTTTGGATAAACTCAAAGGTTCACCTTCACTGGTAATAGTATCACACCCGTACAGAACACATGCACTCAAGCTCTGAATGAGGTCCCTTCTGAGCAATCATTAATAGCTCAGCACACACAGGGAAACTTGTGCTCCTGTGTAACTGGCAAAATCCAGACACAAACAAATAAGGATTCATTTATTTAATCAAGGAATATCTTTTTAGTCCCTACCAGGAGCACAGCATCACTAAAGCACAAAGTATCATTAGGCACAGTTGATGCTCCACATGCCTCCATCCCACTCCCAACTCTACCTTGTTCAAACATTCATTCCAAACATTTCTCAATGTCTCAGTGTCTAGAAGGAAGATGACTAGAACAATGTCTCGTCTCCAGAAATAATCTGGTTCTAGAGGTATCTTTTGCTTTCGGCCTCCTGACACAACTTCTCTTTCATCTTATGGAAGAGAGCCCTCTTTATTGCCATGTACGTATCTTTTTTTTTTTGAGACAGAGTCT
>VBSM01002121.1:1068787-1079810 GCA_008086735.1 Cheirogaleus medius | reverse complement strand
AAAAAAAAAAAAGTGAAGAATAATGACCCATGCTGTTTAAAAGCTCAGACGGCCAGATGGCTTAGATACAATTTATGGAAAGCTGTAAGCTTTTCTCAGAATACATTTAAAGCAAATGTAGAAATATTTCTTCCTAATTTTCTTAATGTCTGGGGTCAGCAAAACCCCAAGGAATGTACCTATCCATCAACAGAGAAAGCCTCCCTTTAGTTAACATGACTAGGGAGGCCAAGGAAAGGAAGAGCCCTACCAACTGTTTGTAGAGTAATAAGCAGGAATATGGAGACATATAATAATGGAAAAGCATGTAAAAGCAAGACAAAAACATTCCAGGTGTGAAACACAAGGGAGGAAATAAATGACATAAAGGAGATCTATGAAGTCAGTAGAAAGGTTGTTAGGAGGAAAAAATAAAATCTAAGTATCATTTATGTCAGGTGAGGCTATGTCTGAGGAATATAGTTAAATTTGGCTTCTAATTTTTCTTTTAAAATTTCCTTTGGGCTGGATGCAGTGGCTCAAGATTGTAATTATAGCTATTTGGGAGGCAGAGGTGGGAGAATCACTTAAGGCCAGGAGTTCAAGACCAGCCTAAACAACATAGCAAGACTCTGTTTCTAAAAAAGTTTTAAAAACATTAGCTGGGTGTGGTGGCACATGCCTGTAGTCTCAGCTACTTGGGAGGCTGAGGCCAAAAGCTTGAGGCTGCAGTTAGCTATGATTGTCCCACTGTACTCCAGCCTGGATGACAGAGCAAGATTCCGTCTCTTAAAAACAAAAACAAAAACAATAACACACAGAAAAAAGGGTAAAACATTTACAAAATAAAATAAAATTTCCTTTGGTCACTTTCATGATAAACTGATTATGTTCAAAGAGAAATATCATCCTCTATTGCTACAGATCTGTTGTCTCAGTGGACAGAGTGCCAAAGGTCAAGAGAGCCAACAACAGCAGTAGGTTCATACTTGGGATATACTCACCTGCTTCTGGATCCGCAGGAATTCTCCACATGTACAGGTTGAAGTCATCAGAGCCCGAAAGGATATACTGTTAGAAAAATACATAAACAAAAAATACATATCACATACTACATAATATAATATAGAATAATTAACATGTACTGATTTATAATAGATCTATATCTAGCTATACAGATTTTTAAAAAAATAAACAAGATAAATGGGCATATATTTATAAGGCATCACTCAGCAAACATCCCCTTAAAATACTTAACCAATCAAAAGACTTGTTAGCTTAAAGTCAGCAACAAAAAAACAAATGACCCAATTCAAAAAGGGGCAAAGGCCTTGAACAGACATTTCTCCAAAGATACACAAATGGCCAATAAGTACAGGAGAAGATGCTCAATATCACTAATAATTAGGGAAATACAAATCAAAACCACAATAAAATACTATTTCACACCCATTAGGATGGTTATTACCAAAAAACCAGACAAGAATTGTCAAGGATGTGGAGAAAGTGGAACCCTTGTACACTGCTGGTAGGAATGTATAATGGTGTAGCTACTGTGGAAAACAGTAGAGCAATTCCTCAAAACATTAAAAATGGAACTACCTTATGACCTAGTCATTCCAATCCTAGATAAGTATCCAAGAACTGAAAGCAGGGACTCTAACAGAAACCTGTACACCCATGTTCATTAGCAGCATTATATACAGTAGCCAAAAGGTGAAAACAAACCAGGTGTCCATCAACAGATGAATGGATAAACAAAATGTGGTGAACATACAATGGGATATTATTCAGCCTTTAAAAGGAAGAAAATTCTGACACATGCTACAACATGGATAAACCTTGACAACATTATAGTAAGTGAAATAAGGTAGATATAAAAAGACAAACATTAGGGGGGAGTAGGAATGGCAAGGACAATATATGTAACCTTAACAATATTTGTAACCCCATAATATGATGAAATAAAAAGACAAAAAAAAATAAAGACAACATTATATGACTGTACTTATATTAGGTACTTAGAGTACTGAAAATCACAGAAACAGAAAGTAGAATGGTGGTTTCCAAGGGCTAGGGGAAGGAGGAGTAGAATTAGTGTTTAGTGGGTACACAGTTTTAGTTTGGGATGATGAAAAAGTTCTGGAGATAGATGGTAGTGATAGTTGTACAACAATGGGAATGTACTTAATTCCCTTGAACTGTATTTTTTAAAAATGGTTATAATAATAAATCTCATGTTATATATATTTTACCACCACTAAAAAAAAATTTAATGCCGAAAATAAAAACTAAAACTTTCCCAGAGATTTTTTATGCAAAGCCAAGCATCCTGAACTTCCCTGCTATCAGCTGATTTCTTTGAGCAGGATGCCACTGCCAACACATCCACAAGTTAATTCCAGGGGCATAAAAAATCTCCTTTTATGAGGCAGCTTTAAACTGCTTAATCTCAAAAAGATAGAACCCTATGCCAGATCTATTTTAATTTAGACTTATAAAAGCATTGTCTAACACTGTCCAATAGCAACAAGTGAGCAATCCTGAGAACTCATTGATTTCCAAAGATTAATATGTGTCTTACTTTAAGCTGAGGTCAGCATTACTTCCTGTCCTTTGGCCTCATCTGCTTATTTCCCTTAAAATAAAAATAGCCTACAGTTCTCCAAAGAAAACTTTGTCCTTAAAAATGATACTGAATGATTCCAAATAAGTATGTCATACAACCTCATATCTAACATAAATATTTGACTAAATACTTTGCAATCATTTAAAAATCAATTTATTAACCTATAAAAAAACTTGTAGGAACATGAGAAAAGAAGCAATGGTTGGTAGGATTTTTGTTTTTAGTTTTTTCATTTTTTACAGACAGGGTCTTGCTTTGTCACCCAGAGGCTGGAGTGCAGTGGTATGATCACAGCTCACTGCAACCTCGAACTCTTGGGCTCAAGTGATCCTCCTGCCCTGACTTACCAAAGTGCTAGCATGAGCCACCACACCCAGTGGCAGGTAAGTTTAAATATAAGGAAAGTGCTATTCACAGTGGATAAAGCAGTGGGTTCAGTTTTCTCATCTGCAAAATGAGAGAACTAGACTGGTTGTTCTCTGAGGCTCATTTAATTCTAAGATTCTATGATTACTCTGTGAAGAAATAGTGGAATTCTGATCAGACCTGAAAATCCCTAAGCTGCCAGTCCAAGTGACTTGACAAGTCACTACACAAATATGTTCAAGAATCACACAGCATGCTGGCTCTTGCCTATAATACCAGCTACTTGTGAGGATCAGGTGGGAGGATTGCTTGAGCCCAGGAGTTCTGAGACCAACCTGGGCAACATAGTGAGATCCTGTCTCATTAAAAAAACAAAACCATGTCGGGTGTTGGGCAGGTGGGAGGGGGGAGGAAGGGATGGGTATATACAAACATAATGAGTGAGATGTGCAACGTATGGGGGATGGTCATGCTTGAGGCTCTGCCTCGAGGGGGGAGGGGGGCATGGTCAATATACATAACCGTAATATTTGTACCCCCATAATATGCTGAAATAAAAAAAAAAAAACCAAATATGTTCTCAATGTTGTGTGTGGAAACTATTATAACAACAAAAAACCCTACAAAAAGCCAAATATGCTCAAGAAAGGGAAACTCAAAAGACTAATCTTGGTAAACTTCAATCAAGAAGTTTCCTTAACAATAACAAATAACATGATTTTAAAAATGGGCAAAGGATTGAATAGACATTTCTTCAAAAAATATACCATAGCCATATACAAATGGCTTATAAACACATGAAAAGATGTTCAATATCACTAATAAGTAGTGAAATGTAAATCAAAACAACAGTGAGATACCACCTCACACCCACTAGGATGGCTACTATCCATCCCCCTGCAAAAACCCAAAAACCAAAAAATTGTCCCTCATAAAATTAAAAATAGAATTATCATATAATCCAGCAATTCTACTTCTGGGTATATATCTAAAAGGATTAAAAACAGGATTAGAGATATTTGCAACCCATGTTCATAGCAGCACTCACTATTCATAATAGCCAAGAGGCAGAAGCAACCCAAGTGTTCACAGACAATCTTAACAAAGAAGGAAATTCTGACATATACTATAACATGGATGAACCTTTAGGACATCATGCTAAGTGAAATAAGCCAGTTACAAAAAGACAAATACTCTATGATTTTACTTGTATGAGGTTTCTAGAGTAGTCAAATTCACAGAAACAGAAAGTAGAATTGTGGTTGCCAGGACCTAGGGGGTGGGGAAAATGGGGTGTTACTTTTTAATGAATACAGAGTTTCAATTTTGCCAGATGAAAAAGTTCTAGAGATTGGTTGCACAATAACGTGAATATACTTAACATTACTGAGCTATATACTTAAAAATGGTTAAGATGGTAAAAATTTTTTTAAGAGATGGGGTCTCGCTATGTTACCCAGGCTGGTTTCAAACTCCTGGGCTCAAGTGAACCTGCTGCCTTAGCCTCCTGAATAGCTGGGACTACAGGTGCACGCCACTGCACCCAGCTAAGTGGGTACATTTTATGTTATGTGGTGTTTATTTTTACTACAATAAAGAAAAATAAAAAAATAAAATAAAAAATATCAAATGTTAGTGAGGATATGGAGAAATTAAGAACCCTTTTCAACTATTGGTGGGAATAGGTACAGCCACTAAGGAAAACAGTATGGGAGTTCCTCAAAAATAAAAAAGAGATTTGTCATATGATCTAGCAATTCTACTTTTAGGTATAGGTATATATCCAAAAGAATTGAAAGTAGAGCCTTAAAGACATAGTTGTACATCCATGTTCATGGCAGCATTATTTACTATAGCCAAGATGTGGAAACAACCAAAATGTTCATTGACAGATGAATGGATAAAGAAAATGTGGTATATACATATAATGGAGTATTATTCAGCCTTAAAAAGGAAGGAAATTCTGACACATGCTACAACATAGATGAACCTTGAGGACATTACGCTAAGTAAAATAAGGTAGTCACAAAAAGACAAATACTCTATGATTCCACTTATATGAGGTACTTAGACCTGCAGCCTAAAGGCCACATGTGGCTTCCAGATCCCCAAGTATGGCCCCTCGACTATGTCCAAACATCACAAAACAAATCCCTTTATTAAAAGGATTTGTTCTGTAAAATTTAGATTGAGTCAAAAGGCCACATTCAAAGATCCAGAAGGCCACATGTGGCCCCAAGGCCACAGGTTCCCCACCCCTGGATGAAAAAGTTCTGGAGGTAGATGGTGGCAATGGTTATACAACAATGTGAATGTTTGTACTTAACATTACTAAACAGTATACTTTTTTAAAAAAGTTTCCTTAAGAAAGGAAGGAAAAAAAAATGAATCCTCACTGCCCTGACTTGAGGATCCATCCAATAACTCCCTGCAGTTTATGGCACTATCTGGTTGAAGTTATGAGTTGGAATTCAGGAGCTCAAGAGTTTTCCTCTCACGGCCTGTTTCTCAAAACAACCTATTAGTTAGGAGAAAAGATTTACTCATTACAAACTAACTGAGAACTTACATGGCAAGTAGTCTGGTGTTTACGAAGATACGTAAGGTAATATCTGGGTTCCTAAGGTGCGTAAACCAAGTAGAAAATATAAAAGATGTAGATATGCAACTACCATTCTATGAAGTAGAAATTGCTAGGTGCTATTATGAGAAATAAGGTACCTGGAAATTCACAGACAGGAGTCATGACAAGACAGATTTGAGCACTGAGCCAGCCTCAGGGAAAAATGTGGCTTAAAAGGAGAAAGGATGGAAAGAGCAAAGAAAGCAATGGCGCCCATGTAGTCTACTGTTTTAACAGAAGCAGGAAGCATGGTGTAACTCACTCCTTGACACCCTGCTCGCATTCCTCAGGCCTTACAGCTTTGTATACTTTGCCTGATATCCAACTGCCAGGATCCATATTTCTTTGCCTGAGGGCTTTCTACAAAGCCTAGGAGTCTGCAGGGCTATGGGGAATGAACACTCTACAGGAGCAGCCCTCAACCAATGACTGAAGGGGTTTGGTGTATCAGTATCCCAGCTTCGTTGTCCCTAGATAGAGGAACTCTGACATGTGTGTTCTATATCCTTTCCCCTCAGGATCAAACTCCAAATGCCCATAGTTGCAGCTGGTTCACTTAATCAACTCTCCTTTCCAAACTGTCTCATTTCTCTGTTCCTCTGCTATTGTTTTCTACAGTTCCAAATAAATTACTTTCACCTGAAACTTGAATCCAAATTAAGACAAAAGGGGGGTTATGGACAGAACACAAAAGAACTCCCTATTAATTATATATATGATGTGTAACTTACTTATTGCTTACCATCTCATCATTTCATGCTTTATGTTTAAAAGAGCCTATAAACTTCATATAGAATTCCTGCTACCCTATCCTCCTCCACTTCTACAAACTAAACAAATAAAAAATAAATATTAAAAAAGAATGAGCCCAGGCTAGGCTTATCAGAAGTTTTACTACTTCATTGTGAAGGATCAGTGTTTTCCTATGTGTTCAGCTATTCATGGGGGCAAAGCCATGAAAAAGTACAAGGGGACTCCTAGATAGAATGCTGACTCAGAAGACTGCCTTAGAAGGAAGAGAACTCTCCCACAGAGTTAAGGCCTGTTGGATTTAATATGACAGCTCCTAAAATACGTAGAAAATGTGTAGAATGCACAGGCTTCCTCTCAGGGATAAGGGCAACTCCTAACCTCTCTTCCTTTTGGAACTGCTTTCCACCCACCACAAGGGAACAGCCCAGGATGATTTTTAAGGAGGGGGCCTTGACCCACTGATGTCAAGTCAGACCGTGTAAGTATTCACACATACTGGAATCACAAAACTGCACTGAGGAATTCATTATGGAATTTCATGGTTGTCTGCTGGATGCCTTCCAGCATTATAAGTTGGCTGCCTGGGATATTGCTGACTGTGGGAGACAGAAATAAAAATGAGTTCATTTCTTTATCATTAAACAAATATTTATAGAATGTCTACATGTGTTGGGCACTGTTCCAGGGAAGGGAATACAGAGTTGATCAAAAGAGATCCCAACCCTGTCCTCATGAAACTTATATTCTGCTGGGTGGGAGAGGAAAAAATTATATACATATCTTATGTGGGTAGAGAGTAGGTAGAGGGAAAGAAGTTAAATAAACAAAAAATATAATGTGTCCAGTGGTGGTGAGCAGTATAGAGAAAAATTAAACAGCATGTTAGGGCATACAGGGAGTGCTAGGGGTGGGGGTGTTAGTTTCCGTTTTATATAGGGTGGTCACAGAAGGCCTCTCTGATAAAAGGGCATTTTGAAAAGAGCACTGAAGGAAATGAGGGAGCAAGTTATGTAAATATCTGGGAGAAGGGTATTACAGGACAGGGAACTGAATTCTGGCTATTTAAAAATATGAGATACCCATTAAGCTCTTTTGTCTGTCCTTGTTCTTTTTTTTTTTTATTTTAGAGCTATGCAGAAATAAAGATTATTTCAAGTAAGCTGAGTACCGAGATACATTTAACATCATCAGAGCAGTTGGAAAGATTCCTCTCTTGTAAAGCTGTTTTGGAAGGGTCATTGCCTCTTGGACTCAGGCTGGTTGGAGCCTGTGAATGAGGTCTTGCTAAAGGTTAGTGCTTAAGGGGACCAACAGGGCACTGCAAGTCTCAGTGAGCTATCTCACAGATATTTACTGTGGGATGAGAGGAAAAATGAGCAAGAATACAAAGACCAAAGAGTTTCAACAGTAACTGCTACCAAAAGAAACCCAAAGTACACAATTATATTAAAATTTAAGAAACACAATAATTATTTAAATTAACCTGAAACAAACTTCACCTCAAGCAGTGAAACTGGAGGTATACAGCTTGCGCGCGCTCTCACTCGCTCTCTCTCTCTCTCTCTCTCTCTCCTGTCCTTTTTATCTTGATATCTAATTTCAAACAGTATCTGATCATTCTCACCCAGGGAATCTGGTGTTTGGAGTCTGAAGCTGACTCAGAGTAAAGGGCTTCTGGCCTAGGTAACAAAAGGTTTGGCAGTAGATAGCCCTATATAAATGGGCAAGCTATAGAAACGTAATAGAAAAAATGGTTACCCCAAATTCCTATATTTAACATTTTTATTCCCTGTTGTGATGTATGACTTCACAACCAACATTCACATTTAAAATACTCTGTGAAATAACCTAAAGATTACTATTTAGTTTTAGAAAGGCAAAAACTAAATAAGGTGGTATTAAGTTTGTGGCCAAGTAGGGATATGAATATGAAGAATTCATTACCTTCTCTAAGTTCTTTTTTTTTTTTTTTTTTTTTTTTTTTTTTTTACCTCATTCTAAATGGTGAGAGGTAAACCACAAATTGAAAACTCACTTCATATGAGTCTTTTACCTTGTATCCTAACTGAGAAGAACCAGGCAGGGCTCCAAAGAAGGAGAAAGAATGATTTAGATACTCCATCATCTGGGCAATAAAGTCTCATTTCACAAAATGCCTTGAGTTGAGAGGGAGGTAGGAGACCCATAAAGTATGTCAGAATATAGAGTAGAAAACATACTTAATTTTAATTTGGTTTTGTGGGTAAGATGGGTGATACCGATGCAAAAATGAACATAAGTTGTTATGTGTATACACATTATCCACAATCCTTCCCAGCTAGCCATAAAGGTTAAAAGTTGGCCACACTCTGACACAGCTCACTGTTCATTCATTCTGTGGTCCAAGATTTACTGATTTGAATGCAGCCTAGACATTTTAAGTAGAGTTAACCTGAGGCCAGCACACGGTGGGATTTTATCTAATTCCCTGTTAGTATGGAGATATTAAATATGGAAGTATTAACTTGCTCAAGCACAGGGAAAGATCAACAACTCCTTCTCAATAGATTTCAAGGAAGAACCACCACCACCAACATAGAGAAAATGATTACTGCATTGGCATATGTCACTGTTTCATTTGCCCAAATGTTCTCTGTCAATCCATTAACCTTTATAGAAGACAGCCACTCAAGTAATATTCCCTGCTCTCTGGTACTGTTGTAATGTCCAGCATTCCCTCTAAGAACTCCTACCTCTTTCTTCACCGCTTAAATTACACATGTTCCCTAAAAAGATCTTTTTCTCTTTGCAAGGTGTTTTGCTAGCTGAATAATCAGAGAAGCCCATGCCTTTAAATATACAGAGTCTCCCAAGTCACAGGAAATTTTTAGTGGCTTGAAGGTTCAAAGAAGGATCTAATGTCATAGCAAAACTGCTTACTAAATGGAAGCTTCCTAGGAAAAAAAAGTCAAATTCATTAGTATCCTTAAGCAAAGAACTATTTGTCCCTCCTTAACTCCTTTATTTAAACAACTCCTCTTTGGTTAAACAAACCAAAGAAAGGACTAATTTGGATTTGAGTAACTCCCTACCATTATATTCTAAGGCCTCACTGGATTTAGAAATATGGATATAAACAAAAATGGTGCCCCCAAAAAATCAAATTTAAAAAGAAGAAAAAGTTCTAGAAGGCAGAGGAGACAAGCCACCCAACTCATAAACTTCAAGAATAACCCAGAATATGTCTTAACAGGTCCTTTGCTAATAGAAAAATCTCTCACTGCTTGATAGATAAGATAGAAAGATAAACACAGTCATGGGTGTGCGCGCGTGCGCGTGTGGTACATGTGCTTGTACAGTATTTGATATTCCCGAACATCTGCTGATGAAGAAGGAAATATATCAATCAGTTACTATTCACTGAGTACTGATCAACTTACATAGTTCTCTCCAAAGGCTCCTTTCCTAGTAATTGATTAATTATTCTCTAGTAAATGGCATGTCTGTCTAATTAACTGTATTGACTAGGATAGAAAAACCAGATGGCTCTCTGGCCTGGATCAGTAACAGCAGAGAGACTGCTATTTAACATTTAAATCAAACACTGCTCTTATTTCCCTCTGACCTTTTGTCATAAAGGGAAGAAATGTGAACTTTGTAATATGCCCTCTAGAAGACTATTTCCAGAAAAAGTTTGCTAATTGGTATATAATACACCTTTGATCATATTATTTATACTCAGTGCTTGCCACAAATACTGTCCAAAGCAATCAGAGCAAATTTTTTTTGGAAATGGACAAAGCCATAGATTTATTTTATTTGTAGTAGGAGAAATTCCACTGGCTCCCAAGAAAAGCATACAAATATGTATAACCATAAGATCAACACTATTTTTGCATGTTAAGTTACATTATTCTTGCTTCTCTGGACCATTTGCCATTTCAACTCCATTAGGCTTCTGGAATCCTTTAGTTTATTAAAATAACCAACCTTTATAGGTTCTGAGTAGGAAAAATTCTATTAATAAAGAAATATTCCATAAAGACAGCCAATAATAGTCAAATAATCATTAGGAAAGAAAAATTTTAAAATGCTCAAAATCACCAACAGCTGCTCATAACAAAGTAGCCAGCATTACTTAAAGATGAACCTTTATTTGCAAAACTCTTTTTGGAAACTTGGGCAAGACAAAGGGGCATCAACCAAATGGCCTTGAGCACTAAGTCTCCCCTTTGTGGGCCTTGCCATCAGTCCATATGAGTGTTTACACTCTTCAAGTAAAGGTCTCTAAGCATTCTGAGGAAAAACCATGATTTTCTTTTTTTCTCCAAAGCTTGAAGACACCCCCCAAAATAAGATCTACTGAAAGTAAAATCTCTAAAGAGGATAGGGCAGGTAGACAGGAAAAATTATACTCTGTTCCCTTTCATTAATGTCTACCATGGATCTCCTGGTGGGGACCAGACTCAGACAGGAGTTATACATTAAAGGAAAAATGCCATGTTATGTCACCAAATCACATCAATTCTACCTGTTCCTAAGAAGAAATCCAAGACGCCTTGTGTTTCTTTTCAGCTGAACATTTATAAACTAGACCATATCTAGCAGGCCTACACACAACTCAAAACCTTTTAAACTTCTTAGCCAGGCGTGGTGGCTCATGCCTGTAATCCTAGCACTCTGGGAAGCCAAGG
>VBSM01002121.1:1023291-1036558 GCA_008086735.1 Cheirogaleus medius | reverse complement strand
GTTAGTCTAAATCCTGCCTTCTATAATATGAATGAGGCAGAACAGTTATTCCTAAAGAGCCTGAAGTGGCAGAGAACACCACAGACAAGAGACTGTCTTCCTGGCAGACAGCATGCTCCTTAAGCACACAGTGTAAATGCACATTAGGGGTCCTGCCACTACACATATTTCAACAGCCTGGAAAAGCAAGAGCCAGGTGTGCATGCAAGAGAGAGGACAGGATAAACCTCAGGGACCCCTGCTCAACACCAAGGACAGCCCTCTAGGCTACACAGATCTGCTGCAATAGCCCCAATCCCCTCTTACTGCCCCATGGAAAGAATCATCTAGGACTAAATATCATCAATGAAGATAATCCTCTGTACTTTACTGCCTTTTCATCTGAGGCCCATGAAATCCATTATAGCCATGCTTACTTTCCATGATATTCTTTTGCAACATAGCTTTAAAAAGTGAGAAACTGGCTGAGCGCGGTGGCTCACGCCTGTAATACTAGCACTCTGGGAGGCTGAGGCAGGATGATTGCTTGAACTCAGGAGTTCAAGACCAGCTTTAGCAAGAGCGAGACCCCCATCTCTACTATAAATAGAAAAATTAGCCAAACAACTAAAAATAGAAAAAAAAAAATTAGCCGGGCATGGTGGTGTATGCTGTAGTCCCAGCTACCCAGGAGGCTGAGGCAGGAGGATCGCTTGAGCCCAGGAGTTTGAGGTTGCTGTGAGCTAGGCTGATGCCACGGCACCCTAGCCCGGGCAACAGAGTGAGACTCTGTCTCAAAAAAAAAAAAAAAGAAATGGGAAACTACTACTATGTAGAATTTCCAAAGAAGCTGACTGGAAGTACATGTAAGTTTTTATAAAGCAAGGCCAGCTTTATGTACAGGTGCCATAAAAGATTGTCCCTATCCCATGGGATTTAGGGAACATAAAAGAGTCTCCTAGTCACCCCCATATCCACATCCTTTAATGATGCCTGAAACTCTCCATTAGTAATTTGTACCATTAGTTCACGATTGTCCTAAGTATACTCTTATAATAAGACAAACAGAAAAAGAAATACATAGAGGTCCCTAACACCATAGTGCACTGGCTCTGAATCTTTTACTCTTGTCACTGGACCTTTTGAGAAACTGGGAAAAGCAAGCTTCCGTCTCAGAAAAATGTACTTAAATGAATACACAATATGTAATTTCCATATAATTTTGGGAGTTCACAGTTCTCCTGAAGCCCATTTAAGAACCCCCTCCAGCCTAGGGTTAAGAACCCCTGGCTCAGCAGCAATGGGTTTGGCAAATTTCTTTCCCCCTAGCAAGAGTTCCTGCATATCTGGGGAACACGGGGCCTAAAGAGAGAACGCAATAATAAAGGGAAGCTCTCACTACTTCATACAATTGCCCAGAATGACCCTGTGTAGAATTCAGATTCCCATTTACAATTCATCCTCGGCAAAAAGTGTGGATTTCTCACACTGCCTGCTCCTTGGGAACAGGCTCTCATGGCTTCAGAAGTATCAATACATATTAGGAAATGCTCAACTGAGATAACTGCCAAACAGGTCCTCACAACACTTGCTGGTTGATCACATTACCTGAGAAATGAGGCGTAGGAAAGTTTTAACACCTTATGAATAAAGCGGGCTCACCTCTGAGGTTTTCGAATATCCCAGAGTCCCACTCCTTCCTTTGAATTGGCTGTGGCCAATAACCTGGGCTCCACGGGGTTAAACATGACACTATGAAAGGCTGATGGATAGTTTGCCAGGCAGAAGGGCTCTGTGAAAAGAGAAATCATGATCAGTTCATTCTAGGCACCTTTGGGCCAGGGGCAGGGAGATAGGCAGAAGTGCGGATGTTGAGTAGGAGCATGCTCTTTAATGACCACTCCCATGGCCTGGAACCCAATGTAGTATATCATCCCACTAGTCACCTGTACTCACAAAGTCCCCATGAGTCCCATACACAGCAACTAAACACATTTGACCACATTTTAAGCTATAATACTCAGACATATATATTAGCTATCTATTTAAATCCTGTGACAAAATGAAAATGGCTACTAAAAATGTTTAATAGTAAGTAAAACTAAATTCCGCATAAGCTAAAAAAATTCACAACCAATTCCTGGTAGAACTGTTATATCTTTAATCCAAATTTATTAGTTTTAGAAATTAAAAGTTTTTACACTGCACACAGATTTAATGAAGACAAAGAAATCAATGAAAAAATTAAGGCAAAACAATAATGTCGTTTTCCCTTCTGGTTCACAATGTTCCCTAAATTGAAAATAAAGTGGCCTCAGTCTAGAATTTTATGATTTTACTTCCAATATTAGAATATTTTTTTAAAAAAAGAAAGAAAGGTGCCTAATACTTGAACTTCTCTTGCACCCAACCAGCTCCTAATCAACTTCATCTAGAAACTGCATCTCTGTGCAGAAATTAGCAGGCTCCAGGTAAGGAAGAAATCACTTAGTTGCCTAAGAGGACATACTCCCATGGAACCTGTTAGAGTAATACATAGAAAGCACTTCTCAGCCTAAGACTTCCATATGCAGTA
The DNA here is from genome assembly GCA_008086735.1 of Cheirogaleus medius. NCBI lineage: Eukaryota > Metazoa > Chordata > Mammalia > Primates > Cheirogaleidae > Cheirogaleus > Cheirogaleus medius. The sequence goes on along the minus strand of VBSM01002121.1, from coordinate 1,034,004 downwards.
CTTCACAGGCCTCTGGGCAAGTGAAGCACTCAGTTATCTCAGTCATCAAGCAGTTCAGACAAAGGCGAATCTCACCTACCAAGCACATAGGACTGACTCACCCACAGCTGCTGCTTGCTGCTACCTTACCTGCCTGACCCTAAGAACAAGCTTTACTTATAGCCCAAAACTCAAATATGAGCACAGCCCAATACATTAAATGCTTGGAATACAGAAAGACAAAAAGACCCAGATTCTGTGAGACAAAGCAGTCAGGATAATAACTGCGTGTACACAGGTGTGATCATTACAAAAGTGCACTGAAGGCCAGAGTGGGTGTGACAGTGGCACTGAGGGTGATGCCGGAGGAATGGGTCTTTTGAAGACAGGCAGAGTTACAGACAGAACTCTCTCTGCAGGAAATGAGCTGAAGAGATGTATTTCCTGAAGAACTTTGGAGAAAGTTAACAAAACAAGTTCTTCATTTTACATGTCAGAGACTCACAAGGCACATTTGGAAGAGGCACTCACACAAACCCCTTTATTTTAATTTTTTAAAGACAGGATCTCACTCTGTTACCCAGGCTGGAGGGCAGTAGCAGGATCACAGCTCACTGTAGCCTTGAAATCCTCCTGGGCTCAAGCGATCCTTCTGCCTCAGCCTCCCAAATAGCTGGAACCACAGGTATACGCGCCACCACGCCTGGCTAATTTTTTTAAAATTATTTTTGCAGAGACAGGGTCTCGCTATGTTGCCCAGGCTGGTCTCAAACTCCTGGCCTCAAGTGATCCTCCTGCCTTGGCTTCCCAAAGTGCTGTGATTACAGGTGTGAGCCACCATGTCTGGCCAACAATTTCCTTTAAACAGAGTATACTAGCCATCATTTTAAGATCCTATACATAGATAAGGTGAGGTTCTGTGGTCCTTTCAACAAAGTAACAAGCCTGAAGCTGGGATGCAAGAAAGTGCATGGCACCCCCATTCTCTGTAAACAAACAATAATATGTGCATGTCAGCAGCATACACAGAGCTGGCCCTTAGTGGCTATCCTTTACAGTGAGGCACCATATCTTCTGCTCCTTGGGGCCACTAAACATCAAGGTGCAAGAGTTTGTGGAGATTCACAGGTGGGTAGAGAAAGGTTGGCAAAGGTGCCTCACTTCTGACTACTCTTGGGTAGGATAAGACCTCCAAAGACATGCATCTTATGCCATGTGAGTTTCACATTTCCTCTCCCTTAATGTCACTTGCACCTAGATAACTCAGGCCATAAATTGGATGTGCAATGAACTTGTCATCAACCTGTTCAACACAATCCAACAACTTTTTGCACAGTGACCCTACCTCCATGGGGAGACTCCCGGATGTCCCAAATAAGAACCCGGCCATCATCTGAGGAACTGGCAAAAATGTTGTCATTCACTGGGCTTACCGACAAGCCATATACTGCATCTTCATGAGCAAACACATCCAAGGTCTCACTGCTGAGAGACAGAGAGCAAGAAAGAGGCACACACATACACACAAACACAGTGCAGAGTCCCATCCCTCCAGTATCTAGGGTACAGTCTCTTCCATTTCTAGGAGAAGTCAACCCAGCTAAACCCAGAGGATATTATATTTCCTAAAAGGTAGGTATTCAACTTTTGTTTAAAAAAAAAAAAGGTACTATTAAAGAGAGTTTTTACAGATGTCATTTTGTACTAAATAAGCATGTTTAAAAGTGACTCAATAGCTGAGTTTTGTGTTTTTGTTTATTACAGAATGTATCTGCTTATATACAAATTTGGGAGCAGAGCTTGATTTCCAAAAACCAAAGAAAACCTTTAAGGCAGCCAAATCTGATGCCAGCAGGGGTGGAAGAGGGATCTCCTAGCAATCTGGCATGGTGATTAACAGCATGACTCTGACGCCAGACTGCCTAAGTTCAGATCCTAGCACCACCTGACCTAACACCTCTGCACCTCCATTTCCTCATCTGTAATGGAGATCACAATAGTATCTCCTCATAAAATGATTGTGAGGGTTAAATGAACTAATACACACAGAGCATTTAGAATGGTGTCTGGCAAATAGTAAGAACTCAATAAATATTAGCTATTATTGCTATTATTAAATATTATACTCCCTTCTTTTCCAACCTCTCCTTATAAATTTTCACCTAAAAACTATACTTTCATACCAACTTTGCAAATCCCTTTTTCTTTTATAAATCAAAACTTTATTTCAGGCCTGGCGCGGTGGCTCACGCCTGTAATCCTAGCACTCTGGGGAGGCTAAGGTGGGCGGATCGTTTGAGCTCAGGAGTTTGAGGCCAGCCTGAGCAAAATCGAGACCCCGTTTCTACCAAAAATAGAAAAAATTAGCCAGGGCTTGGTGGCGCACGCCTGTAGTCCCGGCTACTCCGGAGGCTGAGGCAGAAGGATCGCTTAAGCCCAGGAGTTTGAGGTTGCTGTGAGGTAGGCTGACACCACGGCACTCTAGCCCAGGCAACAGAGTGAGACTGTCTCAAAAAAAGCGCAAAAAAAACCCTTTATTTCAAAACTTGTACTGGAATCTTTTTTAGAAAAGGATAGCTGGTTTTACGCTATTTTTCTCAAAAAAACAAAAACTATTTTGATCTAAAGAGATATCTGCCTCTCTTAATATGAAAAAGAGTCAATCACCTTCACACATCAACAATCTATTTACCTTTCAACATCATGGAGGATAACTTGCTCATCATTTCCTGTAAAGAAAAAAATCAGACATTTGATAATTCCTGCAAGGTGGTCCCTGTCCACATTACAATTTAGTATTTAAAAGTTTTCAGGGATCGAAAGAAAATCTGAGCAAAACAAGAAGAAAAAAAAAGAAAGAAAGAAAAGAAAATTATTTTAAACAAAAAAGAAAAAAAATGTACAGTGTACACCTTAAGATGGCAAGTAGCTTAATGGGCTAGCAGGGGAGGGAAATGAGGCCACACAGATAGATCAGGGTTTAGACTTTATTCTGTGAGCATTATAAGTCAAAGGTTCACATGGTCAAACCTTTATGTTTAAAAAGAAAACTTGTATAAGCAATGAATTCAAAGGAGGGGTTAGAGACTGGTAGCAGAAATCACAGAGGGCCATTGCAACAATCCAGGCCAAAGATGAGGACCTGAAGCAGAGCAGTGGGTATAAAAAGAGAACAGAAACTAAAGGATGAATATGAGAGACTTTCAGGACAGATCTGACAGTACCTGATATCTGACTAGATGTGTAAATGAAAGAAAGGCAGGTTAGAGGATGACTTCAAGATCATTATTAGAATGAACCATGTGAAATTACAATTTTTGTAAGTTGAAAATGATTAAATGTCAATATTTCGTAAAGTTACACCTAATAGTTTATATAACTGGAGGAGTGTTAATAATACCTGAGAAAGGAAATCCAGCAGAAAAAGAGGAAATTTGGGGGCAGGGAAGGACTAATAATGTTAGTTTCATATCTGTTGCATTTAAATTGCTTTTGGAACACAAGTAGATACCCAGTGGGGAAATATGCAGCTCAAAAAAGAGGTAAGGGCTAGAAATTTGGTGGTCAGAAAGGGGTGTGGTTGATAGAGGCCATTACCAAGGGAGGAAGGGAGGGAAGGAGGAAGGAAGGGAGGAGAGAAAAGACAGACAGACAGACAAACTACCCAAATACGTAGTACTGCTATAATGCAGAGAAGACAAGCTATGGGAAACTAAGAATTCCACAACTCAATGAGATACAGGAGGAAAAATAAGAAGTTATTTTAGCACTTCTTTCTCTAAAATCCCAACCACAGTGAATTTCCCAAGGTGGTATCTCCCTTCTCACCTCCAGAGAATACTTTGGTGTTCCCACTGTTGAAAGCCAGGCAAAAAATGTTGGAATGGTGCTCTCCTTTCAGCTGTATGGGCTTGACCCTGGAGTGGATGGCTTCTTCCATGTGCCATAGCAGAACCCGGCGGTCATCTCCTCCTTAAGAAGGGAGTAAGAATCTAGGGTTAAAACAGCTAATGTTGCAAGGCTGACACTTGGTTTTGCCAGCCTCAAATCTCATCCTTTCCAAAACTGCACCTCCACAGCTCCGTAAGACTCTGATGGGGCACATAAAGCCAAGATTCTACCCCCATCAGTAGGCACATGACCTCTAGGCCACTCACTCTCTCCCAGGAATTGAACCTTAAACAATTCAATATAGAAATTGAAAGGGATAAGCACTGATATTGAGATCCCTAAAACCATGCTGTTTCTGTCTTTCCACAGCCCAGTTGTTTAAATATTTCTTCATATGCTACCTAGAATCCTTTAGCTAAAGTCCTATTTTTAGTTTAATAGACCCTGAGTTGATTTTTATTGCTTGCAACCAAAGAACGCTAAGGTAATATTTCTAGAGTAACTGTTTTCAAAACAATCTCCTTGATATGATCTCATAACTATGAGACACTGTACAAATGACAACTAAGGAATCACCTGATTCTTACAGTAGGAGATCTAGACAGAATCGGCTCTCATGAAGCTCAGCCCAGCTCTTACCTCTGCATAACTCTCAATACTCTGAATTAAATGAGCAATATTACACTACATCAGCCAGATCCTAGAGAATGAGAATATATATATTCTACATATTCTTTATATTTGCAAGATTCATTAAAAATATCTGGAAGGATGAAAAGACTTAACAATAGTTATTATTTCTAGGAAATAGGATTAAAAGAGAGAAGTAGAGGACAGATTGGGATTTTACTTTTACTTTTTATAACAAACTTATATTTTCATAATAAAAATATAAGTTACAACAGCAGCAAATCATAGCAAGCTCTGTATCTCTGTCTCCCCTCCTCCATTCAACTAAAAATACAATAGCCAAAAATTATAGCACATCCATACAGGGCACACTATGAAGCCATTAAATTGGTAAATCTATAAGAGCTAATGCAGAAAGATGTCCAAACATCTTCATTAAGGGGGAAAATGAGGTATAAAACAGCATGTATACCAACATCCATTTATTTGTATAAAACAAATTTTTAAAAAGCTCCATGACAGCAGGAACCTTGTCAGTTTCATTCACTGTGAAATACCCAGCACCTAAATGAGTGTTCCAAAGAGTAGGCATTGAATGAATATGCTTACACTTGCATATCTATGCTTGTATTTGCCCAGCCATATCTAGATGGCTATAAAGGAGTTATTTACAGTGCCCACTATTTAACTGTTAGGCTGGGTTTGAGATTTTTTGTGAGTGTGTGATAAAATAAGTACATATACAGTGTTGTACAACTATTACCACTATCCATCTCCAAAATTTTTCATCAGCCCAAAATGAAACTCTATACCCAATAAATAATAATTCCTCTTAGCCCCTAGTAACCACTATTATGCCTTCTGCCTCTATGAATTTATCTACTCTAGGTATCTCATATAAGTGGAATCACACACTATTTCTCCTTTTGGGTCTAGCCTATTCATTTAGCATAATGTCTTTCTTCAAGGTTCATCCATGTGTAGCATGTATCAGAATTTCATTCCTTTTTAAGGCTGAATAGTATTCAGTTGTATATATACTTTTGTATGCATATTTTGTTTATCCATTCATCCACTGATGGACATTGGGGTTGTTTCCATCTTTTGGCTATAGTGAATAATATTGCTATGAATATGGGTATACAAATATCTGTTTGAGTCCCTGTTTTCAGTTATTTTAGGTACACGCACTATTGGTAAACTTTTATATTTTAATGTTTACTTTATACATTTCTGTACTGCTTAACTTTTGCCATACATATATCTTTTATAATAAAAATTAACAGAAAATACGGTAGCCAAATCATACTTACTTTCCCTCCCCTAGAAAGAAGTTATCTTTGTTTCTTGAGTTCCTTTGTTTCTTAACTTCCTTCTTCCTTCCATTGTTGGTCAAAATAAAGTTCTATGTCTCCCTCTAAAGTATTTCATTGTCCACTAGATTGAAACCTTAAGTATAGCCCACAGTGTTCTGTGTTTATGATTTGCCTATTCTAACTATGAGTTCTCTGGCCTGGGATGGTAACTAAATTCTGTATCTCTTAGAAATTTACCATTCTGTAAAACATCAAGTTACAGTCATGTAAATAATGGTTTGGGGTTTTGTTGTTTTATTTTATTTTAATGAAAATACAAAAGGCTTTTCACCCTACTAATAGATTTAGACAGGCCATGGGCACTTTAGTTCTCCATAGTTCACTCCTATTGTTTCCCCCAACACTGAAGCCATGAGTCAGGGACTTATCACTGCTTTTCCTACTGTGTTTTTTATATTAAAGAAATATTTCTCCTTGGATGATAGAATATGGCAGAAATGAAAAAAAAAAAAAGAAATATTTCTCTATACTTATGTCTCTAGCAAAAGTGGAAAATTAAAGGAGATACCCACATGTTTCTTCTACTTGCTCATGTTTCTAACCTAATCCCCTGTGCCTCAAATATAAAATGGTGATCATACTAGTTCTTCTACCCTCATTGGTTTTATAGATTATAAAGTCAAGTACAAGAGAATAAACTTGTCAAGATCACACAATAAGTGATTGAACTAAGATTCAAAAGCAAGCAGTGAAGACTTCATAACCCCCACTCTTAAGTACTATTCTATACTGCCTGCCTTATAGAACAAAAAATGAACCATAACAAAGCAAATTCATCTGACGGACAATTGAAGGGATCCTCTGTCTTATTATCATAACTCAAAAATATCTAGGTAAGAATAAAATAAGGAAGCACAGGAGTAAAAACAGAAGCAGACTTAACTGGAGTACCAGGACAGACTGCCTGAGATTATAAGGATTCTAGCAATGCACAAAACTGGTAATTTTTGGATGTTTGGCCCCTCCAAATTTCAAGTAGAAATTTGATCCCCAGTGTTGAATGTCAGGAATGTAGGGCCTGGTGGGAGGTGTCTGGGTCTTCTGGGAGATCCCTCATGAATGGCTTGGTGCCCGCCCAGTAATAATGAGTTCTCATTTTATTAGCTCCAGAGCTTGACACCACCTCCTCCCTCTCTTTGCTCCTTCTCTCACCATGTGACATGCCTACTACCTCTTAGCCTTCTCCTTTGATTGTAAGTTCCCTGAAGCCCTCACCAAAAGTGGACGCTGGCAACCAAGCTTCTTGTACATTCTGCAGAACCATGAGCCAAATAAACCTCTTTCCTTTATAAATTACCCAGCCTTAGGCATTCCTTTATAGCAGCACCAAATGGACTAACACATGGCCTGACACCCAGAAGACGCAAAGAATTCCTATAAACAATTTTTAAAACTCCAATAGGAAAAGACAACTCACAGAAGAGGAAACCCAAATAGTGAACAGATACTACAAAGCTGTCGTCCCCAACCCCCAGACCATGGCCAGGCACAGGTCTGGGGCAGTACCAGTCCATGGCCTATTAGGAACTGGGCCGTGCATCACCGCCTGAGCTCCGCCCCCCTCCCCCCACATCCCCATCCATGGAAAAATTGTCTTCCATGAAACTTAGAACCCGGCTGCACAACAGGAGGTGAGCAAGAGAAGCTTCATCTGTATTTACAGCTGTTCCCCATTGCTTGCATCACAGCCTGAGTGCCTGAGCTCCACCTCCCCCGGCCCCTTCCATGGAAAAATTGTCTTTCATGAAACCAGTCCCTGGTGCCAAAAAGGATGAGGACCACTGCAAAGGATCTCAAACTCTATAGTAATCAGGGAAATTAAAATTATAATTTAGACACATTCTCACAAAGTGGCACAAGGAAATATATAAGAATGTTTGCTGTATCACTGTTCATAATAACAAAAATACTGTAGTTGACATAAATATCAATTCAGGAATGGATAAATTTTATACATTTACAAATACAAGTGAAATCTAAACATGATGGAACACCATACAGCAGTTAAAATGAACTAGGGATAAGTGTACCAATATGAATAAATCTTGAAAACCTAACAATGGTAATAAAAGTTTCAAAAAGATATGAAAAAGATAACATTTAAGCATGTATTTTTAAATATATAAAAGCACTATATGTTATTTATGGATAAACACACATATAGTAGAAGAGCCCTTTAACTGTATCTGTAAAGTTTTTTTTCTTCAAAAAAAATAGATAAGTGATTATTATAGCAAGGTTGTGGGATATATGGTTAATAAACAAAAGTCAATCACTTTCCTATATACCAGCAATGAACAAGTGGAATTTGAAATGAAAAACATATTACCATTTATATTATTAGCACCCTAAAAATGAAATATTTAGGTATAAATCTAACAAAATATGTACAAGATCTATATGAATAAAACCACAAAACTATGATGAACAAAATCAAAGAAGAACTAAATAAATGGAGAGATATGCTCATGGACAGGAAGACTCAATATTTTTAGTTCTTCCCAACCTGATCTATAAATTCAATGCAATCCAGTCAAATTCCCAGCAAGTTATTTTGTGGTTATCACCAAACTCATTCTAAAGTTTATATGAAGAGGCAAAAAACCCAGAATAGCCAACACAATTTTGAAGGAGAAGAAAAAGGTTGGAGGACTGACACTATCTGACTTCAAGACTTACAAGCTATAGCAATCAAGACACTGTGGTACTGGTAAAAGAATGGACAAGTAGATCAGTGGAACAGAATACAGAAGCCAGAAATGAATCCACATAAATATAGTTAACTGATCTTTGACAAAGAAGCAAAGGCAAAACAATCAAACAAAGATAGTCTTTTCAACAAATGGTTTTAAAACAACTTGACAGCCACATGCAAAATATGAATCTAGACAGAGACCTCACACCCTTAATAAAAATTAACTCAAAATGGATCAGAGATTTAGATGTAAAAGGCAAAACTATAAAACTCCTAGAAGATAACAAAGGAGAAAACCTAGATGACCTTGGGTATGGCAATGACTTTTTAGATACACCGCCAAGGCACAATCCATGAAAGAAACAATTGGAATTGAAATTGATCAGCTGAATTTCATTAAAATTAAAAACTTCTGCTTTGCAAAAGTCAGTGTCAAGAGAATGAGAAGACAAGCCACAAAGCAGGAGAAAATATTTGCAAAAGACACATCTGATAAAGGACTGCTATCCAAAATATACAAAGGGCCAGGCACAGTGGCCTATAATCCTGGCACTTTGGGAGGCCAGAAGTTCAAGATCAGCCTGGGCTGTCACATAGCGAGGCCCTGTCACTATAAAAAAAAAAAAAAAAATTTAGCCGGGCATGGTGGTGCACACCAGTCCCAGCTACTCAGGAGGCTGAGGAAGGAGATCACTTGAGCCCAGGCAGACTGGGAGACAGAGTGAGGCCTTGTCTAAAAATATATATACACACAAATACATATATGCATACACACACAAAGAACTTCTAAAACTCAAAAATAAGAAAACGAACAATCTGTCAGAGTGCAGTAGCTCATGCCTATGATCCTAGCACTCCGGGAGGCCGAGGCAGCAGACCAGCCTGAGCAAGAGCAAGACCTCGTCTCTACAAAATATAGAAAAATTAGCAAGGCATAGTGGTGCATGCCTATAGTCCCAGTACTCGGGAGGTTGAGGCAGGAGAATAACTTGAGCCCAGGAGTTTGAAATTGCAGTGAGCTATGACGATGCTACTGTACTCTAGCCCTGGCAACAGAGCAGGCAACAGAGGGAGACCTTGTCTAAGAAAGAAAAGAATGAAGGGGAGGGGAGGGGAGGGGAGGGGAGGGGAGGGGAGGGAAGAAAGGAAGTCCAATTTAGAAATGGGTCAAAGACCTTAGGAAATACCTCACTAAAAAAGATATGCAGATGGCAAATAAGAATATGAAAAGAAGCTCCACATTATACTGTCATCAGGAAATTGCAAACTAAAACAACCAGATACTACTACACATCTATTAGAGTGGTCAAAATTGAGAACACTGACAATATCAAATGCTGGTGAAAATGTGTAGCAACAAGCAATCTCAATTACTGCTTCTGGGGTTGCAAAATGATACAACTTTGAAAGACAGTTTGGCAGTTTCTTACAAAAATAAACATACTCTTACCATACAATCCAGCAATCAGATTCCTTGGTATTTACTCAAAGGAGCTGAAAACTTATGTCTACACAAAGACCTGCACACAGATATTTATTGCAGCTTTATTAATAATTGCCAAAATTTGGAAGCAATCAAAATGTCCTTCGGTAGGTAAATGGATAAACTTTGCTATATCCAATGAAATGTTATTCTGCGCTAAAAAGAAATGAGCTATAAAGCCATGAAAAGGCATGGAAGAACCTTAAATGCATATTACCAAGTGAAAAAGGCTAATCTCAAATGGCTGCATACTGTGTGATCCCAACTATATGACACTCTGGAAAAGACAAAATCATGGAGACAGTAAAAAGATCAGTTGTTGCCAGGGTTGTGAGAAGGGGGTAAATAGATGGAACAGAGGGGATTTTTAGGGCAGTGAAAATCCTCTGTATGATATTATAATGATTAATACATGCCATTATACATTTGTCTAAACACACAGAATATATAATACAACTGACAGTGAACCTTAATGTAAATTTATAGACTCTAGGTGATTATGGTGTATCAGTATAGGTTCATCAATTGTAACAAATGTACCAGTGTGTTGGAAGATTTTTTTTTTTTGAGACAGGGTCTCATTCCAGGCTGGAGCACAGTGGCATGATCATAGCTCACTGCAGTCTCAAACTTCTGGGCTCAAGCAATCCTCCTGCCTC
>VBSM01002121.1:994394-1009686 GCA_008086735.1 Cheirogaleus medius | reverse complement strand
TTTGAGACAGGGTGGATCTCAAGCTGTTGCCCAGGCTAGAGTGCAGTGACATCATCATATTATAGATTACTGCAACCTCAAACTCTCTTGGGCTCAATCAATCCTCCTGCCTCAGCCTTCTGAATAGCTGGGACTACAGGCATGTGCCACCACACCCAGCTACAGAAGACTCAGATTTTAATCCTGATTGTACTACCTTCTAGCTGTGACCTACTGAGCAAATTATTTTACCTCTTTGCTCCTTTGTTTCCTTGTATATAAAATAAAAGATTTCACTGAGATGATCATTAGTCCTTTCTAGCAACAAAATTCTGTGATTCTATGGAGACAGAACATCAGAAGCATAAGATCATAAGTAAGAATGGTGAAATTAATACTCTAACCAGATCACTTAAATTTCTTTAATGATGACATTTCACAACATGAAAGACATTCTACAGCCAATTGGCCATATACCAGAAAAAGTAATTCCTGAAACCCATTTCGGGGGTCAATTTGTACACTTGAAAGGGCCAACTTTTACTACAAATATACTCTGGTGCTGCATAGAAACTCCACTAAAGTAAATCTATAATATGGCTTTAATATCATATCCACTTTTGGTTTAAAAGTCCTCAGAAAAAAATCTCAACTTAGTGGAGAATAGTTCCTTAAAATCAACTCTGCGAAGAGGAACAAGCCACAAGACTTTAAAAAAAAAATACAAGTAAACAGTAGAACAAGAACTATAAGAAGATGTATACAGAAAGGAAAGGGTAACATTAGCCTCTGGACCTTGCATTTTCCTAATGGTTTTAGCCTTTTTTCCCCCTTTTCTAATGAAAAGATGAGGGGCCAAATGACTAACCCAAACACTTTGCCTCTCAGGCTCTATCTAGTACTTTGAAAATGGCAGCTGAAAGACCTGAGGTAGGGAGCATGGAGGCTTTTCCACCAGAGGCATTCAATCATTCCATGGTTAATGTGAGGGGTTAGGAGACAGGCGCTTTAGATTTACTTGAGTACCAGACAGTTCAGATCAGTGTTAAGTAGATGACCATATAATTTATCATCCAAACTTGAACCTTTTTAAGAATGAAAGGAGCACTAATAATTACACCAGGGCCATGGGGGAATTTAGGGCAGTCCCAAGTAAACCAGCATATATGGCCAGCTTAGTTATAAACGACTCTAGCAGGCAGTAAGCAAGGCAGGCAGCGAACCTGGAGTTACCTTATCAATCTTATAAAGTAATCTTACCTCACCTTATCAACCAGCAAGAGTCTAAGCAGAGGCAGAAAAAAGGTGGGAATCAGCCCTTCTGCCAACATTTTCTCTGCTACCAGATCTATTATAAACCTGTCAATTTCCTCAGCTGCCATTTTCTCATTGACTCCTACATATCCCATTCCTCAAGAATATAACTTTCATTTTAAAATTAACCCTGATGGGAAAATAGTACTAGAGTACAAGGGCCTGACCTCCTATGAATATCAACTCTGTAACCTGAGTGGGACATGATAGAATCTCTGGTATTCAACACTGCAAGGAGCAAAGAGTGAGCAAGGTGGCAATGAAAGTGTGAACATGAAGGCATGGGAAGAGCAGATAACTAAAGTGACAAACTACCACTATCAAGTCTTGCCCTAAATCTCTAAGAAAACCAATGCGAAGAGCAAATTGAGTCTAAGATCATAACCTACAGGGCAACCCTCCTTGTTCACATATTCAATGAATGGCCCTAAAAATGAAAAGCCTTCTTTTGCACAGAAGCAGAGTGAAGTTGCTGGTTGACAGAAGTAAATTTTACTTACAAGAACACTATGCTTCAAATTCATTAAGGATTAAATAGGTTTATCATCTGGTCTAGGAGTCTCACTTCCCTTTATGATACTGTGTCTGTGGAAAAGTGCTTCCAAATGACTTACCAGTGCTCGCCGGGCAAACAAGCCCATGTTACATGTTTACACCTTCTTCCAAAAAACACTTTATTCTGAAGCACAAGTATTCATCTGTGCCCCAGGCATAGATATTTTCTCCACATGTATGACTATATGAGGAAAGATACCTATTTCTGTTGGCTGAAATTCAGCCAAATATAATCAATCAGCATGCTCTCTACAGTTATCAACCTCAAATTACAAGTTCAGTAAACAAATATGCATTGTTTGTACTTTTAGTAGGGCTAATGGATACTTGGTAACCAGAGCTAAAGTAGGGAGTTTAACCCAGTGGGAGTTAGTCACATGGTTTATGTAAGCAAGTATGGAACACAAAAAGGGTGAAAAAGGAGACTTTGGATGACTACAAAGACCAAAATCCAGGTGAGGTGATTTCTAGCACCAAGAGAGATCTGTTGAGTAGTGAATACTGTGGCTGTGAACAAACTAGCTTATTTTATTAGCTCCAAGACTACTTGCTCCATCTCCTTAATCCCACCCACCTTCCTCCATTTGCAGTTAGCAAAGTATCAGAGGGACAGCACGATGAGAATGAGGGGAAAAAATCAGATCCTTTAAAAATGTATATAACATTGTAAAAAGTTCAGAGCAGTTAGCAATGTGTCTTAGAATATATGCAGACCCAGCCTGGAAATCCAGCTCTGCCACAAAACATGGGAGCTTTCACAAGTTACCTAACTTCTCTAAGCCTCAGTTTCCTCACACATAATAAAAGGATAATAGTACTATACCTAGGCCAAGCACATGGCTCACATCTATAATCCTAGCACTTTCAGAGGCCCAGGCATAAGGGTCGCTTAAGGCCAGGAATTCAAGACCAGCCTGAGCAACATAGTGAGACCCCGTCTCTACAAAAAATTAGCCAGGCATGGTGGCACACTTGTAGTTCCAGCTATGCAGGAGGCTGAGGCAGGAGGATCATTTGAGCCCAGGAGTTTGACAGTGCAGTATATGATGACACCACTGCACTCTAGCCTGGGCAACAGAGCAAGATCCTGTCTTAAAAAAAAAAAAAAAAAATAGTACTATCCCTAACTTAGAAAAGATTCTTGTAAGCAGTACATATGCCTGGAACGTGAAATGCCCCCAAATAGTATTTGATAAATGAATGACATCATCAAATATTAGCTATTTTTTTCATTAAACATTTATTTTTATAGACAGCAATATCCTAGTGGAACATTGGGTATGGCATCCCTACTTAATTTGGTAGACACTGGGGAATGCCATAATTTTTTTGGAGATTAGCAGGGAATGTAAGACAATGAGAGCTAAGTTTTAGGAAGCTTATATTATAATGGCAGTGGTAACTAAGTATTAAAACTGAAAAGAACAAAAATGTGGAAAGCAGTTATTGGAACCAAATTTTCTACAACGACCAAAGTAATAGACCATGGTAATAAAAATCTTTTTTCATCCCTAGAATTACACTTCATTTAACCACAAAAAATGAATTCTAATATCTATTTGTCTACTAATGCCTTGCCTGTTTCTCTGCATTATAGAAACCTCAGCAGTAATTTATCAATGTCTTTTCTTGATTCTTTAGCACTTAGTTTTGACAATTAATGAAAAAACCTTCAAATGTCCTTGCCTTTCTACACTCTAGGTAACACTGGCTATTTTCCAAGTGGCAAATAAGACCTATATAGTGCTTAGCAGAAGGCCTGGCACAGGTTACAAGCTAAATAAATGTTAAATAACAATTCTTATAGTCATTAAGATTAAAGAGGCACACATAGTGGGTACTCAATAAATATTTTAAGAATAAACATACTTAAGTAGAACATGTTAACCTTATTTACAGCAAACACAGATACAATTTATCATTTAAGAGGATCAATTAGGCCGGGCAAGGTGGCTCATGCCTGTAATCCTAGCACTCAGGGAGATGAGGTGGGTGGATGTTTGAGCTCAAGAGTTCGAGACCAGCCTGAGCTAGAGCAAGACCCCGTCTCTACTAAAAAGACAGAAAGAAATTAGCTGGGCAACTAAAAATATATATATATATAAAAAATTAGCCGGGCATGGTGGCATATGCCTGTAATCCTAGCACTCTGGGAGGCCGAGGCAGGAGGATCGCTCGAGGTCAGGAGTTCAAAACCAGCCTGAGCAAGAGTGAGACCCCATTTCTACTAAAAACAGAAAGAAATTAATTGGCCAACTAAAAATATATAGAAAAAATTAGCCGGGCATGGTAGCGCATGCCTGTAGTCCCAGCTACTCAGGAGGCCGAGGCAGGAGGATCGCTTGAGCCCAGGAGTTTGAAGTTGCTGTGAGCTAGGCTGATGCCACAGCACTCTAGCCTGGGCAACAGAGTGAGACTCTGTTTCAAGAAAAAAAAGGGGGTTATCTAATGTAGTATTTTCCCAAGCTTCAGTCAATCCTGATCTCCTCCTGATTTTTGCCATATCCACATAACACCTTTACCAGTATTTTTCTTTAAATTGACTTTTAAAAATTTAATCTCACCTTAAGTAATAAATCCATTAAAAAGCTTTTATTCATGTTAATTTTTCTAATGTGTATAAAAATAAATATTTTAACTATCAAAGTTTATTCAAAGATCACCTAAATACAGCTTATGACTCAAATTTTGGCAAATAGTAACCTAATATTTATAACTTAAAATAAAAATATTTAATGGACAGAGAATTGAACAGAAAAGAAATGGAATTTCATATTCTCACAATAATCCAAGAGTTAATCCAAGCCAATTAACATTAGTTTTCATTATATATATAGATTTTTAAATACGTGGGGCAACAAAAATTGAAAACAGAATTGATTCCTTCTTAACCTATATAACCTTCATCTGAATTAGGATTTTATTTCCTTTAATTTTAAAAGACTTTAATACCACTACTGACTATCTAAATTCAAACTAAAATAACAAGAAAAGCAATTATTTTCTTTTCTTAAAACCATCAGAAAGAAATAAAAGATCAAAATTAAGCGCCACATTTATTAGCAATGGAAGTGCTCTTATGAACATGCTCTCTTTGCCTCACTCAATGCATGAGAAAATAAAGGCACCGAATTCTGGGTTTTGTTTTTCATTTTTTGGTCACCCAGGCTAGAGAGCAGTGGCACAGCCGTAGCTCACTGCAGCCTTAAACTCCTGTGCACCCACTTCTTAACTTGGAATTCAGATAGCATTATCCATTTGTGTGTCATGTTTTACTGGTCAATAAAGTTTCCCAGATCTAAATGACTCCAATTGTACTTTAACACCAAATCCATCAATAATCAGTGAATGAGCCCATGCTTATATCTGGGGCTGACACTTTCAATATGGTGGCCAGGATACATAACTGAGGGCTATCGCTCTCCTTAGGAACTCTTAACAATCAAAAATGCATTGGCATAAAGCAAATTAACAATGATCCTTTAAACAATACTAAACACAAAGACAATTTTTTGATGTGTTAATAAAGCCTAAGGAGTCTAATGATCAAGAGCTAAAACTCACTAGGTTATTTTAAAGCAGAAATGACAAACTAAGGCATAATTCTGAATTTTCCACCCTTTGATAGATATCAATTAGCTGACTGAAGAAAAAGTGGGACAAGTAATGCTTATTTGTAAGTATCTGTATTACTTTATCCTTATGTCATGATCCCTATAATTTATCATAGCAAAGTCCCCAAGGCCATCTCTAGCGGCCTTCTTTCTTTCCCACCAGATTTCATAAGCAAGAGCACTCTGGCTATATTAAGTATGGCAAAGCAGAGAAAAACCAAGTATCTATTGAAGTATCATAAGGCAGAGAGGAGAAATTAAAAAGGATCATGTCCTGTTACAAATGAGAATTACACTCCTAAAATGTCAGCTTCTCAAGAGCATAATTTATATTTGCTTCATCATCCCTGTTCTTCTCATAGCTCCTTTCTTTATAAATAGTATCCAATTAAAAACTATGTGTTGAACTAATAAACAGACCAAAGAATAAAATTTAATATTTTCCCAGCAATGGACTGCCAATAAATAGAAAAGGCGAGAAGAAAATTCAAGGATTGATTCCCCAATTACCTTGTCAAAATGTATATACTATGAAAGCTTTTCAAAGTCAGAAATCTGCCCCACCACTGGCCATATTTCTCCTAATAACTAACAAGGACTAAGCAATTCATTCTAATTAAGTACATGAGTAGTTTTAATAAAGTCAACCCTTATTTAACTGACTAAAGCCAAATGCCTTACCTATAGATAATGTGACTTTAGACTAATTTATTTACAAAAAACTGATTCTACAAAATGTGATATAACTAGTGACTGGCCAACAGGAAATGACCATTAATAGGTTCAAATTAAGCATATAGTTATAATTATCACTATTATTTGATGTTTAAAAATACTCTTTAATGACAATTCTGGTTAAGCTTACTCACAAAGCATTTTTAACAGTTCATCTCATGGAGATCTTTCTCAATTTTTCATGTGTACTATGCCATGTGCAGTAAATATTAGATGTTGAAGGTGTCAATCTCCTAAAAGCTTTTTATGACGTTCAAGCAAAACAACAACAGTTGCAGCAGTAGCAACCAGAGCAACATTGTGAGTTAGGCCCTTGTGCTAAGAATGTTCCAAATGTTATTTTATTCAATCCTCACCACAACCTCTGAGGTATTATTATCCTTATTACATGGATGAGGAAACAGACAAGAAGAGGGAAAATGACTTGTCAAAGGTTATCCAGTTAGCAAGTAGTTGAGTTGGTATTGATCCAAAGCAGTTTGACTTAAAGGTTCATACTCCTAAGTCTCTCTATAGATCCTTAAAATGAACAATAAGGTCAGAGACCTATGTGAACTAGAAATAGGCTAAATAGTTATCCCCATTTATAAACATGATGACCAAGCAATTAAATGCCTCTCCCCATGCCCAATTCCTACATAATTAACACTTTTAAATATCATAGTTGCTAAAGCTATTTGAAAAGCCTCTGAAGGTATTTTTCCTACATTTAGTCATAAGCACAAAAAAGAGATCATAATCTCTCACTGTAACTCAAAACTTCATACTTATGGGCTATTAATCTGCTAGTTTTACAGGTTCCAATGTCTTAAACCTCAATTCAAGGGCAATAATATTATAGCAACTCCCTTCCCCAAAGAACTGAATCTTTATTTTTGTGTACTGCTAAGATTGTTTGCACAAGCCCTTTAAGAGATATAAGACGGTAAAGTTACAATCCAAGTCAGATACGCACAGAGCTAAATTCTGATTATGCTTCCAATCAGATCCCAAAAAGATGTTCATCTTCTTCCCAAAGAAAGAAGACTTTAAGCAAACATATAAAGGACCTCTTCTAGGGAAAAGGAAAAGCATAAGAGGAAGCAGTGAAGGCAATGTGCAACCAAAGACCTAAAAGGTAAACCCGGGATATCCCCTAAATATGTGTAGTACAATATAACCTCCTTGATGTTGTTAGGATCTCTTGTAAGTAACACTTCAACATACAACATTGTTCCCCATCCAACAAAGGACTAACACACAAAAATATTCTAAGAGACTGCAATCATCAAGCATAAGTTAGTCTTTATAAAAAGTAATGTTCAGGCGGGGCGCAGTGGCTCAGGCCTGTAATCCTAGCACTCTGGGAGTCCGAGGCGGGCGGATCACTTGAGCTCAGGAGTTCGAGACCAGCCTGAGCAAGAGCCAGACCCCAGTCTCTACTAAAAAAATAAAAGGAAATTAGCTGGACAACTAAAAATATATAGAAAAAATTAGCCGGGCATGGTGGCGTGTGCCTGTAGTCCCAGCTACTTGGGAGGCTAAGGCAGGAGGATCACCTGAGCCCAAGAGTTTGAGATTGCTGTGAGCTAGGCTGACACCACAGCACTCTAGCTCGGGCAACAGAGTGAGACTCAGTCTCCAAAAAAAAAAAAAAAAAAGTAATGTTCATTCAAAACCATGCAGTTTATAAAGCATTTTCACATATAATAATATTTCATTGACCATTCATTACCACTATTCAATTACTAGTGAGGGCAGTTTGTTATCTCTATTTTATAGATGAGTGAAGGGATTTACTTAAATCCATACAACATGTGACTGGTAAAGCCTCCACCTCAAATCACTTGCCATCAAATCCCAGGTGCTTTCCATACCACATTGGCCTCCTCATTTCACATTAAAAAAAATCACAGCACTATCCTGTCTGCCCAATCTGCACACAGCTATTACCAATACTGTAAGAACAAATGTCAGCTATTAATGATACCATGTGTTATAAGTACAAAAGGGAAAGAAAATAAACTCAGCATTTTCTCTGAGAGGCCTGGCACTCTGTTCAGCACCCAACCTATACTTTGCCCAATGTTGTTCTCACAGTAGGCCTTCAGGTAGGTGCTGGCATTCCCACTTATACCTCAGAAAACAGACTCACAGAGGCTTAGTAATTTGACCAAGCTCATACATTAAACAAATTACATAGTAAGGAAGTCATATTTGGGGGAAAAAAGATAAAAGATAGCAAAACTAAAAAAATAAAAACAAAAAAAAAGTAAAAAACAAAAAAAAAAAGAGAAAAAAATAGCAAATGACATAGCAGTGATTTTAACCATGTATCTTCTATACCACACTACCTTACATGGTACCATAGTGATGTCTTTTTTAGTCAACAACAGAGAAAGATAAAGTACTTTCTAGGTTAAAATACTGTACAATGTTTTAAAGTGTCAAACAACCATTTCTCTACTTGTTGCTGTCATCTCACTTCCAAGCACAGCACCTTTTCTCTTTCCTTATTTTCTCTGGTTTACTCTTAGTAACTGCTGGCCTCACTATACTCTGGAGAAAGGGCTAGTTGTTGGATAAGAAAAGTGATGTATGGCCAGGAGCTGTGGCTCATGCCTGTAATTCCAGCACTTTGGGAGGCTGAGGTGGGAGGATCACTCGAGGCCAGGAATTCAAGACCAGCCTGGACAATATGGCCAGACTCTGTTTCTCCAATTTTTTTTTTTTTTAAATTTAGTAGCCGAGCTTGGTGGCACGTGCCTGTAGTCACAGCTACTCGAGAGGCTGAGGCAGGAGGATTGCTTGAGCCCAGGAGATTGAGGTTGCTGTGAGCTAGGCTGACGCCACGACACTCAATCTAGCCTGGGCAACAAAGTGAGACTCTATCTCAAAAAAAAAAAAAAAAAAAAAATTTAGCTGGGCATGGTGGTGTGAGCCTATTGTCCTGGCTACTTTGGAGGCTGAAGCAGGAGGATTGCTTGAGCCCAGGAGTTCAAGGCTGCAGTGAGCTATGATCACACCAATACACTCCAGCCTAGGGTGACTGGGCAAGATTATCTCAAAAAAGAAAAGTAACATATCCTTAACTAACAGCATTTTATACAGTCACAGGAATCACACAAATACTATTTTTGCCCTGGTTCTAAGTTAATTCTATCAAATAGTATATGTCAGATAAAAGAAATGTGAGCCTGCCCAAACAATTAGGAAATGAAAACAATGAACAATCTATCATTTTAATCACCACTGGAGTTTTATCCAATCCAGACAAGACACAAGAACAAAATGCATAAAAATAATCTCATTACCATCCCAGAGTTTGGCATCCCACCACATTACAACATTGGGGATAGATAGCATTATCATCAAAATACTTTGTATCCCCTTTAGGTATTAACTGCTAATGAGGGACAAGGATAGAAAAGAAAAAATGTAAACATGACACTTTAAATAGTTTTAAAGTGGAAAAATTGGGAAAATTATTGAAAGACTCCCTAGAACAAAATTTAATTAGCTTTAACAAGTTAAGGTGTACTATGACTCCCAAAGGGGGCTTCCTTATCTGAAGCAAACAGGAGGAACTTTCTATTAACAGAAGCTATACTTGTAACAGAAGGTAAATAGCTAAAAGGCTTTTAACTATAACTCTATGTTCAGGGAACAAATAAGAAAAGCTACTCTGAGCCAAACTGGAGGGGCCAGTGGAAAAGCCTGCCGGGAGGACTAAGAACAGGGACAGGAGTAGATGAAAAGGAAACAGGAAGAACTGAGCTAGAAGGAGTGTGGGGGAGGGAGGAGGAGCACAAGGCAGAGAAGGCTGGAACCCAGGAAGTACTGATGGAGATGAGCAACTCAGGCCTAGAAAAGTAAAGAAATAAATGCCTAGAATCAGAAGGTCTACCAGGGACTGCCCTATCTTAAGGACCTTCCTCTTCTATAGGCTAAAATTAAGCCAAAGGAAATGAACTGGCTAAGACTAGAGAAAATGGAGTTCATTTAAGATACAGGGGAGGGTCCTGCCAAACATAGGGGAGTAATAACTGGTAGAGAATGGAGGGAACTTTTTAGTGCTTTTTAAAATGTAACCTTATACAGATGAATTGTACAGTATGTGAACTATATCAATAAATTTGTTATTTTTTAAAGTGTGTTAAGCTGGGCAATAACTACTTATGATATAATCAACATGATTAGCTCAGTTGTCTTATAAAAAAGTACTCTCAAATACCCTCACTCAAAAGGGAAAGTTTTCTTGTGTTTGGGAACATTTCTGTTGGAATCACCTTATTAATACAGAAGAGCAGTAGGAGGGAAACTGGGAGCTCAGTCTTTCTCCGTTTTTGCCCTTGGAATTTATTTGATAAAATTTTATACGGTGGTGTGGGGGAAGAAGGCTTTGTTTGGGGTCCACCTTGAAGTGGAGTATCAGATTTCTTTAGGGGATAACCTAGGGCTAAAGTCTACCTAGTCGAAGAGAAAACGATCTAGGGTGGAAGAGTCAAGTACGTTCTGTAGAAACCCCCGGAAGATTTCTCACGAAATGATCACAGAAGACTCATCTCTGCTATCCCCAAATTGGACCGTACGCCCCATGTCACTTCCGACTGTTACTCACGAAGACGGATGCTTTGCCATGATCCCAGAAGTTTCTGGCGAGGGGCCCATGACAAAATTAGAAAGCCATTTGGGGACCGACCTGGGCGAAGCTAAGCGCCACGTCCAGCGCTGGGCTCCCCTTTCATCCCTCCCAATGTAGGAAAAGGAACATAGGAGGGCACAAGGCTAGCGGGAACGCCCAATCACCCGTCTTCGCCCTCCTCCCTAGAGCCGGGTTTCAGGGAGCCGCCCCCTGACCCCCGCGTACGCCCATCCTCACCCGCCCTTGCCCCGGGCCTGCGACCCCAGGAAGGAGGGGGAGGCGGCGGCGAGCGCCCCCACCGGCAACAGGCTCACCTCCCCCGGGGCAGCTGTCGCCGCGGCCCGGCGGGCCGGGGCCTCCCCGGGAGCAATAGGCTATCGATTCAGCTGCCTGTCGCTAGGAGCCCCGGGAGAGCGAGGCCTACACCGCCCGGCCGGAGCCCCGGCCTCGATTTCGCCACTTTCCCCAAACCGGAGGGAGAGTACAGGGGCAACCAGGCCGATCTGGACGGAGGGGAGAGAAGCAGAGACCACTTGCAGCGGCAGCCGCCGGGAAAAGCGGTGCGGGCGCCGGGCTCCCGCCAACAAGTCTCCAGGGGTTCGACCACCTACCCGCTGCCTCGCAAGTTGCGCATTCAAGTTCAGGCTGGTGCCCCTTAGCCTCCAGAGCCCTCGCCACCCTCGAAACCATAATAAAAACAAGACGCGTAAGAGGCCACCACAGTAGTAAAGGAGATGGAGCTGGGCCCCTACGAACGCCGAGGGGGGGCGGCCAACAGCGACCGCCCGCCAGTCACCTCCCCTCCGCTGACCCCGCCAGCCCTCGGGACGCAGCCCCCAGCCCCTCGGCGTCCGGGTCTGTCACCGCCCGGCTCCGGGCCCCAAGACCCCTTCTTGACACCGTGGACAGGGGCTCGAGCTCCCCCTTGCCTCCAGCGCGCCTCGGCCTCCTCCCCCTCCAAATCCTAAAAATGCCCCCCGCACCTTTTAAAGTACGCGGAGGAAGAGTTTGCCGTCAAACTTTGTCAAGCGATAACCTCGCCCCCCTCCCCGACCCACACTTTCAGGGCAGTCATCAGGAGAGATCACTTTGCACTTAGGATAAAGCGAATTAAGGAGCTGTCAACCATTTTAGGTCTTTTTTATAGAAGACATCCTCTCCTTCCCCTCCCCCTGCAATGGTTTTAATTTGACACCAAACCTTCCCACCGCAGAAGGGGGGTTGAGAAGGGAGGGGGTGAGAACGGAGGGCAGGAGGAGGGTGGCGAGGGAAAGCGAAAGGGGGAGGTTGGAAAGGGGCCCGGAGGCGCGGGGAGGGGAAGGGGGTTGATTTACCTGAGACCAGCCACTGGCCTCCATTGTTGGAGAATTCAATGGCATTGACACAGCCGAAGTGGCCGAGGAGGTCCTTCTTGTAGAGGTTTCTGCAGCCCCGCAGGCGTCTCCTCTGAAAGTCCTGAGTGAGCAGGGGGTCCCCATGCAAGCCCCGCTGGGACAAGAAGCCCACCACTGACCTCATGCTGCCCCCCAGGCCAGCTCTCCTCTTCATGCTGGAACCGCCGCCGCCGCCGCTCGCGCCGCCGCCCCTCCCTCGGCCTCACGCGCGGCCGCCGCTCTCCCCCCACCCAGCCCTCCCCCCGCGCTGCGATCCGGATGGTTCTTTAACCAGCCATGGCAGGCAGAGCGAGGTGTGCAGACACTCGGTGGCGTTCGCGGCTTCCTGACGGTCCCCTCCCTCTCCTTCCCCCTAAGCTCCGCCCTCCCCTTCTCCGCCTCCTCCAGCAGCTGATCCTCAGCTGCGGCGGAGCTTCCGCGATGCGCGGCCTTTCCGCCGGCCGCGGGGCCCCCGAGAACGCGGGCGTCGGTCTGCCCCTCCCCCGCCGCGGGCTGCTGGCCGGAAGAACACTGGCGGCCGGCCTGGAGACCGCGGGCGCCGGCTGCGCTTTCTCCGCTGCAGCTGCTTCCCGCACGGGGGCCAGGGTCGCGCTGGGCGGAGACCCCGCTGCACCCCCAGCGGGCCGCACTCCTTCAAGTTGAACGCGCGTAACAATCAGAGCGGCCGCGGGACTGCGGGCTCGCCCTCCTACCCGGGCCGCTGGCGGGTCCCCTGCTGCCTAGAGGCCCGGCGCCTGGACTAGTTCGGGGAAAATGGGGCCAGAGGTGGGGGGAGGACTGCGGCCAGAGGCTCGGATCCTCGTCCCTCAGTTCTGCTCATTCTGGGGCTGCCCTAGCTCTGTCCATGGGGTTGGGGACTAGGGGGTAGGGGGAGAACCGGGAGTTAGTAGGACTGGACACTTGCAGGAAGGTGGCCTGGGGATTTTGTTAGTGCACCCGCCCCTCCCCCCCCATAAATTTTTAACACTACCCTACCTCCCCCCAATTCAGTTCTCTAATTCTCTCCTTTCGTCCAGTCCTTCAGTAAAAAAGGCTAAATTCTTCAGTCTAGTAGACAATAAAGTGGTCTAAAAAGAGAAGGAGAAAGCGATTAAGAAGTGAGCAGAAAATTGCCAAAACCAAGTTGAGAAAGTCCAGAGAGGCAGAAGGTACTTACGTCCTTTAGTTCCAGATAGATTTGCAAGATACAAGAAGCATTATTCGAAAATAGCTATACAGGTTATTTAATTGGGTGCGGTGAGCTCCTCTTAAAGGTCATGAGTGAGGAGCTCTGAGGTTGTACGACTGTTAACCAGCAGCTGTGTTCCAGGCCAGACGTAGCTGCACTTCAGAAGGATGGGAGTCACTGTGTTGACCTCACTGGGTGTTAAGTGCTTTGGAATTCTACCAGATACAGTTAAAAGTCCTCTTTTCAATGTATTGTAGTACTTTTCCTAGAAGCTATCCTCTATCATTTAGTGGTAATAAGCTAGTGAAATAGGCAGGTGCCAGTTTTGCCCTTTCAATTTAGTAGGAATTACATCCTCTGGACCAGAGATGGCACAGGGGTGGTTGAGTACAACCACCATTGAAAAGATGGGCTGAAAACATGGAAGAGGTTCACCAGTCATGCAAAATTATCTATACTTTTTGTGCGATGACAATGACAAATAAGATTAATCATACTAATAGCAAATATGCAAGTGTTTAATATAATAGTCTACTATATAATAATAAACATTACTAAACAGACATTTATCAAATTACAGAAATTAGGGTTTTAATGAAATATTTTTCCCCTAAATAGGAAAGAAAGTGTGTAGTGCTTTCTTTTAAAAGATTTTATTCTCAGGATATTTATACTAATCCATAATGTTTGTTCATTATAATTGCCACATACAGATCAGTAGTAATGTACCAGCTTGATTAAAGATTTATAGCACCAGACATCCTTCCTTCATAACAATATCATAATGTGTAATCGTTTATTTTTGTGACTATATGATGGTCTCCCCTACTCCACTGTAAGCTCTCTGACAGCAGGGACCATGCCTGTTCTGTTCAAGGATGGATGTCCAGAGCCAGCACTTGTGTGCACTTAGTGGCCACTTTAATATTTGCTGTATACATGAATGAACTTAGAGAGTGGAGAGGGTTTTGAAAGGGAAGATAATGATTTTTGTTTTGAATGTGTGAGTTTGAGGTATTGGTGCTTCATTCCAGTGGAGTCCATTCATTGCAAGGCCAGTTTCCCATCTCACTGTTCCTTTAACCGGCATGTTCAATTCACACATTCAAAACGGGCCCTCTGGCTCCTTCCAATTTATAAGTCCATCATTTATACCTACCTTATTTGCCTGGGGTTGAGGAGATGAGCACAGTAATAATGTTTGAAGTGGCCTTTACTATGGCAATATATAAGACACACCCTCCTCTCCCTTCTTAGGTACTTACCCCTTCTCCACAACTTTAAATGTGATTCTCTTTTCCCCAGTCCTTAGAAAAACTGTCCCATTTACCTCAGCCTGAAAATAGACCAGTATCTGGTCACATGCCAGTCCAATTCTAGGACTTTGCTGTAAACTTCCTTAACTGTTCAGTGACCAACAAGGACAGAAATGTAGGACCACCTAATCTGTTTCTATCCTACTTCTGATCTGGGCAGCTTTTTGTAATGAGAGTGAATAAAATCTCTCCCTATTCTCATAATTAGGGTTGTCAGATAAAATATAGGACATCCAATTGAGTATAAATTTCAGAGAAACAATGAATAATGTTTTAGTATAGCCCATGGAATATTTGGGATATACTTACACTAAAATAATTATTGTTTATTTGAAATTCAAATTGAATTGGGCATCCTGAATTTTTATTTGCTCAATCTGGCAACCCTACCTATAATATAACCAACTTCAGAGGATCATGCTCCATGGTATCTATTTGCTTTTATTAAGAATTTAAGCCGGGAAGGGTAGCTCACACCTGTAATCCAATCCTAGCACTCTGGGAGGCCAAAGCGGGAGGATCACTTGAGGTCAGGGGTTTGAAACCAGCATGAGCAAGAGCAAGACACGCCCTTCCCCCCACCCCCCCACCCC
>VBSM01002121.1:932624-962874 GCA_008086735.1 Cheirogaleus medius | reverse complement strand
GCTAATTTTTTTAATATATTTTTAGTTGGCCAATTAATTTCTTTCTATTTTTTTAGTAAAGACGAGGTCTTGCTCTTGCTGAGGCTGGTTTCGAACTCCTGACCTTGAGCGATCTGCCCGCCTTAGCCTCCCAGAGTGCTAGGATTGATTACAGGCGTGAGCCACCGCGCTTGGCCTACTTTTGTAATTTTAATGAAATAAAACTTTTATGTCTGCCTCAAGTCCTTAATGTCTATTATTTGAACCAAGACCTTATATATTTTACCTGTGTCTAGACCTTTTGTACTTTTTAGTCTGTGCTGCCTTTTGGGGGTGATTAGATCCATTGATTTACTGCTTGTTTTATAAGGAAAGACTTCTTTTTCTTCGTGGCTATAATGATTTCGCTTCCTACAGTACCTGAGGAAGTAGAGCATGTTATAACATTGACAACAACCTCCATCTCCAAGCTTCCTGCTGTACAATTTCTAGACCCTCACTTGGTAACCAAGAAGTCAGCTCTGTTTTTGTATACTGATGTTTCACATTAATCTCTTGTTTGTAGTCTCCAATCTTTGGACAAATTAATTTTTTACCACCCTACATCAATTTTTTTTTTCACTTGCTTTTGAACTTGGACAAGCTGCATCAATTTTAATCAGAAAGTGTTTGAAGAGCAGAAAGAATAGGTTATTATTGTTGGTGTTATTATACTTTAACTTTCTCAATGAAAATAGCGTTACTACTTTTTCAAATTTGAAAAGTTATACATAAACACTATCCATGGGCATTTAGGTTGTTTACAATTCTTTCTTATTATAAATAATGCTGCACTGAAGATCCTTTTATGTATATTCTTAAGATAAATTCCTAAAAGTCAAATTGCTGGATCAGAGAATTTTTATATTCAAATTTTCTTTCTCCAAGCAGAAACATCAGTGGCCATGTTCAAATGTTTAATAGTTATTTATTATTAAACTGTTTTACATAAGGGTTATAATGAAAATGTATAGTTCACAAATTTTAGATGAGACTGCCTGATTATTCATGCTCCATCAATATGAGATATAGTTGTTTTAAAAAATCTTTGCAATCTGATAGATAAATTATCTATCATTTTCTTTGATATCTAGTGAGATTGAGTATCTGTCATCTGTTTACTGGTCATTTCTATATCTTTTTTGATTTTCTTGTTCATGTCCTTTGCCTATTTTTGATACATGATTTTGTTTATTTCTTGTAGAAACAATTTACTCTGTAATGGGCTTAGCCTGAAATCACTTGCTGAGACTGTTTTGAACTTTCCCCTTGACAAGTCACTTCTACTTCGTTGCAGCAACTGGGATGCTGAGACTCTTACAGATGACCAGGTACTTATCAGGGTAGTTGAAGAATGGAAGAGTCATTGCTTCTGAAGTATAATTGTTTTTAAAATTCAGATCTTCAAATATGATATAAGTATTGGGTGGAGATGCCTGAAAATAGACTCATTGTCTGGTGATACTGAAATAATTGGTCTACAATAATGTATATGCCATTTAAATAAAAGAGCTAGAGTCTTTATTTCTTTGAGCGTTTGCTGTATGTCAGACATTTCAGAAAATGTAATTTTTTCCATGAATACAAACATAATTTTTAAAAACATAGTGTTATTGTAAGACTTATTTTAAGGAACAGAAAAGTAGGTCCCTGCATTACCTCTCCCCATTCTAATTTCTCTTCTTTCTCAGAGACATCCACTTACATTTCTTTCTGGTATTTACCATTATATTTCTAAGTTACATGTATGCATTATTCTTTCTTATTTGTACATATTATCTTTGACTTCTTACTGTGGAAGATACGGTTTAGTATTCTTGCAATTCCTCTACCCCCAAACACTCACTCTCTTCCCCATCCTCCCAAAATAGGTAAATCATCATTTTTATCAGGTTAATATCCAGTATTTATATTAATATCATTTATACCTGAGCCACATAGTAAACTGCAATTACTTTTTTTTCTTACATATACTTTTTATTTTCCCAGGAATAATAATTGGTGTTTTGTTTGCTTAATGTTCCTCTATATCTTTTAATTGTTTCAATCCCCAGACTCTTTACTAGAGCTGTAGATTTCCTCTTGTCTAGTGTGGATGTTCATCAGGTAACTTATCGTTTGTTTCATTTTCCCTTGGAGCCATCTCTCCCAAAACTCTCTGTCACCCGCTCCCGTCGGGACTGATTGCACTCTTGGCCTGCTGCCCACCTCTCATCCTGGAACTTGCATTTACCACAGCCTGGGAATTCTTTTCAACTCTTTTATGTAGTAGATCCTCTGATTTCTAAATTCTATGTCCTTTTCCTTTCTTGAGTTGGTAGAGTATGTTCATAGCTTCCTGAGAAAGGGAGTGTAGGAAATTAATTTATGACATGCTGTCTGTCTGAAAAGTTATTTGATTTCCCTTTCTTAACAATAGTTTGGTTGACTATAGCATTTTGGATTAAAATCATTTTCCTTCAGAACTTCTTGTCTTCTAGCTTTCAGCATTGGTGTTGAGTATCTGACTTGTTCTTTCTGGAAGATCTTATCTTTACCTTAATTTTTTGAAATTCATGATGATAATACATGAGTGTGGGCCATTTGTCATTCATTGTATTAGAATTCAGTAGACCCATTCAATCAGTTTCAGTTCAGGGACTTATACTAAAATTACTTCTTTGAAAATTTTCTAGCCTCCTTTTTGTTTCTAGAATTCATAATTTTTTTTTATTGGACTCCCTGAATTAATCCTCTAATTTTCTTCGAAAAATATTTTCTCCCCTATTTTCCATTTATATCTATTTTTACCTTCTAGCAAATTTCTATCATATTTTTAAGTTATAAGAGCTTCTTGGTCTTCTCTGAATATTTGCTTTTAAAATAGGTTTCTATTTTTGTTTAATAGATGTAGTATCTTCTCTTAAGGTATTAAAGACTTCTGAAGTTTTCTTCTGCTTCCTGCATTGCCTCTTTTTCCTCTGAGTTCCTTTTTTTTTTAATGTTTGCTTTGGTCTTTGTCTTTCACATTAAAGGTTTCTCTCAAATGTTTAGATCCTTGGCTGTCCATTCATATTTAAGAAGGAGACATTAAAAAGCTGAGTGAATCCATCAGCTGATGAATGGATAAATAAAATGTTGTATAGCTGTACAATGGAGTATTACTCAGCAATTAAAAGATACTACAACATGGACGAATCTCAAAAGCATTATGCTAAGTGAGAAAAGCCAGTCGCAAAAGTCCAGGTGTCATATGATTCCTTATGTGAAATGTCCAGAATAGGCAAATCTATAAAGATAGAGAGTAGATTAATGGTTGCCTAGGGCTGGGGGAAGTGAGGGATGACTGCTAAAGGATGTTAGGTTTCTTTTCGGGGTAATGAGAATGTTCTAAAATTGATGATGGTAATGGTTGCACAACTCTGTAAATATACTAAAATCCATTGGTTTGTATATTTTAAATGGGTGAATTTTAGTATATGTAAATTATATCTCAATGAAACTATTTTAAAAAAAGGAAGGAACCAAGACACAGGTAACTTATGTGGAGTCACAACAATAAAGGGTATTAAAGACATTAAGATATTATCTTATTAATAGACATGGCAGGTCATTTCTTTTTCTTTTTTCTTTTTTTTTGAGACAGAGTCTCACTCTGTTGTCCAGGCTAGAGTGCCGTGCACAGCAACCTCAAACTCTTGGGCTCAAGCAATCCTTCTGCCTCAGCCTCCCGAGTAGCTGGGACTACAGGCATGAGCCACCATGCCCAGCTAATTTTTTCTATTTATTTTTAGTTGGCCAATTAATTTCTTTCTATTTTTTAGTAGAGCTGGGGTCTCGCTCTTGCTCAGGCTGGTTTCGAACTCCTGACCTTGAGCGATCTGCCCGCCTTGGCCTCCCAGAGTGCTAGGATTACAGGCATGAGCCACCGTGCCTGGCCTTCTTTTTTCTTAAAGATAGGGTCTTGCTCTGTCTCCTAGGCTGGAGTGTAATGGCATGTTCATAGCTCACTGTAGCCTCCAACTCCTGGGCTCAAGTGATCCTCCCACCTCAGCCTCCCAAGTAGCTGGGACTACAGGCACGTGCCACCATGCTTGGCTAATTTTCTGAAATTATTTTTTATAGAGACAGGGTCTCACTGTGTTGCCCAGCTGGTCTCAAACTCCTAGCCTCAAGTGAGCCTCCCATCCAGCCTCCCAAAGTACTGATATTACAGGTATGAGCCATTGTGCCCAGGCTGCAGGTCTTTTCTGATTGACAGTCATACAGGCCTCTTATGATTTCAGCTTTTCTAAAGGCTGACTACCCCAAAATGAATTTCATGCACTAATTGTCAGACCTTTGTTAACTACCCTCCCCGAAACTTGAGAGAAATCTGCCTAGCAGTTTGATAGCAGATAGAAAGAAATTTCACTGATTTATATAGATTAGGATTTTCCAGCATTTAGAGTAAGTCATTTTTTTAGCTATTTTAGTTAAAAACATAGGGAACATGAGAGTTAATTTTACTATTTAATTTACTTTTTATAGCTTGAAATTTTTTATGATAAAAAGTTTTAAATACATGATATGTGGGTTGTTGTACATTTTATATCAGGACCCTAAAAGTTGTCCATATCTTTGTGATTGACTTTGAAGTTGCTTTTTCTGGTTTGCCTTCCACATTCCACTGATCTTTGACTTTTTTCTTCAGGTAACTTATGCTGCCAGGGATGCCCAGATTTCAGTGGCTCTCTTTCTCCATCTTCTTGGATATCCTTTCTCTAGGAATTCACCTGTAGAAAAAAATGATGACCACAGTGGCTGGAGAAAAGTCTTGGAGAAATGCCAGGATGTGGTGGACATCCCATTTCGAAGCAAAGGAATTATCAGATTGGGAGAAGAGGTTAATGGTGAAGCAGCAGAATCTCAGCAGAAGCCAAGAAGTAAGAAGTCTAAGGTTGATGGGATGGCGTCAGGCAACCACCAAGGAAGAGACCCCAGAAAACATAGAAGAAAGCCCCTAGGGGTGGGCTATTCTGCTAGGTAACTAAGTTGTTCTCTGTCCAATAAAAAGTTAGTGGCCCAGCCTTCAGCAAAGGGTGTGATGCTTCACCTTGGGTCTGGGGGGAAGGCTTGTGAGGAGAGCAAAGGCTTTCCAGAGGTTAATTTTACTTTTCCTTTCCTTCAGGGACATTTGGACTATCCTTTGCTTTATTTTTGTATTTTTTCTTCTTTTTCCCTTCTTTTACTTTTTTACTTTTGACAATTGGAGTGGAAATGAGGAGCGCTTAGCCTAGTTTTGTCACTGACCCTGATGTGACCTTAGGCCTATTATTTCCCCATCTGTAAATGGGGGTATAATTATTATTCCTTGCTTATTCAGGATAGCTTTGAAAATGAATAACATGAAGTACCTTATGCTTTTCAGGAGAAATACATCATTTGGTGTTTTGTTCATCTGATATTTGATTATTTTGAACAATATCCAGCTTCTAAGAAAATGTTATCTCTAGCCAATGAGAATATTCCTATACAGTTTATACCTCTGTTATAGGAAGATGACTAATAAGTACTTTGGAGCAGAAGTTTGGTCCCTGTAGCAAAATGCCTTTAGGAATTGGATGATTAAATTGAAGAAAGTATTGCGTGTAAGCCAGAAATAAATCCAGGCCCTCATTACTTTCGCTTGAGCTTTAAATTTTTTAATTTACTTTGTTTAATCCAATGATTTGGCAGTTTTCTTGTTGCTCTGTTCCTGTTTGTGTTCACAGCAGAGCTATGTAAACACTACCCAGCTCACTCCCTGAGGTCCCAATCCATAAGTATAAAAACTATAGAAATAAACTAATTCATTTTTGGTTCTGTTTCCTAGCCTAATGCAGATGGAGGATTAAACATGGTTTCTTACCCTGTTTTTTTTTTGTTTTTCCATAAGTGGTATATTTAACCCTAGTGTTGAGAGAATAGTTCAAGTCACTCAAAAAAGAATATGGGAAGGCAATTGACACCTTGACTAACAATTAGCTTTCAGTTTGAGATCAATCTCTCCCTTCCCTGCAGAAAATCACCTCTTTATGATAACTGCTTTCTCCATGCTCCTGATGGACAGCCCCTCTGCACTTGTGATCGAAGAAAAGCTCAATGGTACCTGGACAAAGGCATTGGAGGTGTGAGATTCAGCTGTCACAGTTTCTCTATAATTAGATGCATGTGGGTACTGGCTGGAATAGGAAGTAAGGTAGGGAAGAAGATGGATAGAAGAAGGCAGGAAGACCTTGCGACACATGGGACCAGGTAATCACAACCCAGAAATAGTGTTCTCTGCCAGGACACAGCGAAGAGCAATTAGGGAGATGCTTCTTCCTGGGGCGGGGTTGGGGTTGGGGGTGAGGGGAACGTCAGACACTAATGCCCGTTCTTTTTTCTAAGAGCTCGTGAGTGAAGAGCCTTTTGTGGTCAAACTACAGTTCGAACCCGCGGGAAGGCCTGAATCCCCAGGAGACTATTACTTGATGGT
Organism: Cheirogaleus medius; assembly: GCA_008086735.1. Lineage (NCBI taxonomy): Eukaryota > Metazoa > Chordata > Mammalia > Primates > Cheirogaleidae > Cheirogaleus > Cheirogaleus medius. Next base: position 956,378 of record VBSM01002121.1, on the reverse strand, counting down.
TAAAGAGAACCTGTGTGTAGTGTGTGGCAAGAAAGACTCCTACATTCGGTGAGTGTGGTTTGTGTTGGGCTGCCTGATTGTCTGCCCCAGGTGAGAGTTGCCTTTGTAGCCACGTGCAGAGCTCTTGTCGGCCTTGGTTGAGTCTGCCCACTTGGACTGAGGCCTTTCCCCATGAGCTTCTACATTCTACCTGGCCTTGCTATAGTGGCCTAACCCTCCTGAGCCATGCCTTACTTCTGGAATACAAGACTATTCTCAGTAATAGTCTGCCATGGAGAGTGGTTCCCTTTTGCTCATGCAGGACCAAAGACCATTAGAAGCTGTGTCCTTATACTCCACCCTGTTTGTTTTTTTTTTTTTTTTTGAGACAGAGTCTCACTCTGTTGCCTGGGCTAGAGTGCCATGGCGTCAGCCTAGCTCACAGCAACCTCAAACTCCTGGGCTCAAGCGATCTTCCTGCCTCAGCTTCCCGAGTAGCTGGGACTACAGGCATGCGCCACCATGCCCGGCTAATTTTTTCCATATATTTTTAGTTGGCCAATTAATTTCTTTCTTTTTTTTTTTTTAGTAGAGACGGGGTCTCGCTCTTGCTCAGGCTGGTTTCGAACTCCTGACCTTGAGCTATCCACCCGCCTCAGCCTCCCAGAGTGCTAGGATTACAGGCGTGAGCCACCGCGCCCGGCCTTATAATCCACTCTTGAGTGGTTCTCAAGCCTTCTGAGTCTTGGTATTATTCGTGGAGTGTCCAGATGACCTGAAGGCTGCTCTGTGCTATAATATGATTTCACATCAGGGTCCCCACACAGTCAAGGTGAGGCTGCCTACTAGGCCTGAGTGCCCTGACACTTGGGCTTTCTTCCTGGCTTCTGTGGAGTTATTCACTTTCCTCCTTTCCTCCCCTGCAGCGTGAGACAAAGAGTTGTTGCTGCTGAGAGCTTTGCCTGACAGCTTAGTTCTCCTTAGAAAACAATAATAGACCTTGGTGAACCAGGGAAATAGTGCCAAAGTAAGGGATTCCTCAGATGAAGGAAGTTGGCTTTGTCAGGTCCTCAGGCTTTTTTGAGAGAATTGTTTTCCAGATGTCAAAGGCCACTAGAATGTCTTTTCATTTCTCTGAGACTTCCTTCTGGGAGCACAGCCGTCTCAAGGGTTGTTATTAACCTCTCCCTATCCCTGGCCTTCCACGGAAGCCTGACAGCAGGAGGTCATACTTCAAGGAGAGAGGAACATAGGGCACAGATAGGTAGGGAGGAACCTAAGGCACAGGAAGGGCTGAGAGTGGAATAGGGAGTATTGCCTTTATGCAATCTGTGTTCGGTGGTGGTGCCCAAGTCTTCTCAGTCATGTTAGGCCGAGATTAGAATCCCAGTAGCCTGTCTGCTAGCTTCACATGTGTTCTGTCTTGCATGCCACTGAATGAGCACTGTTTTCCTGGTGTGCTCGTTCCAGGAAGAATGTGATTCCACATGAGTACCGGAAGCACTTCCCCATTGAGATGAAGGACCACAACTCCCATGATGTGCTACTGCTCTGCACCTCCTGTCATGCCATCTCCAACTACTATGACAACCATTTGAAGCAGCAGCTGGCCAAGGAGTTCCAGGCCCCCATTGGCTCTGAGGAGGGCCTGCGCCTGCTGGAAGATCCTGAGCGCCGGCAGGTGCGTTCCGGGGCCAGGGCCCTGCTCAACGCGGAGAGCCTGCCCGCTCACCGAAAGGAGGAGCTGCTGCAAGCACTCAGGGAGTTTTATAGCACAGACACGGTCACGGATGAGATGCTGCAGCAGGCTGCCAGCCTGGAGACCAGGTACTATTTACACTTCTGGTCAGTGAAAGGATTGGGGAGTAACCCAGTGAGTGACATTAACCCTTATTACTTTGTAAGACTGCTGCCAGAGAGGGGACATTAGCTGCTTGCAGCTCCTGGCTTCATGCTCAGTCCATTGGGTGTCTAATGGTGTAAGACACCATGACGTTGGAATAGAATAATCTACTTTAGAATTTCCTTTCTGCGGGAAGAAAAGGGATGGGAGGAGGAGAGTGGTTGCTAGGTAACTCACATCATCAGTAGGTGCTGTTCTCCTCCTGCTCGTTTTTAATAAAAATTTTAAGAAAAATAGAATTTCCTTTCCATAGAAAATTTGCTTTTTGTGAGGTATTTGTCTTGACCCTTTAAAGTCATATGCTAAGTCCAGTCATTTTCATGATTAGCATAAGAGTGTAAATGCAATGGAGTTGCATGTTATATATTCCATGCAGAGCTAAATCATAAAGGTGGCATGTGAAGTGAAATAATACTCAAATAACATACTCAAATCTCTGAAATTCCCCCATCAAGTATAGTACAGTTGTCCCTTGGTATGTGGGATTGGTTCCAGGACCTCCCTTGGATACCAAAATCCACTGATGCTTAAGTCCCTGATATAAAACGGATTCAGATGACAAGAACTCTGGGGCTTAGTTTTGCTTCCCAACTCTTACTTTTTTCAACAGTACTAGGGGTTGAAATAAGTGAACTGGTAAGTTCACAAAACCCTGACAGTGATGGTTGTTGTTATCAATTAAATATAAATAAATATTTATTTATTTAATAGGGTTTTTGTTATCAATTAAATATAAATAAATAAAAACTTTAATTATAGCAGCAAATATTTATTTTTTTCAAAACAAAAAATGTTTATTTCATTCATGCTACTGATCTATCACAGATACTGTAAATATGATTGAGCAGATATTTATAAATAATAAATAATATGTCTTACAGCACCAAGCTAATAAACTTTATATAAATTGCCTTCATTATTTCTAATAATAACCTGATGAGATAGGATTTGTATTTCTTACTGGTTAACTGATAATGTTGTATCTCACATTTTTAAATTTTCAAAGTTAAAAAATTTATTAATGCATTTTATCCCCACAACTGTTCTGTGAGGTTGTAGAATAGACATTACTTTCTAAGGTTTTTTATTATTATTTATTTTAGAGACAGAGTCTTGTCTCTAAATTCTGTTGCCCAAGCTGGAGTGCAGTGTCATGATCATAGTGCACTGCCACCTCGAATTCCTGGGCTCAAGTGATCCTCCTGCCTCAGCCTTCTGAGTAGCTGGGACTACAGGCCTGTGCCACCACACCTGGCTGATTTTTAAATTTTTTTTTGTAGAAACAAGGTCTCATCATGTTGCCCAGACTAGTCTCAAACTCCTAGCCTCAAGTGATCCTCCCACCTTGGCCTCCCGAAGTGCTAGGATTACAGGCGTGAGCCACTGCATCTGGCCTTCTAAATTTTATATTAGATACCTTGAGGTTTAAGGCTAAGTAACTTACCAAGGTCATATTACAAATTAATGAGAATGGCTCCTTTGACCAATTCCCAAATATGTTTCCTAAAACAGCTAAACCTCTCCCTTTCAGCCACAGACCTTTCTAACAAATTCATCTTGCTGAATTGGATAGATGGATGCTGGACTTGGGACTAAAAAGAACAGCTGTTTGGAGACAGGCAAGTTAGTGGGAAGCTCATGAGCTAAATAATAAGTCTACAGATACCCTGAGGGCACCGACACTGCTAGACTGGTGGGGGTCTTGGGAGAGAGGATTGAAAGTAGGGTGTGGATGTAGGGAGAGGAAAGAGTCTGTGCAGGCAGGGTACTTCCTTGAGGAACGTCATTATTCATGGGGGTGAAAGCCTTTTTAAGGCCTCTTTGTTTAGTCGGGAAGGAAGCAGGGATTCATCTTCTTACTCAGCAGCATCATTTGCAGAACTGAGCAACCACACTAGCATTTCATGGTGACTGAAACACTTCTTTCATCAATGTGGTTTGGCTTTTGTTTTGTGGGAAAGATGTCACTAAAAAAATGTGCCAACTTGCATTTTACATTCAGGTATTACCCTATGTTTTGAAAAACTGGAACATGTGGGGTGATGTAACAGCCTCCTATAAATACTGAGTGTGGCTCAGAATGGATAACTTAAGAGAAAGGGTGAGCTGGTCACTGAGTAACCTTGGAATAAATAAAACACTCAGCTAGATAGTAGGGCTCCCCGTGTGGGGCCTGAGCATTATGCAGTGACCTTCGCATAGGTATAGCTCAGAACCCCCAAATGCCTCCTGTAGGATTGGGAGTTGTATATTCAAACTATAAAAAGGGGCAGAAATAAGAAAAATGATGTTTTGAAAACATTCGAGTAACTAACCCTTTAGGAGTCTAACAACCTCCCCACGTCCCCTTGCCCTGCAGCATTGGAGCTGTCTGTGAGACTGTCCTGTGCTTGTTTCTCTCAGCCCCTTTGTACTTCATGTCTTGACAGGATTTCCAATGAAAACTACGTTCCTCACGGGCTAAAGGTGGTGCAGTGTCACACCCAGGGTGGGCTGCGCTCCCTCATGCAGCTGGAGAGCCGCTGGCGTCAGCACTTCCTGGACTCCATGCAGCCCAAGCACCTGCCCCAGCAGTGGTCAGTGGACCACAACCATCAGAAGCTGCTCCGGAAATACGGGGAAGACCTTCCCATCAAGCTGTCATGATAGCTGCTTTCCTCCCAGGTTAGGACAGGTGGGAAGCTGGAGCCAAGGTTGAAAAGTCACCTCTTCCTGTTTTAATACGTCATTGTCAAAGCCTGAGTGATACAACTCAGAATACTGACTTATATTAATACTAATCCCAGGATACTACTGATGAAGCAAGGCTATTGTTTTAAGGGGAGCTTATTATGATTTTGGACTTTAATGGGACAGGGTCAGTATCCTTTTTTCTCTCTTTTATTTTAGTGGACAAGAGAGGCCTTGGCCTTTGTTTTTAATCTCCCTCTTCTGCTTTCCCTGTGCAGAAGAAAAATGAAGAATTCTCCCTGAAGTACTTGTTAAGACTCTCAGAAACTGTTTTTAATATATTTCTTCCCTGTCCAGTATGTTGGTTTATCTCTAACAGGGACTGTCCAGTATGTTAATCTAATCAGGTTAAGAGGGAAGAAGTTCCTCCAGAGGTTGGAGAAGTGAACAAGGAGTCAGAATTATTTTCCTAATTCAACCTCATAATTACAATTTCTTTGGCTTCCTGCTGTCCCATAACTCATCTGGTTGGGATCCATCCCATCTGGATCACATCAGTTTATTTCATATTACTTGAAAATGCTCCCCTTTACAAATCCAGGACCAAAGCAGCACTTCCTGCCATGTGCTTCCACCCTAACACTGGAGGAAATCCTTTTCTGGAAATGAGCCTTCAGCCTGGGTGGGGCAGAAAGGACCATAAACACCACCTCCCAATAGAACTCTGACCATTTGCTCAGCTTTTCCTTTCATGCTGTGTGTTGCCTGCTTGTTGCTCTCCTCCTGCCCAGAACTGCAAGGTTTTTAGCTTAATCCCTTTCTGAGGGGAAGATTATCTTTTCTCAGAATCAGTATCATCTCCTATTAGTGTTCTGTATTCCAAAAGATTTGCAATACTGACCTCTTTTAAGTACTTAATTCACTTCCGGAGTCATTTGGTCAGGTTGCAATGTGAGGACTAATTCATCTCCTCTGAAGCCTGGGACACCAGGATTTGTTAATATAATGCATTAGATGTTCATAAGGGGGATGGTGGTTCCTTTTCAAAATGTTAGGCCACCACTTTGAGTATGAATTCAACTTATTAGTGATTAGTATTTTTTCTTAAGTATTAGGAAAACATTCATATTTTACAAGATCTTAACAAGCTTAAAAAAGAATTTTATAACCAGAATCCAACAAGAGCTCTATTTTGGAATTGTGCCCAAGTCGGTGATGGTTGCTCTAACCTTGATAAATAAAACTTCTTCTAAGCACAAGGCTCACTGATTGTAAATGTAAAAATGTTCTTTATAACTTTCTAAAATTGGCAAATATTCTTGGGAATGGAGATATTTATCCTACAGGTCCCTGCCTCTTGGCAGTGCCATGGTTTGTGTACACGGATATACCACACACAGTGCACCAGAAGCCATCAGCAGTGCATGTCCCATGCTGCATTTTGTTCCTCTGTTCCTTCGTTCCCGCTTGTCTTCAAACAGTCATAGCTGAGATCTAAACTAGAACTCCTTGAAAACAAATAGTACCAGCCACTTTGGGGAATGCAGATTCAGTGTATAGTTATTATGGGGCCTATCCTAGCTGTGTGGGGTGGAGCCCGGGCGTGGAAGAGAGCCTTGGTACTTGGTTGTGGTAACAGTCAGGCTTGCCACAAGGTGGCACTGGGAGATTTGTTTTTATATTCACCCTTGAGAGCTAAGCAACCGTGGTTGCCGAGCATAACTCATGACTTACGTTTCAAAGTTTGCGTAGCTTATTTTGAGTTATTTTGATAGCTTTACAAGAAAAACTTTTTCTTTGAAATGAGAGTTGGGCTGTTTCTTTCTCTTTCCCTCCGATTCTCATGCTAAGAGGCGAGAAACACTAAAGAGGTAATTTAAGCTGTAGTGGCTGCCATGGGAAGACGGAATGGGTTCTCCAACAGAGCTTCCTGCAAGGACCAGTAAAATAGGTCCAGCAGCAAGGTGGAGGAAAAGGCTACATTGTGTCACACAAGATTTCTCAGGCCGGGTGTGGTGGCTCACGCCTGTAATCCTAGCTCTCTGGGAGGCTGAGGCGGGTGGATCGCTCGAACTCAGGAGTTCGAAACCAGCCTGAGCAAGAGCGAGACCCCGTCTCTACTATAAATAGAAAGCAATTAATTGGCCAACTAAAAATATACAGAAAAAATGAGCCGGGCATGGTGGCGCATGCCTGTAGTCCCAGCTACTCGGGAGGCTGAGGCAGGAGGATTGCTCGAGCCCAGGAGTTTGAGGTTGCTGTGAGCGAGGCTGACGCCACGGCACTCACTCTAGCCCGGGCAACAGAGTGAGACTCTGTCTCAAAAAAAAAAAAAAAAAAAGATTTCTCATCCATTTCAGGAAAGAGTTACTGTATAGATTTGAACCTTTTTATTCCCTGAGTCTGCCTTGAACTTTAGCAGCCTTTTCCTAAGACCGACAGTTGCTATCTTAAATGAGAAGTTTTAGAGTACACATGTTTTGAAATAAATATCTTTTTTTCTGATAATAAAAGTATACTCATTAGAGAAGAGTCTAAAGAATAAGAATCATCTATCTTCCCTCCACCTAGAACAAAGCTAAACTTTGCTGGTGTATTTATGAATTTCCTTTCAGTATTTAAAAATGAATTAATATGTATAATATTTAAACAAAATGGAGGATCATACACACACACACACATACAGGTTGGTATCCTAATTTTTCTCCCTCACTTAACATGGTGTCACAAGTAATTTCCTGTGTCTTTAAATCTTTGAAAATAGATTTCTAAGGCCGGACGTGGTGGCTCACACCTGTAATCCTAGCACTCTGGGAGGCCGAGGCAGGTGGATCGCTCAAGGTCAGGAGTTTGAGACAAGCCTGAGTAAGAGCAAGACCCTGTCTCTACTAAAAATAGAAATAAATTATCTGGACAACTAAAAAAATATTTATAGAAAAAATTAGCTGAGCATGGTGGCACATGCCTGTGTCCCAGCTACTTGGGAGGCTGAGGCAGGAGGATTGCTTGAGCCAAGGAGTTTGAGGTTGCTGTGAGTTAGGCTGATGCCACGGCACTCTAGCCCGGCAACAGAGCAAGACTGTCAAAAAAAATAAAAATAAAAATTTTTTTTTTAGATTTCTAGTGGCTCTCCCTTATTTTATCCATTCCCACACTGTTGAAAATTTTGGCTTCAGATCCTTTTGTTATTTATTGGTGATGCCATGATGAACTTCCTGGTGTTTATCTCTTTGACGATATCTTTGGTAATTTCTTTAGAATAGAGTCCTAGAAATTGGATTGTAAGGAAGGAATTGGATTGCTGAGTGAGTAAAAATTGATATCACCTGTTAGGAATGAAATGCTTCTCTTTGACCCTTTAGCTCCAAGTGCCTGGTGCATTCACTGAGCTTGCGTGTGAGCGGCAGTGAGAGGACAGTGTCATGGCAGGGGCCTCTCTGCATGCTCCCCGATCATCATGTTTGTGGGCACTGAGTCTCTTCTCGCTTCCTTTCTGTCTTTCATCCTTATTGTCTCATTTACCCCTTGCAGTTGATGTGTTTTGTAAACACTGTTTGTGTTTGTTTTAAAATAAAAATGTAGGTTGGTCTTAGTGCAGTGGTGATTACAACTAATTGATCACGACCAATTATAGATTCCTTTGTTCCTTCTCCACTCCCACTGCTTCACTTGACCAGCCTTTAAATAAAATAAAATAAAATAAAAATGTAAATTAAAGGTTATAAACAGATTTTTTTCCTGATAAACAATTAGTGATTTGCCATCATAAGGTGAATGAGGCACAACATTCAGTGATTTGTTGCTTAAGAGTGCAGCCATAAGTTACTTATTCTTATCCATGTCACGGATGGAGATCAGATGACAAAATCTATTCTGTTGAAAGAAAGCCATTTTAATCCCTCATTTTAGACTCTTAGGAACCCAGCAGGCATAAAGAGCTTTTGTTCACCTTCCTATTCTGTCTGTCTGTTTGGGGCCCTAACATTTGGCTGTGAGTTAAATCCTTAGTTTACCCTGCCTTTCTGAGTTTTTCATTCATTCATTTATCCTTTCTTCCTTTTTGTTTTTCTTCATCATATCTCAGCCTTATGAGACATATCATTTTTTTATTTAAAGGAAATATTTTCTCATTTTGCTAGTTTGCTAATTGTTATGTATTTTAAATGAATCCTATCCTTTTTTCTGATCTTTTGTCTTTTCTATTATAAGATGGCCATTTTTAGAGTACCTAATCCGCTCAGGAATACAGTGAAAATCAGTTTTTCTTGGAGAAGATAAACTAGCAGAGAGTGTAAGAATGATTCTTGCTACGATTAACTCTGGATCTGGATAACATAAAAATAATACATAATCCCCAAAATACTTTTATTTTGGAATTCAGCTATACTTTTTAGACATTCACCAAGTTGCCCCCATGTGCGAGAGTTCAGCACCTTCTGCCTGTTTCAGTCCTAGAGCAGTTTTGCATCAGGTGATGGAACAGAGCTGTGACATCCAGCCACACGGCCTGTGTTTTCAAAAGGACCTATTCTACCAACCTACTAAGAGATGCATTAGTCACTCCCTTTGCTTGAGGCACCAAGGCCCGTACTTAAATGCCAACATGTGATTTGGGAAGGTGGGAAGTACATTAGACCATTGTTTGCTTCTAACCAGCTTTGTCTGGCAGCCTCTAGGCACTGCGGGTAACTCACCAAATGGGAAATTATTTGGGAGATTATCAAGAACTGACTTCTTCTACATATGAACAGGGAACGTCAGAGGACTGAATTCATGCATCCTGGGTTGTACTCTCTTCTAATATGGTACATACTGCCTTAAAGGTCATTCTCTGCTCTGGCTGAATGGAGGTAGTGAATCTCATACCCTCCAGACTGAACTCAAAGAATGTGCCCTCCCTCCAGCCTCCTTATTTGTTATTAATTCTTGAATTTTTCTCTCTTGCTGGATGGGGTAGCCTGTTGCCTTTCTGCTAGCATAAGCTTCAAAAGCTGCTGAGTTTAGAGTCAGCATTATTATAAGCATGATGTGTAGGTCCAGGATATTCCTGATTTGAAGTAGTTACTTATATTCATTCTACTTCTATTTCCCAGAGATCTCCCTTCTCAGGCTAAAACATGGTGGGGCAGAGTTGGGATTCTGACTACTCAGGCCACCGGGGTATCTATTACATCCTGGATAAGAATCAGAAATTTGAGCTTAGTAAGCTAAAGTGACTGAAAAGAAATGAGATTGAAACACAGATAGTTTTAAAGGAAGTACATTCATTTGGTTGGTGAGGGTGAGGTGGGGGCTTGTTCATAGACTTAATTTTATATACTTTTCCTTTACTGTATACTATATACTTTTCCCAGTTTTGTCATGGGTTGGAGGATCAGAGAGGAGTGGGCTGGTGACCTGGGTTCTGGTTCCAGCTACCAGCTGTGTATCTTTGGACTACTCACTTTTCTGGACTCCTTTCTGTTCCTATAAAATTAGGGGCTTGAATTAGATGTGCCATAAGGGCCCCTCTAGCTGTAGCATTCTGCAATACACTTTCTCTTGGGTACTGTGTACCTTCTGCTTTGTTGCACATTCTTATCCCACCTCCAGCCCTGGAAATGGAAACTGTTCATGGAAAGGAGGCTAATGAGGGAAGCAGGATGCCATACCATGTCCTCCTGGCCACATTGACTAGGGAGAAGCCTGCTGTCTCCATCTGGTGCTCCACTTGGGGGTCAAAATTCCTTTCTCACCAGAGATGTCTCTGTGTGTCTCAAGGGAACTCACATTTCCACTCAGTCTACTATTTAACTGTAAAGAGAGAAGGGACATCTTTAAACACATTGCCAGTGCTGTAAAGTTTATTAAGACATAGGTGTAGAGTGGATATGAGGCAACTGTGCCAAGTGTTGTAGATGGGAGGATATTGAGGTCAGGGAGGGGAAAGACTGTTTCTCATTTTAAGGATAAGAGAAACTAAGAATATATCATAGAGAATTGCATAGAATTGTGTACTTTAAAAGGAAAACATTAAACCAATACGTAAAAATATTCTCTCTCTTTTTAGAGACAGTCTTGCTCTGTTGCCCAGGCTGGAGTACACTGGCACAAGCACAGCTCACTGTAACTTCAAACTCCTGGGCTTAAGCAATCACTCCTGCCTCATCCTCCCAAGTAGATGGGACTACAGGCGCACACTATCATGCCTGGCTAATTTTTATTTTTTGTAGAGATGGGGTCTTAGAGCCTGTGTCTTGTATAACCTTGACTCACCTTGGACTTTGTCCTGCCTACTTTTGCCTTTGCCTAGGCAGCAGCTAGACAAACATGTGTAAAATGTAGTTTGTATTTTATAAGCTACTGAAAGATATCTGTCTTTATATATATCCATTCCCCATGAACTGGCAGAAAATACACTTTTAGTCTATCCTTGTGTTTAGTCCCAAAGAGAGTGTATTGACTTTTCTTTGTGTAACAAAGATTTATACCAAGTATGTTCAACTTGGGGCTCTTTTCACAATAATCGCCTAGATGTAGATATGAGCCCCCCCCCACTTTCTACCAACTTGGGGTACTTTTGTTATTCCAGAAAAAGTGACCAGATAGCCAAAAAGGAGGCTAAACTACATTTCTCTGCCCTTGCCTAGATGGACCCTAACTTTATCTAAAATTCTGACATCTCTTATTTTAGAACCAAGTAAAGGCCCAGTCAGCTGGCTTAGTTTCTTTTTAATCAAGATATATATGTTTGGCCCTGGAGATTTGGTAAGCTCGAGCTGCCGCACATATGGCTTCCTCTGAGTTCTTGGATACAATGAACGGGACTAAAGTTGGCTCAAAATAGGAACAGAAGATGACTTGGGGTTAAGTTTTTCTTTTTTAAATGTTATACAAGTGTAGAGCTGTTGGCTGCCATCCCCCTCTCAAACCATCAGCAGAGCTTGACCTTGGCCAAGATTTTGCCTCATCCTCTTGGCATTTCAACATGGAGTTGCGTTTCAGCCATGGAATGCTTAACCAAAAGCACATGCTATAGTGATGTTTTCCAAAGAGCAAGTTTTTGCAAAAAGTCCACATAGTGTTAAAACAACAGCTTTCTCTTAACCACCAACCCAACAAACCTCTTAAGTAGTGATTCTTTGGCTTATTTCTACACAAGGGCTGGGATTTGGGGTTTTTTTTTTTAGCAATACTTCATTGAAGTGCAGTATAATTAACATCAAACAAAGTGCACAAATCTTAAGAAGACAGCTTAATGAATTTTGACAAATGTATACACTCATATAACCAATAAGGGCTAGAGTTTTTAATATTACATGAAACACCTGTCCTGATGATGTACATCTTGGGATTGGTAGGTTACACATTCATCTAGCTGAGCAAATTACTATAAAACAGTAAATCCAGGTCAAAATGTGATGAAGATTTGGTGGTCTGAGGTCAGGCAGTTTGCCTATTTTTCACATCTAATGGATTTGGTTATTGTAAAACTTCTTGATGTTTGCTTTTAACAAGTTAATTTTTAAGCAACAGGTAAGGCTGGGTATGGTGGCTGTCACCTGTAATCCTAACACTTTGGGAGGCCAAGGCGGGAGGATTGCATGAGGCCAGGAGTTTGAGACCAGCCTGATGAACATAGCGAGACCCTGTCGCTACAAAAAATGGAAAAATTAGCCAGGTGTAGTAGTGCGCACCTGTAGTCCCAGCTACTTGGGAGGCTAAAGCAGGAGGATCACTTGAGCCCAAGAGTTCAGAGTTCAAGATGACAGTGAGCTATCATGATGCCATTGCACTCCAGCCTCGGGGACACAGCGGGACCGTGTCTCAAATAAAATAAAATAAAATAAAATGGTAATATATGCACATAGGACAACTTTTTAAAAAAACATATAATGAAAGGGAAATCTCCCCAGACGTTTCCCTCCTTGATGGTAACTAGTATTATTATTACTTGTGTATTGTGTATCCTTCAGAGAGATTGTATGTGTGTGTGGTTTTGTTTTTTAAGTCCCAGGTTTCTTCTTTGGTTGTTAATCAAGAATATGTTTCTCCACCCCTTCTCCTCATACTCTAGGTTCCAGTCTAGGGCACTTATGCACAGACTCTTTGGATCCCACAGCCTCAGCAGGACTACTATTTGTCTTGTACTGTAAAATTTACCCTCTCTGTCAGCTGGCTCAAAAGTTCATCTTTCTTACAGGATTGGCCATGAGTTGATAATTGTTGAAGCTGGGTTTATTAGGCTCTCTACTTTTTTATATATATTTGAAATTTTCCATTAAAATTGTTTTTTTAAAAATTCAGATTGATTTAGCAGTACCTCCTGCAATACAACCATCTGCTTAAGTCTTTTGTTTGTTTTAAAGTAACGCGTAATTGCAACCTAAAGGCAAATTGTAGGTGAATCTCTAGACACAGCTCCCTGCACTGCCGTCCACATCAGACATTCAAAATTCCAAATTTACAAACATGAGCAGGAATGGTTATTCACCTTCATGAGCCATCCTTTGCTTTAAACTTAGGATTGACTTCAAATTTATTTTGAAAAGCCAACTTCTCTGGTACACTAAGTTTTTCAGGAATATAAATCTCATGCAGAGTAGAGGGCTTATATTCGGCCTTATTAAACAGTATTTTACACAACTCTTGGGCTCGAGAGCCAGGGAAGGAAGGACCTCTCATCCCCAGTGCTCTCAGTGGGAGAGGAAAGGAACTTGCACAGACAGCTTTCCTACCTTATACTGTACTTTCTCTGGGGTGGGTGGATAGGAGTCATTTTTCCAGATTAGAGCTTCCCAAAGATACATAGTCCAGGAAAAGGAGTTAGGCTCTTGGTGTTTTTGAATTCAAGTCCCAGCTGGTTTCCCTAGGGCCATTTTATCCTTGCTGCCCTTCATGCTTGCTTCTTTGTCTTGCTGTGGTCTAACCACCCATGGCTTCTCCATCATGAGGCATATTCCCACCAGTCAGGGGGCTCCCTTTGAGCATCCCCTTAGAGCAACTGTCACATTGGAGCAGCATCTGCTTTCTGACAAGCTTGAAGACAGGAGGAAGGAAGTCATTGAGTCTTTCCCAGTGGAAATGGCTACCACAAGCAGCCTTTGGGACTGTGTTCAATATGCCAGGAGTTTAGTGGCCTGGAGGCTTGGGGGAGGAGAGAAAGAAGTGGAGGTCTGTCAAGATGGGGCAGGGACCTTCATGGTCTCAGCCATGTGGTCCACGCAGGGTCCTAATGCTGGAATGGTTCCCTCAGCCTTTGGCTCCAGCCTTTTCTGGGCAGAAAAACAGAAGGAGGCAAAATGCCTGGTGTGTTTTAAATAGATTCCGCTTGCTGCAGCCAATAAGCCCGACAGCTTAGAAGGTGAGTGACCCTTCCTGAGAGATTTATGTTGCGCCATTTTTCTTGCCTCCAGCCCCTTGAGTACTGACCACCCTGACCCTCTGCCCTCCTCCCCTCTGCCCTAACTCCACTAAGGTTAGCTGTCTTCTTGCTAGTCTCTGGATGGTTCTCTTCGGGCCTTTCTGGTTTTAATGTTTTTTATACTTTTCACGCTCTGCCTTTTCTTTCCCTGAAGCTGTTTTTCCTCATGCTCTGTATCTTTTCATCTCTTGGAATCTGTGTCCACTCTCCCAAGTGCACATCTCCATCTGCTGCTGCTTGTCGGACTCTGTCAGGCCTTCTCACTTGTCCTCGTGCCCTCACCTTCTCATGACCCCCTAGGGGACAGCCTAGCCCCGCCTGGGCCTATGTGCAGTTGAGGAGGCAGGAGAGGCTGCTCATCACAGTGTTGGACCCTGCGGCCAGCAATCTGAGGTCAGTAGTCAGTGCTCCAGCATAGCCAGACTGAGTGTGGGAAGCACATGGAGCCACATTCAGAAGGGTCCTTCTAGCGGAGAAAGCCTTAGGACTTCAGAGACCAAACTGGCTTGTTCCCACTCTATCCAGAGACCCCTTTCAAGACCTAAGAGCCATTTTAAGAATACTTTAATTTTGATCTCTAGATTCCCAGTAAGAGGAAGGAAATTAATATTTTTTATTTACTAGTGAGAGATTGACTGTGTTGGTCCTAGAAAGAGGTAGGGTACGGGGAATGAGCATGGAGGGTGGGAACCTATCTTGAGCAATCTCAGTTGTGGGGTAGGTGACAGCTCCAGACCAGGAAATGGACCTCAGCAATGGCAGCTATTTCTTGGCAGTGTGGCAGTGCCATCGGTAAACCAAAGGAGGGGGAATCAGAGAACTCAGAGGAGGGGCAGAGGGAAGTACGGGACAGAGAAGTGATGGGCCAGTACCCGTCCAAGATTTTAATCAGAAAAAGAGACAGAAGAGGAAAGCCAGGTGGAGGCTAGATATCATGAGGGACAGCTGATGAGGAGCTGGCACTGGGGCGTGGGACCCTGCCAGAGATGCTGCAGCCCAGCTCTGCTAAGTAGAAGCAAGCAGTGTGGGGTGAGGCCAGGAGAAAAGGGCTCTTTGAAGACCCTTTCTCCCCACTCATTTTTAGCCCTTTTATTCTTTTTTCTCTTATGTTCCTATCCTCATGTTATATTAGCAGCAGAAAACAAACAAAAAGAGGCATTCTGTCTTTGAAAGGGAATAGAACGGTCTGGAGAATTTAAGGCTGGATGCACTTCCCCTTTTACAGAATTCTTAGATCTCTTTGCCCATCTGGTTGCTGGAGCTGTGAGAGCCAGAGTCTTACTGGAGCACCCTGAATGGAGTCCCTGTATAGCTTGACAGCCCGGAAGAGTGCCAGTGGCAAGCATAGCCAGCAAGGGCGTGGGCCCACATAAACCCCTCCAGGCCCTTGGAGCAGCCAGGGGAGCAGGGCTGTTAGCCAGCCCAGCTGGGGACGGGGTTTGCCTTAGGCAGGGCCTTGTTTGAAGGCATTTGCCATTGTCTGACCCCACCTCATCACTGGGCCCCTCTTCCGCTAGGCCCTGAGTTGCAGAGAGGCCTGTGATAGAAGACAGAGAAAGGAGAACTTTCCTCTTGCTGGAAAAAATTTTAGGTAAAGAGGTAATAAATAAATGTGGCAAAAATTCAAAAGGTACAAAAGGATATACAATGAAAGACTCCCACCCCTGTTCTCCTCAGGTTCCCCTCCTCAGAGGCGTCCCCGGATGTGCCACTTTCTTGTACATTCTTCCAGTTTCTCTTTAGGTCTGCTGTAATCTGGAAGTTTTCAGATTTTTGATCAAGTGGACTATTTTAAGTTGCTTGGATGTGTATGTGTGTGTGTGTGATATGGGTGTGGGGATCAAATGATAGTAAAGAAGATTGTACCCCAGTTTTTTGCCAATAATTCTTGCTGGGGCAGGGAATGGTTTAAAACATTAAAATAAGCAAATAGAATCCTAAAATACTAGCACCAGAAAGCACCTTCCAAGTACTTTTGTACCAAATGCCTCATTTTAAACATGAGAAGAAAGAGGCCCAGATAAGTGACTTTTCCAGGGTCACCATGATAGCTGATGGCATATCTGGGACTAAAACCCAGGCTTCCTATCTCCCAATCATCCCAGTTCCCCAAAAACATACTGACTGCTCCATCTTTAGGTGGCCTTTTTAAGATATGTTATTCAGAGATGGAAGAAAAAACAAATGATTAGACATAGACCTAGAAATTTCCTCCAGTGGACACAAATATGGGAGAATAAATCAATAATCCCAGGAAAAACATGAAGTCAAATTCCATCTGAAAATAGAGCACACGCACACACCCACCCACACGCAGGCATTGGCAGAAGACAGACAATGACAGCCAGCAAAGTCTTTTGTCTATCTGTCCTGCTGGGCTCCAGGCTGAGATTCAGGGGCCAGGCAGAGGTGGTGAAAGGCAGCACAGTGTCACCCCTCTGCTGAAGAACATGCAACCCTCCAGCCTACTGTCACTGGTATTTTCTTGCTGGGCAAGAGGGAGAAATGTCAACCTAGACTAACCTAAGGACAACCTGTGTGATATGCGGGCACGGCTGCCAAGGGAAGAGAGGAAGATGTGCCTGGCCATGCCACCTCGGAGCTCTGCCACCACTGGCTCCATGAGCACTGGAAGACGGCCCCAGCTGTTTCCTGCCACCTACCAGGAGGAAACTCCCCAAGGTTTATATGCTGATAAAATGGCAGCATGATTTTTTTTAAATTCTCCCTGTTTTGGCATCAGCTCCAGACACTGTGAACAATTTCAGTGTCCAAGCCAGATTGATGAGCCTTTAGAGGATGGCATCAGTGAGAGGGGACATGTATGACTGTAAACACTGGCTGTAAAAACCCTCAATTTCTTTGAAATGGTAAATTTCCAGGCAATGTGGATCTGATGTTACACGCCTCCTGCATTAACAGCTTTTTCTTCCCGTTCAATTATTTTGACTGGTAAGAGAGTAGAAATTACACTTCAAAATATATCGATGGATATTTTCAGCCTTGCTGAGAGCTTCAAAATATATACCAATCCTGGGAACATTGCTTTAATTTCCACTTCCCACTTTCACAGGGAAAATGGAGATTTCAATTATAGGCACCATTAGACTGAAGGAAACACAAGACCAGGACTGTGGGTCTTTTTTCAACTCAAATTCTCTCTGGTCTTCTTGCGTGGCCTCTTTGATATTGAGCCAAATCTTGCTCAAGCCCTAGGTCTAGAGGTCCATCCTGATGTGTACCAGATGGTGAGGACCTTGATAAAGAAATGAGTATTCCTTAAGAGCCTGGGCTGGATGATTTTGTCAAGGCATCTGACAGAGGCAGAAAAAGAAATGTCCATTCTCTGTATCTTCATCTTCACACAAGGCATCCAGAAGCCTTTCCCCCAGGCCTAGGTGCTGGGTACATGGGCAGCCACCCAGCAATGTATTTGTCCCCCCTTGTGTTTCTAGTTTTATCATCTCTAGCTGACTGGCCCCATCCACTCCGCTTCTGAGCTCCAGACCTGGCTTTACGGATGCCTTCCTGACCACAGAGAACTCAAATTCAGCTGAACATGCCTCCTCTTCCTCCTGTACTCCGCATTTTAGATAATGGTTACTTTACACCAAAGCACTTGTCTCCTGAGCAAGAAAGTTATGTTATTCTCAAATCCCCTCTCTCATATCCACCTCCAGTTGATCACCAAATCCTCCCCTCCTTCTCTCCTGTTTCAGTGTTGCTGCCCTAGCCCAGGCCTCAGCATTGCTCACTTGGACGACTACAATATTATTGTGGTCCCCTGTCACTGGTCATCAGCCTCCTTACTAAAATTTAAAACTGATCATGTCACTCTCTGTTTTAAAATTATTGGCTTAGCAGAGTAAGTCCAGATTTCTTCCAGAGGCATAGAAGACATCTGTTAACTGGTCTGTGCCTACCCCTGTAACCTCATCACCATCACCAGCCCTACCCCACACACACACTAAGCCACTCACCACTTCCGTGCTCTCATACGCTTACACATCTCAGCCACCTTTGTTTGCCCCTCTTCCTGGAGTGCGCTTCCAGGTCTCACCCACCTGCTTATAGTTTAAGGCTCAGCTCTCAAATGACTTCTGACTTGTGAAGATGCCCCCTCTGTGCTTCTGTAGAGTTCTGTCATATCTTCTTGTGATTATTTATGCATATTTCCCCATCATCAGTCACTAGACTTCTCCAGGCTGGGACCAGGTTTTGTTAATTTTTGTATCCTCACTACCTAGGAGTGCCTGGTAGTAGGTATTCTAGGTAGGTATTCAAGAAGGAAAGGTAAGGAAGGGACTACAAATACCACCCCAATGGGCACACAGGCTCTGGCTTTACAGTCTGAGTGGGCTCGATGGCATTTTCATGGGACAGAATGGGGAGCAGCAGCAGCCTGCCGCCCTTGATACTCATTCATTCATCTACTCTGCACAGATATTTAGTGAGTGCTGCCAAGATGCCCAACGCTGTGCTGGAAACTCATAATACACAAAAGAAGGCTGCCAGGCCCTGCTCACAGGAGCTCCCATTCAAGGAGGAGAGACAGGCATGTGTAGGCACTCACTGGCCTGGCGTCTTGGCAGGCCGTCTGCTCTGCTCTGAGGACCTTCACCACTCAGCTCTGCAGAGGCTGCGGAGAAGGGGCAGGGGTGTAGGAAAAGGTGGTGGACATGGGAAGGTTAGAGAGGCCTTGGAAAGGGCTCTACCTCTGGGACCACTTCTGCTGACCAGTTGGCTTTACTCATGCATTTCTCCTTTGTATGAATTCCTTGCTGTTAATAAAAGGCATTTGACACATTTCTAATTAGCCCACAGCCTCTGCAATCCTATGTAACACCTAGGTCATTTCATGATCGGCAATAACATTTGTGTTTCCTGCAGTTGTCCACCAGAATTGGGGTCATTCCTTCTCTGACTTCTGATGGTACCACAAAGAACTTTCTCACCCCCTCATTCTGGGGCAGTGGGGTTTGGCTCTGGCTCCGTGATTCAGAGAGGGGGTGGCTGCTCTGAAGGAAGCACTGTTAGGAGACTCACTACACTGGCCCACCCTGACCCTAGACGAGTAGCTCCCTTGCTCTGGGCTCTCATCCTGCATGCATCTCTCAAGTGCTTGACTTAAGAGAGAAGTGCATGTTTCACAGAGCTACCCTGCCTTTCTTCCTCCCTCTCTCTCTCTTCTCCCTTCCTTCCATCAACAAATACCTAACGAGCATGTACTATCTGCCACTATTAAAGCGCTGTTCTGAGCACTGGGAAACAGTGATGAGCAAATAGAACCCCTGCCCTCACAGAGCTTATACTCCAGTGGCAGAAACTAATAAATAAAAAGTCCAGGTTATCAGACAAACAGGAGGAGGAGGATTGATAATAAGACAACTGCAAGTTCCTTTCCAAGAGCCAGGAACTCTCCTCCATCTATAATGGTTTCTAGAAACTCACCTTATAAATATCTTTTCCTTAGAGACAATTGGTGGCTTAAGTGCGGTCAGCTGGCAGTGGGTGCATGTGCCCTGCAGGCGTCGGACTCTTCATTTGTGAAATGGGGATGGTCAAGCCTTCCTCACAGGGTCATATACTGGCACAGTGCCTGTTACGCGGTAACATACATTTTCTTCACCATCCCTGCCTTCTTTCCTGCTTAGAGCAGACACGGGTGGGGGCAGGAGTCCAATCAGGTCCCTTCACCTACCTTCTGGGCCCCTGCTGCAGCTGCAGACAGAGCAAAAGGCTTCTGAGCTGGCCCAAGGTCTCAAGGGTAATGGGCATAGAGAGGCTAGGGCCTGTCTCTGTGCCTGTCCCCTGCCTTGCTTCCAGCCCGCTCAGCAGAGGCTTTGGAAGAGGCAGCCACCTGCCTGTGGGGCAGGACAATCTATTCTTATTGGACCTTAGGCATGGCTGGAGAGGCTCATCTGGGGTCTGTTCTTGACAGCAATGAGCAGTCCCCTGGGTGTTACCCTGGGCAGGCCCTCTTGCCCCTAGCAGGCAACAGCAGTGCCTGTGGGAGTGGCTTCCAGGAGACTGGGGTGGTGACCAGGCACTGGACTTCACATGCATTATTTCATCCTATCTTTTCCAACAATGCTGCAAGTTAAAGGCTGTCGACACTTCATTTTACATTTGAGGAAACTGAGGCTAAGAATTTGCCCAAGCCAATCTCCTAATATGTGACAGAATCAGCACTGGAATTCAGGTTGTTCAACTCCAGATCCAGGGCTTTACACTGAGCCATTGCCATTCCAGTTCTCCCCTCTGTTATCTGCTTCCCTCCAAATCCCCACACCAAATGCACTGGGGCAGAGAGCTCCCTGGGGCCTCTGGGAGCCTCAGGGGCACATGGCACTTTACCTTGTGTGCCAGCTTTGACAGCTCTGAAGAGAAGGTGAACTGTGCCTAAGACAAATGCTTAAAGGGAGAAAATGTCAAAGGAACTAGAAGTCCAAAATGGCACAGTTGGAGGGACCCCGGAGCACATCGCTTCATATCCTTCCTTTTACAGAGGAGAAAACAGAGGCCCTGGGGGGAAGCAAGATCCCTCATACAGAACTTCTGAGCACCTGAGGACTGCCCAGCAGCCTCAGAAGCCCTGCACCAGTGCCAGACACACTCACTGAGGATAGCACAGGACTCAGCCCAGCTCCACACTTACTTGATGTAGGACGCCAGGCAAGTAGAGTAAGTAGCCTCAATGTGTCCTCATCTGCAGTTGGGGATGACAATCCTTAGCTCAGAGTTGTGGGAGCTTTAGAGACAGCATATGTGAAATGCTGGCACAGTGGCTGGCACCTGTAGGTCTGAGTAAACTGTAGCTGTTATGATTACTCTTGTTGTCTTCAAAGTTCAAGCAATGGGAGGAAACAGGAAGTCTCTTAGGTGTTACTTTGATTCTATGGTTCTGCTGGAATCCATTCCTAGGACCAGAGAAGAAACCACACTCACTGTCATCCTTGATCATAGATATCTGTCTCAGGGAGGGCCAGGCTCAGTTCTGTGCTCATCTGGGCATAGAATCTGGAAGAAAGACCATAGACTGTAGCCGAGGTGGCAGCTCCTAGTCCACAGCTCTGCCAGAGTGCCTGTGGCTTGAGGCATCACTCAACGTCTGTCTACATCAAGTTTTTGTCAGTCAGATGAGCATGGTAATTATCCGCCCTCTTACCCCACCCCCATCCCCAGGGAAGTGCCCATGTAAGGGAGGGCTGGTTGTGAAGTCTAACACCTTCTCCAAAGGTTACACTCCTGTGGGATTTTCCTGGTGGTGGAGGCAGGGAGGGTAGAAGGAATCCTTCTCCTTAGGGCCAGAACTACCAGGGAGTGACAATTTGGTGCAGATGTGTAGCATCCTCATCACTGAGCCCTGGTGAGTAAGTGGTGAGACTTGTAGAAACCCTGCCAAACTCTAGCTCCTCCCTCCTTCCTTCTGGAGTCGCCAGAAACCTACCGGCCTGATTTCAGTTTGGCACAGTCCAGCTTCATCCCCCACACCACACCGGGGTGTGAGTTTGGAGCCTCTCACCAGGAGTTGATGTGATGTTTTCGGATCCCACATCCTTTCACCTGCCTCTTTTAAGACCAAAGACAACTAGATATGCATAGAACAGTGTGGGTTGAGGGGAACAGCCTATGGCAATAGGGCTATTGCCCGAGTCTTTCACCTGGCTGACTTTGACCTCCCGAGAGCCTATGTGAAAATGGGGACACCAGGAGGGCAGTTCCCTTACATTTTCTTGGTTGAGCTGAGGTGCTGTGGAGCCTGACTCCTAAGGAGCAAGGTCTTCCCTGGCATTGCACAGATGACATGACCACTGGACTGTCCCATGATTCCTGCGGAAACCAGGCAGTGGCTTGACAATGGTTTTCTCCATCTGTGCCAACGAGCCATGGCCCCTAGTGCAGTCTCAGTAAACTCCCAGGCAAGAGAAACCTGGGAGAGGCAAGGCTGGCCTGCGGCTCCAGTGCCAGCATCTCCACACCCTTGCCCCTATTGTTTGTGACTGCCACACAGTTCATGCCTCAAACGCCCTGCTACTTTTGTAGACCCTTTGTGAGACGCTTTTTTGTGCATTCTCTTCTTTTTAGAGTCACATTCCTGGTTGGGCCATTTTTGGACTTGTCTAAGGGTCCTTGTGATTAGTCTACTGAGTGAGGGTATTATAGTTGCAATGATGACCCTGGGTTTTCTGTAGCAAAAAGTCAACTAGAGTTTTCTTTACCTCACTTCAACAGAAATGTATCGAGCATCTATTATGTGTGCAGTTCAGTCCCAAGTGCTGGAGAAATGGAGAAACACCATCTTATTTCACTTCTGTGCCTCAGGGTGGTGCTGACAGGGTAGTTGGGGGAGCGCATGATACTGTGACCTCAGTTTGCTTGATTCCCCAGGTGACTCATTTAGAGGGTTGACCCTGTCTGGGTCTTCAGAGGAGCTAAGGTGTCCAGCAGCACTAACAGGAAGCAAACTCCCTGCCAACTCTGCCTCTGGCATTCAAGGACCTCCTAAGTCCAGACTCACCTAGCCTGGCCAACCTCAACTCTCACCAAATCCTTCCCAGCATCCTGGACCCCGGGCAATGCCTGGCAGCTCTCTCCCTTGAACACATCAAGTACTTCCACCAGCTGGACCTTCACTTGGGCTATTCATGCACTCCCCACCGGCCCTTCCCTTCCCTCTTCCCTGCCTCTTAAGGATTTATCCACCTTCTCTGAGACACCTTCCCAAAGACCACCTTGCATGAATTATTTTTTTCTCTGTGATCCTTACTTTGTTGTTATTTCACCTAAAACTAATCTAGCCCACCTTGCCTTCTGCCTGGAGTGGGAGTAGTTCACCCCTGATTCTCAATGCCTCCAGGGCACGGGTGGAATCTCAAGGATGTTTGTGTTCTCAGCTCTTACCACCACGTTTTGCACTTTGTCAAAAAGTGTCAGATGGAGAGATGGCTTCTGGACTGGGCTCTGTCCACTAATTAGCCTGCGGCCTCAGGAGAATCGTCCAGCCTCTCTAGCCTCCCTTCTTTCTGATGAAATAATGGTGATGGTATCTCAGGGTTGTCCAGGGGACAATGAGGCGGAGTGGAGGGAAATGTCAAGAAATCTGGGAGCCCCAGGCCAGTGAAAGATGTGGGGTGGTTGTATCTCCCTTTCTCCTTGCACCGGGTGTGAGGCAGCGTCGCTTCCTCTTCGCTCTCCCGGAATGTCAAGTGCACCAGCTTCCAATCCCTCCTGGGGCGGGCTCTGGGGCAGCTCGGAATCCTAGGCTGCGGAGGATTCCAGTGCAAACTCAGGACTCTCTTCCTTGCCCAGCCGTGGCTTCCCAAGGACTCGTGGAACACACCTTGAACCCCGCGCCAGAGCGCAGTTCAGAGCGCAGCCCGGAACTGCAGCTCCGCGGCGCGGGCCCAGGTTGGGGGTCGCGCATCTCCAGTCGGTGACTCAGGGCCGCCCGGTCTGGGTCTGGGAGTGGGTGTGGTTAGGCGGGACAGCCGCCGGGGGCAGCCACTGGGCATTCGGTCACCGAGCGGTGGGAGCTGAGGCTGGCTCTGGCCAGTCGCCATTCTGCCGCGGGCGTCTGTCTCGCCAGGTTCCCGGGCGCGGGAGGAAGGCCCGCGACACTTCCTACACGGCGCGCTCTTCTCCCGATGCGCAGCGGCGGGGTCGGTTGGCCCGCGGCGGCTGGAGCGCGGGACCGGCTCTGCGCGCGAATGAATGGGCGTCCGGGGGACGCGCGCGCTCGGGGCTGAAGGGCATTAGGACCGTGAGGATCGCTCCGCGCTCCTGTCTCTCCCTATCA
>VBSM01002121.1:846670-920143 GCA_008086735.1 Cheirogaleus medius | reverse complement strand
CTCAAATCTTAAAACATTTTAAAAGTAAAAAAAGGAAAGAGCTAGTGCCCCAAGGTTGCTGGATCATGAAGACTGAGGAGGGTCCAGTGGAGGATGGAAGGCAAGGTGCCTGCCCCCCAAACTTGTCACCCATGTGGTGCTGTTGTCACCTGCCTAGAGGACGGCAAGTCAATTCTGGATTCTCAGGCTCGTTTTCTGAACCTGAAGATCAATCTGGATAGGCTGGTGTGGAAGGTGCTGGTGGCAGAGTCAGCGCTGCCAAGCTGGGGAGCAGGCAGGGGAGACTGAGAGCCCGGGACAGGGAGGCCCGTCTTCTCTTCACCTTCTGGGGGTGAGCGGATGACAAAGTCTTGGTAGAAAGGCATGAGATCAAAGACAAAAAGCTTTTACTTTTATTAGTATTATAGTATTACTTTTATTAGTATCATTTTACATAATACATGTTTAATAGGTAAGACAGGAAATCAAATAGAAGGAAATAAAAATCACTCCAAATCCCACCATTAAGGATAACCACCATTAACATTGTAACAAATAATCAATTCAGGTCTTTTTTGATTGATAAAAAAACAAAATCGAAGATTTTATACTATTTTGTAACTTTTTTCATTTAATGCTATATCATGACCACTTTTCTATGTCATAACTAGTCTTCCAAATATTTTTTAATGGTTGCCTAGTATTTCATCATGTGACTGTTCCATGCATTATATAATCACAGTTCATAAATGCTGGATATTTAGATTAGATTGGAAAATGTGAAATTGCTGTTTTTTAGGTAAAAAATGATGAGATGTTGGCAGTTTCCTATGGTCCAACCGAATATGTTGTCCAGTGTGTTGTTGTTATAAACAACACAACCATCAACATTCTCATAGGTAAATCTTTGCACATAGCCTTAATGAATCCTTAGATAAATACCTGGAATTGAGTTGTTGAACAAAATACCAAAATTATAAACAAAGACAGAATCTGACAGGGCTGGAATTAGGGTGAGGTGAGTCTTGTGAGTGCAGACTCAGATCCTATCTTTATCTAAAATTTTAATATTTTATTCACTAAGGATTTTTTGCATTCATTTTGATTTTTAAAAGTACTTCATTAAAATATTATGCACCTGATTACTGAGTTTTGGAGGCCCCTTTGCATTTGCATCTGAGCTGAGTACCCTACTTGCCTCACCCTAATCCTGGCCCTAAATAACAACAGCACCTACCTTTTAGAGTTGTTATAATGAATACATCTCTTATAAATCTCAGCACGGTATCCATAGTAAGTATGCTCAATAAATGTTACGTCCATCTCCACTTGGGAAACACTGGTTTTCTAGTGTGCAACAAGCATGAAGGTAGAAGCTAAGGGACAAAGATGGATAAGACCCAGCTCCTGTCCTCAAGTTGCTTGGGCTTGTCAGGGACCGCTCGAGTGTGGAAGGGTGATGGGGGCCGGGGTAGGGCGTATGCTGGGTGTAGCGAAGTCTTGGCTGGCTTTACTGAAGGGCGACAAGTTGGGCTGAATCTTTGAAGATTAGCACTTTCAGGTTGGACACAGAGAAAGGAACATCAGGCGGGAGGTGTGGTCTGGGCAAAGGCTTGATGTGGTAACCCCATTTCCAACTCATCTCGTCTAGAATGGTGGAGGCCAAGGCCAAGGCCAAGAATAAGACTGGGCTGTAGGGGGAAGAGACTGTGATTTCACCCTGAGGCTGATATGTATTCTGTCCCCAAGCCACACAGACTGCACAGAGCCCAGCCTGGAACAACCCGCTCCTAGTCCCTGGGTGCCGCCTTCCCTGTGCAACAGGAATAATGGGGGTGTGGATGCTTAGTATTGATTTATTCTTCTTATTTTTAAAATTTTCATTGGGGCAAATGCATATAACATACACTTTACCACTTTAACCATTTTTAAGTGTATGATTTAGCAGCATTAAGGATATTTACAGTGTTGTACAACCATCACCACCATCCATCTCCAGAACTTTTTCATCTTCCCAAACCGAAACTCTGTACCCATTAAACATGAACTCTCTATTCTCCCTCCCTCCCGCCCCTGGCAGCCACCATACTACTGTCTGTCTCTGTGAGTTGACTATTTTAGGTGCCTCAAATAAATGGAATCATATAAATACCGTCTGTCTTTTTGTGACTGGCTTATTTTACTAAGCATAATGTCCTCAATTTTCATCCATATTGTAGCATGTGTCAGAATTTCCTTTCTTTTTAAGGCTGAATAATATTCCATTGTAGGCACACACTGCATTTTGATTATCCATTCATATATCAATGGACACCTGGGTTGCTTCTGCCTCTGGCTATTGTGAATAATATTGCTATTAACATGGGTATACAAAGATCTGTTCAAGACCTCTTTTCAATTCTTTTGGGTATAGACCCAGAAGTGGAATTGCTGGATCATATGGTAATTCTATTTTTAATTTTTTGAGGACCCACAATGCTGTTTTCTTATTATTTTTACCAGACAAAAGAGCTGAGGTTCCCAGCACGGTGCCCATCCCTAGTAAGTGTGCAAAGAACATTGGTTGACTGACTAAAGCTTATGGAGGTTAAACCTCTTGCCCAAGGCCCCAGAGCTGATGGAAGGGAGGACAGAGCCAGATCTGAACACAGAAGCCAACCCCAGGGGCCAAAGGCTCTCGACCTCTAGGCTGTACCAGCCCCCTGAGCCTGGCTCTAGTAGGAACCATAAGAGGTCTTCTCCTCGCTTCCTTCCCCTTGGGGCAGAAGCTGAGGATACAGCCCTTAGGGGAACCCTCCTGCCCCCAACTTTGCTGCAATGAATTGCAAAGGTTGCCATGTTGCTCATGGCTAATAAAAACGTGGGGTCGGGGGAGGTGGCTCACACCTTCACACCTGTAATCCTAGCACTCTGGGAGGCCAAGGCTGGTGGATCGCTCAAGGCCAGAAGTTCGAAACCAGCCTGAGCAAGAGCAAGACCCCGTCTCTACTAAAAATAGAAAGAAATTAATTGGCCAACTAAAAATATATAGAAAAAATTAGCCGGGTGCGGTGGCACGTGCCTGTAGTCCCAGCTACTTGGGAGGTTGAGACAGGAGGATTGCTTGAGCCCAGGAGTCTGAGGTTGCTGTGAGCTAGGCTGATGCCATGGCACTCTAGCCAGGGCAACAGAGTGAAACTCTGTTTAAAAAAAAAACATGGGGTCTTTGCCACATGCCACTCCCCAAGACCAGAGCAGCGGCGCCTGTGTTGCTATAGATTGCTTTTCCTCAGCTGTTCCTTGTCCACCCGGTGACAGGGTCAGCAATGATACTGACCTCCACAGTGCCTAGTCTGCGGTGAGCATGCAGGGACTCTGCCATGATTGAACCTACAAGGCCTACTACGTGCTAGGCCTAGGGCAAAGAACTTGCTGCAAGTTCTTTGATATAATGCTGTGAGCTAGTATTAAATCAAAGTCAGTATCTCCATTTTACAGATGGAGAAACCAAGGCTCAGAGAGGGTGTGACAGCTAATTAGTCACGGTGCTAGGATATAAAGCAGGCATCTGGACTCCTAACCACACAATCATATAAAGAGATGGAAAACCTAATTCTGCTCCAGAACTTGTTAGGTGTGTGGGGTCTCACTCAGAGCCCCCACAGAAGCCCTGGAGTGGGGTGGAGGAAAAGGGGCAACTCCAAAGCTTGTGGACCCTGCTCAGCTTGTCTGCCCTCCCCAAGCCCCTCTCCTGTGTTGCCAGCAGGGCTGTAGGCTGCATCTCTGGGTAATCATGGCACCAGCTGAACCCTCCGCTCCTCCTGGGCTCACGTGACCCTGAGAAGTGGCTCATGAACACTGACATCACTCTCTCTCCATCCCAGCACACAGACGTGAGGCATTTCTGAGACCGCATATCTCACAGGCCTGTGCTGGGGAGCCTAGCGCAGTCACTGTTCCTCCAGACACAGTCCCCTGCCCAAGGAGGGCGCTGGGTAGGGGCTGAGCCTGTCCCCAGGGCATGTCTAAACCCCAAGGGACTGTGATGGTCATTACAGAAACAATATTCATTCTGAAATTGCTTCCTGCTGGGAAGTAATTGCATACACAGAGCACTTCAAAGACCAAGTGTTAAGGATTATTAATTTTCATAAGTTGCATGGTGGGGTTTGTCCCAAAGGACCTACGAGAGGTGCCAGACTTGACAAAGATGATGTCTGCACTAGCTGAGTTCATTTCTTTACATGCTGATAACTCACAGGGTGAGGTTTTGTCTCTTTCAGAGGGGCTTGTAATCTGGGACCACCCTTGTTCTCTGGAGGCAGTTCCTTGTTTAGTTCCCTTGCACACTGCCTGCCCGGACACAGAGTCATGTGTTGTTGGAGTGCACAGTCATGGAGTCAGCCAGGCCTGGGTTCCAATCCCCCACTTTACGATCTCCTGTTTTTCCCTCCAGTCACTGTGCTCCAGACATGCTGCCCTCCTTTCTTTCCACCTGCACATCAAGTTGTCCTGCCCCAGGCCCTTTGCACAGGCTGTCCCCTCTGCCCAGAACACTCCCAGCACCCCATATCTGACCGTGGTTAGCTCCTCCCTTAGCCCTCTCCCACCCTTTACTTTTCTTTGTTGCCTTCCCCACACCAGTCACACCGGAAATGGTCTTGTCCACATGTTCTTTACTGCTCCCCATCTCGCCCCTCCGCCAGCATCACAGCCCACAAGGAGCAAGGCTGTCCGCAGTGCTCGCTTCTGCACCTGCCATGCAGATACCTGTAAATATGTGCAGTTACCATGGGGCAAGTGACCTGACCTCTCTCGGCCTCGGTTTCTTCATCAGTACAGTGCACATAATTACGATCATGGAGGTTACATTAAAAGGGATACCATGCACACAGCGGAGCATGCCTGGCACAGAACAAACACATCACAAATGATGGATCATAGTATCATTCGCTTGGGTTCTTTGAGTGCAAGGAACATGTCTGTCTGGTTGTGCCAGGGCCTGGTCACTGCCTGGCACTTGGTGGGCACGCAGTAAATGTTGACTGAATCCAAGGGAGGCTGACTGTTATTGGTATGGCCATTATTTCTTTGCTCATAACTTGGCACTTCATAGGCTGCATAATGCGTGTCCTGGTTGCCAGGACGTTGGCATGTTTGCCAGGGTCACAGCTGGCCTCTCACAGGTCCTCACTCTTGGGTTCAGGCTGATGAAGAGCTTTGTGTAACATGCCAGGGAGTTTTCACAGGGTAGAAAAGGTGGGCTGGTGGTCATCACAGGGATTAAGACCACAGACTTTGGAGTCTGACTGCCTGGGTTCAAATCTAGCTCTACCACTTACTAGCTGTTTGACCTTGGGCAACTTGCTCTCTCTCTGCCTCAGTACCTACATCACAGGGTAGCTAGGCAGATTTGATTGTTTACTATAAGTGATGCCCGTTAGAAGGTGCTCAGCACTTACTGTTATGTTAATTTTATTACTGTTGTCCCTCTGCTTTCTCAGTTTACTTATGTCATATATTCCACCATTTAAGATGTATTCATTAAGCACCTCCTATACATCAAGAACTGTGTAGGGTGCCAGAAAGTCAAAGGTGAACAAGACATTCTGGCCCTGTCACCAAAGTGCTTACAGAAAGGAGGGGGATAGGTGATAACAGAGGCATGAAAAAATACTAGAGGAGAGCAGACCTGGGAAGAATGATCCAACACAGCCTTACCGCTCCTAGTTTGGAGCAAAGATTCCTGCCTCTTGCTGCTCAAACCTGCCCAGCTGTACTATCCTTGACCCTTTCCTGAGACTAGACTCATTTTTTTTTTTTGGCAGAGTCTCACTCTGTTCCCTGGGCTAGAGTGCCGTGGCATTAGCCTAGCTCACAGCAACCTCAAACTCCTGGGCTCAAGTGATCCTTCTGCCTCAGCCTCCCAAGTAGCTGGGACTACAGGCATGCGCCACCATGCCTGGCTAATTTTTTCTATATATTTTTAGTTGGCCAATTAATTTCTTTCTATTTTTAGTAGAGACAGGGTCTTGCTCTTGCTCAGGCTGGTTTCGAACTCCTGACCTTGAGCGATCCACCAGCCTTGGCCTCCCAGAGTGCTAGGATTACAGGAGTGAGCCACCACACCTGGCCTAGACTCATTTTAACTCCTCAGAGCTGGCAGGACCATGGAGACTCTAGACCTCTTCCCTACCTTCCACCCAAACACCTGCTGCAGTCCCACGAGGAAAGGATGCCAGTTCTCTAGCCACAAGGAACAGGGAGCAGAGCTGCCACCTCGATGCCAGCAGTGGGGCTGTCCTACCACTAACCAGACTCCAGGGGCCTGTGGGCCGGTCACCGTCAGCAAGGAGAGATCAACACATCTGTCTCGGAAGCTGCACACAGGGCTGTGAGGGAAGAGCTCCCAGCAGCGGGTCAGCCCCTGGGCTGCAGCTTTCAGCTAATGCACCCCGCCTGGCGTGTGCAGCAGAAGGCGATGGTGTGGAGCCAGGGCAAGGAGGCGCTTTACCTGTGGCTGCTTGCTCATGAGAAATAAAGGCTGCAGGAGAGAAAACTTGCTGTCCACCCTGGGCGTGACTCTGGGGCCTCCACTGAACACCTACTCAGGTACAGGAGCTGCTCGTTTGGAAAAATGCCACGACTTGCAGCTTCATACTGTGCTGAATTCTGGTCCCACCACTTACTAACTGTGTGAACTTAGGCAAATTACACATCTGTTCTGTTTCCTCAGTCTGAAAATGGGGACAATAAAAGTACCTGCTGTGTGAATAGGATTGTCAGGAGGATCACGCGAGATTATGCACATAAAATGTACAGTGTTGTGCTTGGCTTTCATATAGTACTGCTGCTGTTATTGGCCAGGAAGAGGTCATGCCCACGGCCCATCCCCACAGAAGTAGGATGACTCCCATTTAAGAAAGATCCTTTCATTGTCATATCAAACTGTCAGTTTTGCCGCTGCACTATCGTCTACATTTCCATCGTAGCCAGGGCTGTTGTAGCTGCATGGAGGAAAGGCCCTTGCAAGTGACCTCAGAGAAAGATGGTTTTGTGAGGACACCAGAGAACTGGAACTGCAGGAAGCGGAGACCCTCCCTCCTGTCTGTCCCTCAGGGATCATGTCATCTCTCAAACAGTCTCTTCGTGTCCTGGGTGCATACCCTCGTGCTTCTCACTAGCTCTGGCTCCTCCACGCTTGTGCTGGCACTTGGCCCCAGCCCCAGATCTGCCTGGCGCTTCAGCTCAGCACCTTTGACCAGAACAATCAGTTTCCCAGCTCCTGAGAGAGCCTCCCACAGCCCTGCTCATCCTGCCGAGCCAGGCCTTGGAGGTGAAAGATCGCTCTTTAACCAACACCTGGCTGAGCTGCCTTTGGGTCACCTGCCCTCGCTGGTCAAAGAGCTGTGGCAAGGTGCTCAGAGTCACGGGGACAGGACACACAGGCTAAGATGTGGGGGAGGGATGGGGGAGGGCAGAATCCCTTAAAACGGGCAGATGAGGGAACTTTCTAGAGTAATATTCCTGCTCTATTTCTTGGTAAGGAGTTGGACTACACAGGTGTATGCATTTACCAAAATTCATCCAAAGGTACCCTTAAGATTTGTGCATTTTTACACATACACATTTTAAAGAAATATTGAATTCTAGTTAATGATATGCATGCTGAAGTGTTTAAGTGAAACATACTGAGGTCTACAGCTTCTTTTGAAATGCACCAAAAAATTAAAATGGATTGACTGACAGATGAAAATGGACAGAAGGATAGATGTATGATAAAGCAAATACGGTAAAATGTTAGCAGTAGAATCTAGGTGGTGGGTACATGGGTGTTCACTATACCATTCTTGCAACTTCTTGGTATGTTTGAGAATCTTTATAATAAAATGTAACTGTTTTAATTAAAAAAGGAGTGTGAGCAGGCAGGCACTGACTGGCATCTTAGCACAATTTGCCCTTTTTTCAGTGGGAAACACAAGACCATGGCCCCCAGGCCTCACAGAGCGCTCAGCATCTTGTTGACCAGTGCCTAACTCCCGCTGGTGAGTAATCGGGAAGGTGTCCAGGACATGTGAATTGCTTATGCTCCCTAGTTTTCCAGCTCGATCCCATGTACCTCACCGTGTGGGATTTGTGACTTTGCTCTCTGTTGGGACATCTCTGTAGAATTATAACTCTGCATCACACCCTTAGCCTTTCTAGGGACTCTTTCAGCATCGTTTGTACAATCATCACTGACATCACTGTTGTGTTGCCACTAAGTGAGAATCCCGGAAACAGAATCCCTGTCGGCTCCCTGAGGGCAGGGGCCTTCAGTCTGACTGCTCCTGTAGGCTCAGCACAGTGGCCGCTTGGCCAGATCTCAGTAAATGTTTAGTGGCTAAAGGCAAGGATGAGTGAATTGTAGAATTCAGTTTGGGAAAGAAGCATCTATCTCCTGGCTGATGGGTAAGGTGATGGTAAGCAAACAGAATCGAGCATGGAACAGTGCTTCCCTTTTGGTGCAGCTAGAAATTCAATGTAGCAATTACAACTGCCCCAGTAGCCTGGGCTACCTAGCTACTCGTGGGAGGGATATACATTCCCTCTCTTACCCAACTCTGGATTTTTCATCTTCCTGGGCCTAATGCTACAGGAAATATATAATAAATGAATGAATAGAAATCATCGAGTCCAACCTCTCATTTGCTAGTGAGCAGACCAATTCAGAGAGGTTGAGCGACTTGACCAAAGGCAAACAGCAGTCTGCTGGGCAGCAGAGCCAACACAAATCCCACCTGTCCTGCCTCCACAGTCCTTTATCCTGGACCACACTGCCTCTTGTGTTCAGATCTGAGCTGAAACCACGGCTTGGAAATGATGCAACTGCCTCTGAGTGAGATACGCTAACCAAAACTTCTAACTGTGGGGCCCAAATCCAGTACAAAATTCTCCATTTGATCCTTATCTTGGTATTTATTGACTCATTCTGAGTACTCAGCGAAAGGCCTCCATAGCACCAGGGACTCTGAATTCACCCCAAAGTCTCCTGAGTCCTCCAAGACTGAGGTGCTGAGAACCTAAAGAGTTTCTTGGAATCGGGGAGCCTCTGGATCCAATGCAAACGAAGAACTTATCTGCCACCGCAGTCTTGATCCGTGTACGCTGCTTTCCAGTGTGGACGGAAAGAAGGGCCGGCAGCATCTGAGGAAATGACCCAGAAGGCTGCCCAGTGAAGGTCAGGAGAGAGTGTCATTTGTCTAAAGTCACACGGCTTGTTTGGGCAGGCCAAGGCTGGGATATAGGCCTCCCCGCATAACTCTTCCCACCACACCATGCTGTCTCTTTAAAAAGCCACAGGACATTTGTTCTGCATTAAGGCAAACCAGAAGACAGCGGGAACAGGTTGACAGCCAGTTGCAAACAAGCCTCTGATGCAATTGGTGGTGAATGAATTTTGGTGGGGAGGCTTCCAAACCCGACCTCCACCGACATGCCGACATGCCAGGGCCGCATGAGACAGCAGGTCCCCCCCCCCCCCCCCCCAGTAACCCAGGCACCTGTGTGTTCCCAAGCCCCAGCCAGCTGGTGCATTTCCTTCATTAGCATTGCAGTGAGTGAGCACCTGTGCGGGCCCCAGACATCACTAGTTTATCACCTGGAATTATTCAGAGATAATGAGATTCACGGGACCTTCCCAGGGTGTAGCCTCAAGAACCAGAGCTTTCGGTAGCTTTCAGTCAACCCAGAACTCTATAGATTGGAAGATGGTTGGTCCCTACAACATCAGAAACTTCAAGACTCAACACAAGGTCTGGAAAAACCAGCACCTAGAGAATGAGAGACCATGCATGTGGACCAAGTCCATGTCTGGGTCTGATGTTGGCATGGCCTCTCTTCCCGACCAGGCGATAGAGGTCTTTAATTGTTTTCCCTTTTGGGGTCTCTGAGGGATGCTGAGGTGCTGGAGAGTCTGAGAGTGGCTGAGTCTGTGTGGACGTCATTGCTTTGATGAAAACATGAACAACGTGTATAAGGCCTGGTGAATCCATTGTGAAGTCTCTGGTTGTAAGTTAGCATGACTAACTGAAGTCCTCAGGGAATGTATTGCTAGGATGGGGGTGGTGGGGCTGGAAGCCAGGCTGCTTCAGAAGGTCTCTGTGGTCAAAACCTCCAAAGGCTTCACCTTGCTGGAAGGCTAAGACTCTACATATCCTGTTGCTGGTCTCCAGCCTGACAGGGCCTTGCTGGCTCAGCCTAAGTCCCGTGGTTGCCCTTTGGTGGGAAGAAGTGGGATGTCACCAAAGTACCCTGCAAGGATTCCTCTGGCTTCCATGGTGGCAGGTCAGACCCTTGGTTCTACCCTTCCAGGGAGGTTGCCCTCAGAGACAAGAGGCAATTCCCTAAAAGGAAACCAGGGTACTCTTAGGAAGGGGGAAGGGATACTAGGCTTCCCAAACAAAACAAAGGCTGTTCCCCACACTCAGTGTAGAAAATGTTCCGAGTTATTTTTGTTAATTAATTTAATATGAACATATGCTTTCTTGGTCAGTATCAATAATGTAATGTGCAAAATTTTAGCAAGCTAGAGACAGTGCCACGATGGCAGTTATCGTGGCATGCCCACGTGTGCATCTTTATCACCAGACCTGCTATTTGCAGATGCTGCCGAGTTTGCACTTTGACCCACACAATCTCACAAGGTTCCTGGGAGGCGATTGTTGTTTTACTGAATACTGTTCTCCCAGGAGAAGAACACTTTGCCTCGGGAAACCAACGTCTTGGATGGCCTTGCAAGCAGACAGGAAGGCGGGGGAAGAAAAGGCTGTCCCAAGACATCAGAATTGAACCCAGGCTGCCTGCGGCTGGGAGCAGCTTTGCAGGGCAGGCTCCCAGGATCAACTGCCTTTGGTGCCTCCCCCAAGGAGCTGAGACAAGATGTTGGCGTGGGCTTTGCCCTTTGGTTTCACTGTTGATGATTTTAAACTGACAGAAGTAAATGAAAAGGTTATAAAAATAGTAAGGCTCTCGTTGACCCGGAGATGCTATGGTGAAGAGTGATTGAAAGAGTCACATTAAGAATGTGGCTCTTGAAAGCACCTTCCAGCATTCAGACTGGCTTGGGAAAATTGCCTGTAAGCCTTACCTCTGGGCTCAGAACAACATCACAGCCCAAATGGTAACGGTCTCAAAAAATGACCAGCTCTTGAAAATGAGGGTAGAGAAGGAAAATGCTATTCCAGCCCTAACTGGAAAAAATTAAATGCCAGAACTTTCCATCCAGGTTCCATGACTGGCCATAGTTAGACTGTGTTAGGGGAAGCCAAGATCACCCGGGAAGGTTCCCTGCAGCTTTCAGGGCCCACAGAGCTCCCTCCACAGACGTGGTTCTTGGGGTGCTGTGGCAGGAGAGAGGGGTAGAAGCTCACATGTCGAGGATGCTTCAAGACCTGTGGAGGCTTAGTGACCTTTTCATATTTACATTCTCAACTTCAGTTAGCTCAGGGCTAAGGGAGATTCTTTTTGGAAAAGCAGATTTTTTTTTTTTGGTAAAACTTAATATTTTAAAATTTTACATAGGAACATTTGAGGTTTGTCTCCCAAGCCTCTTGCAGGGACTTGGCTCTGACTTCCCCTTGAGTCTCTATGCTGGGTGGCCCTGGGTAGTCCAGCTGTGTAGGCAGCTGGCTGGATGAGAACACAACCCAGTGAGACCCGGCCTGTTCCCACCTGTCCTGCTCTTGGTCAGGAGGAGAATGAGTGTGGTGGGGCAGCACAACCCTCACCTCTGCCAGGAAGGCTCAAAGTCAATGTGGAATAGGAGTCTGACAGCCTGGGTTTCAGTCCTTCTTCACCAGCTACATAACCTGCCTTGACTTCCCCAATTTCTTCATCTGTAAAATGGCTACTGTGGTAATACTCACAGGCTCATCAAATGCGAGCTCAAATGAGGTAGTGCATGTGAAATTGCTTTACAAACTGGTGCCATAAAAGCAGAAGGAACCACTGTTGTTAGTATAGTAGGTGCCCCAAGGCCAGTAATGGATGTGACAGCACAGGTACTGCTAACTCGGGAGAGGCTCAGATACCCCTCCCCTCCCCGGCATAGACTCGATGGCATCCTGAGTCCCTCCTCAAGACAAGAACCTAGGTAAGAAAGGGGACCTGTGGATGGCTTTGTGTCAGCCTCAACACAAGCTTAATAGTAGCTACTAATTATGGAGCGTTGACTCTGTACCCAGGCATGCTAAGCATTTTATCCACATGATCTCATTTTCTTTTCCCAGCAGCCCTGTGGGGTAGGCCCTGGGCGCAGAGGAAACGGGGCACAGAGAAGTTAGCTAACTTTTGCAAGGCCACACAGCTAGTAAGTGTCAGAGCTGGATTCCCATCCAGGTTGTCTCATTCCTGAGTCAGTGCTCTTAGCTGGTGTGTCAGACCATGCCTTTGTTTCCCATTGTGACCTCTGTCCTGAGACAGAGGGGAAAGGTGGTCAGCTGCTTAATGGTACTGCTCTGCTGGGCCCTGCTTCTCCTGGCAGAGGAGACTGAGGCCAGTGCAGGCAGGGCAGGGAGTGGGAGCACCGTCCCAGGAGGGGGGTGCATACCCTGGCCCACAAAAACAGCAAGGCAAGGCTCCGTGCATACCCTTCACTGGTTCAATGGCCCGTGGAAAGTCCTTCTTTATGTCTAACCTAGCCAGCCTACACCCAGTGGCTCTTTCTCTGTTCTCTAGGGAAGTGGAGAATTACTCCATCCTACCCGTAAGAACCTTTCTTATACAAAACTCACAGATTTACTAAAGCACCACATCCTTTTCTCATCAGTCTAGTGATATTGGCTTTCCCTTCGTCCCTGTTTGGTTTGCAGGGCACCCTGTGGAGAGGCTGGCAGGTGCCTCCTGGGGACAGTGGCTAAAGTTCCCGTCATCCCTCCAGGGTGATGGAAGGGTTGGCGTATTTGGCAGACTTTTCCCATTGTGGAGAGTCAGATCACAATGCTGAGAGCACAAGACCTTTGATTAACATTCCTCTACAAAGTGCTACACTTCCTTAATGAGCTGCGATGAGAAATGTATCTGTAGGTGACAAGAAAATTAGGTAGAAGACAATATCCTCTGCTTGTTAAGCCATAAGCCATGTGCCATGAGCCTACGCTGCACACTCTGCACATGTCTCAATATGTAATCCTCACGGCCTCCAAAAAGGGTTTATTTTCCCCCAACCCATTTTACAGATGAGGAAGCTGGTCAGATGGCCACATTGGTAGAGGAACCAGGATCAAACCCCATTCTGTTTTGCCCCAAAGCCTTGGCTCTATTAATAAATTCCTGACCACACTGCCTCACTGCTGCAGAGAAACCCAGGCACGTCAGGAACTGCATTGACTTCTCTCAACTCTCTCTGGCCCTTAATGTCTAAACCAGATAGAAAAGGGGTTTCTTTATGGCTGCACCGTAGAGTTTAGCACTTTTCTTTCAGACAAACTATTTCTTAAACAAGTTCAGCTTTTTCCTCCCTGAACATTTCGAAATGCAATTGGACAAACTCAAGCTATTTGAGTCAATTAAATAGTGGTTTCCTCCCTGCATAGCATTTATTCAACACTTACTGTATGTCAAGCACTTTAATTACTTTGACTTAGTTCTCATCACAACCTGAAATAGGTGATGTCACTGTGAGGTGGTGCAGTGCAGTGTTTAAGCATTTGGCCCTTACAATCTGGCTGCCCCTTGCCCTGCTGCTTGCTAGCTGTGTGACCTGTCTGACCATGGGCAAGTCACTTTTGTGAGGCTTAAGTGGGTTAACATATGTAAAGTGCTTGCAACAAGCCTGGCATTACAGTGAGCATTAGTTATTACCAGGACAACTTTACAGATTAAGGGCATGGGAAGGTAGAATAGCTCACCCAGCTACACTGGGAAAGCTTACATTTTAAGCCAACAAGCTTCATGTCAGGATCCACGCTCTTAACTACTACGACCACTTCCCATGATTTTGTAAAAAATATTTATTTATTTGTAGAAATAGGTCTTGCTATGTTGCCCAGGCTGAACAAGCGATCCTCCTGCCTCGACCTCCCAAGTAGCTGGGACTACAGGTGCTCAGCTCACATGGTGTTTTGGAGATTCACCCGTGTTGTAATTTATACTAGTCATTTGTCCCTTTTTATTGGTGAATAGTATTCCATTATATGGATATACCACATTGTTTTTTCATTTACCAGTTGATAGACATTGGATTGTTTCTACCTTTTGACCTTTATGAATACTTTTTTAAATTTTGATTATTATGAAAAATTTTAAATATGCAATGAAGCCCCACAGTCTTATCAACCACCTTCAACATTTTGCCATTGTTTTTTCAACTAGACCTCTCCCACTATTTCCCCCCCCCAGAGTATTTCATAGCAAATTCCAGACATCATATCATTTCACTCTTTAACTTCTTTTTTTAAGCATATGAATTTTTATTTAATTTCTCATAGGTAATATACTAATAAGATTCTAAGACCAAGGAGTATAAAATGGTACACGGTTTCACTCTGGCAAGTCCTGTCCCCATCTGCTAAGTTTTCACTCAGTGCCCTCCAACCACTGTTAAGTTCATGTATTTTTCCAGAATTTCTTTATACACATGTAAGAAAATATGAATATATAGTATTTTCTCACCTTTTATACAAAAGGTAGCATATTGTATATACTGTTTTGTACCTTGAGTGTTTTTCACTTAATGATGTAGCTTGGAAATCTTTCCATATCAGGAGATAGATGGTTTCCTTGTCCTTTTATTTCTATTTTTACAGCTATCTCTTATTTCATTATGTGGATATACCATTACTGATTCAACCAGTCACCTGTTGATGGACATTTGGGATATTTCCAGTCTTTCACTATTATAGGCAATGCCATGGTCAATGACCTTGTACATACATCATTTCTCACACTAAAATATATATAGAATACATTTCTTAAAAAGGAATTGCTGGGTCAGAGAGTATATGCATTTGTAGCATTTGTAATTTTTACTGATTTGGCCTCTTTGGCAGTTGTACCAATTTATACTCCCACTAGCAATGCATATGTGCGAGTACCTGATTTCCCATTGCCTTGCCGATAGGGTGAGTTCTCTAACCTTCTAACTCTTACACTATGGCTCTGGTTTTCAGCTCTTGCCTCATTTTATTTCTTTCTTTTAATTTTTTTTGCTTTAGTTTATACATTTTTATGTTAAGAATTTTTGAACAGGTTATCCTTGCACACCTTGACTCATATTTTAAGGCTTTTTAAAATAACAGCTTTATTTAGATATAATTCACATGCCATACAATACACCCATTGAACATGTACCATTCCATGGTTTTTAGTCTTTAGCTCACTTTTTTTTTTTTTTTTTTTTTTTTTTTTTTTTTTGAGACAGAGTCTCACTTTGTTGCCCAGGCTAGAGTGAGTGTCGTAGCATCAGCCTAGCTCACAGCAACCTCAATCTCCTGGGCTCAAGTGATTCTACTGCCTCAGTCTCCCGAGTAGCTGGGACTACAGGCATGCGCCACTATGCCCGGCTAATTTTTTTGTATATATATTTTTAGTTGGTCAATTAATTTCTTTCTATTTTTAGTAGAGACAGGGTCTCGCTCTTGCTCAGGCTGGTTTCAAACTCCTGACCTCGAGTGATCCTCCCGCCTCGGCCTCCCAGAGTGCTAGGATTACAGGCATGAGCCACCGCGCCCAGCCCCTTAGCTCACTTTTAATGCTCTTCTCTAACCCTTTAGAAGAGTGCTTTTTTTTCTAATTACAGAAGTGTTACCTATTCAGTTTGGAAAAACTGGGAAAATAGAAAGTACAAAGAAAAAAAATGTGGCACCGTCACCTAGAGATATCCACTGTTAACATTTTTTAAAGCAAAAATGGTGCCATAATATATACTATAGTGAGGTTTGCTTTTATTCTTCTCAGTTCTTTTAAGTCTCTCACTTAATTATGTCTTCAACCTCTAGGTCTGCTAATTGACATAACCATCATTGATGATGATAACAATAGCAATAATAAGAATATTCCTGCTTACTGACAGCTGGCTATATGCCAGGCACTGTTTCTTGCATACTTTATGTACTTGATCTCAATCCTTGAAATAATTTGATAAGATTGGTACTATACTCACCCCTGTTTTACAGCTAAAGAAACTGAGGCTCAGAGAGGTTATTGGCCTAATGTTAAACAGGTAGCAAGTGAGGCATCCAAGGCTTGAGCTCTCATCTGTGTGACTTTAAAATCTCTGGTCACTCAGCTATAGTTCAGACTAGAGACATTCAGGATCGGTTAAAAGAAACATCCCCTGTCTCAGGAAGATTCAGGAGGGCACAGCGGTTCTAACCTCTCAGGAGCAACCTAGGGACCCACCAATGCCAGTTCCCGACGGCCCACTCTGTCTCAGGGCTGGTGAATGCCCAGGGACCTTCGTCTGTATTGGCTGGATTCTCTCCTGGCTGCGTGCGGTCCTCTCTCTGCCCCTGGAGGGCCCTCCCTCCTTTAGCTTGCAGAAAGGGAGTGGAGGGTGTAGGGAGGTGTCGCTGGAGAAGTGGCCTGCATCACAAGAAGATGCAGGAGCCCCTCTGGCACAAGTCATCTTACAGCTCGCTCAGCCCCAACCTGTTGGTGGAAAACTATAGAACAATTCCACAAGCACTGAGCTCTGCATTTCATGAACACCTTCCTATTCCCTCTCCCTTACTTCCCACGTCCCTCACCATGTTCCAGCCTCCCAGACACTTTAGGGGTATCTTCCCCTGCCGTTCCCCAAGCCAAGTAGCCAGGAGGAGGTTCATGGCTGTTAGCTAGAACAGCAGGCTGGCTGCCTGGTTGTCATGGCAACAGCTGTTGTAAGTAAGTGGATCTTGTGGCAGAAGACAATTTGATAAACCAGACCTGGAAGCCCAGTGGGAAGATTGGTAGAGGCTTTACTGCATATCTTCTGTGGTGCTGGAGCTGCAGGCAGGGGTGAGACTGCAGAGTTAGGGTGAGAGGAAGGTAGGTGTCTGCATTTACCTGGGGCTGAGGGCTTTTGTCCTGTGGAATTAGACACAGTGGTGGGAGAGCTGTCTCCCGTGTCCTCAGAGATCCCAAGACTCAGCTCTGGACATCGCCAAGGCTGAGGCCTTGCACCTCTGCCTTCAGCTAGAACGGACCAGCTTGTATCAGAGCAGCCTCCTGCTGAGAACAACTGGAAAATCTGGACAAAACATAAAAAACATCTGTGTGAAGTTGAGACGGAGGCGGACAGGGCAGGTGTTCATACGTAGTGACGGATGGATTGCAGCACGCGCAGTCCCTGGTGAAGCGGCTTGCTGTTTCTGTGCCTGTGCTCCGCGTGAACCTGCAAAACAGCTGGAGAGAGTGGTCTCTGCTTGCTGGGCTGTTTCTCTTCTTTCATTCTTTCTTGAATCTTCTTCAGTCAGGTTTTTGTCCCTACCATTCCTCCAAAACTGCTTGTCCAAGTCACCAGTGACCTCCACATGGAACTAAATCCAATAGTTAATTCCCGGTGCTCGGCCGGGCACGGTGGCTCACGCCTGTAATCCTAGCACTCTGGGAGGCCGAGGCGGGCGGATCACTCAAGGTCAGGAGTTCAAAACCAGCCTGAGCAAGAGCAAGACCCCATCTCTACTATAAAAATAGAAAGAAATGAATTGGCTAACTAAAAATATACATATAGAAAAAATTAGCCGGGCATGGTGGCACATGCCTGTAGTCCCAGCTACTCGGGAGGCTGAGGCAGGAGGATCGCTTGAGCTCAGGATTTTGAGGTTGCTGTGAGCTAGACTGACACCACGGCACTCTAGCCTGGGCAACAAAGTGAGACTCTGTCTCAAAAAAAAAAAAAAAAATTCCCGGTGCTCTTCTGTCTTTTCTACCAGCTGTTTCTGACACTGTTGGTCACTCTCGCTTCTCCTTTTCACTCTTGGCTTCTGAGAAACCATACTCGCCCAGCCAGCTGTTCCTCCCCTTCTCTGTGCTGGGGCTTATTCCTCCCCTGACCCTTGACCTTTGGAGGGACCCAGGGCTCAGAGGTTGGTCCCGCTGTCTGTTCTCACTTCGTTCACTCCCCACGTGCTGCTTTGGCATGAATACTGCAAGGGAGATGGCGAACTGCGATGACGCTGTTGCAGAAAAGGCTGCAGCTGACCTCGAGGGGAGCTCTAGAGCTGGGGAGGCCTCAGTCCCCAAGGTGGGGTGGGCAGTGCCAGGCGCTGTGCTTTGCCGGCATTCTCTCATTAAGGCTTTCTGATACCATGGAGGAGGAGGTTCTGACATTATCCCTCTTGTGGGTGCACGGGTTGAGGCTGGGTGAAGTTATACAACTTGCCCACTCTGAGGAGCTGAGACTCAGGCTCCGTCTGGCTGCTTCCCAGAGCCCTAGCCACGCTTCTGTTTCATCGAGCCTCGAAAAAGCCTGTGGAGGAAACTTCTGGAAGGCCTTGTGACTGCCATTCCCCTGGGCTGGTCGCTGAGGACCCCTAGCTCCACCATGGGGCTGCCACGCTCCAGTGAGGGTGGAAGGTGGTGCCACAGAGGAGGGGGCCTCGCCCAGGTTCCATCCCTAGCTCCTCCTAAGACACCAAGGCCAGCTGTGTTGCAGGGTCTGATGGCACTGCTCTGAGATGGCACAAGGATTCCAGCAGCCCCAGAGGCAAGATGAAGGGATGAGGCCCCATCGAGCCAGGCCTCTCTTCCTTCTTCCCCCAGTGGCTGCTTTTAGCACATATGCTCATATACTTTTAGGAGGGACGTGTCATATGGTGCTGCCTGCTTCCCCACCAATAGCTTTGGAAGTTGAAGAAAATAAGTCAATTCCCAAAGAAACAAATCTGTAACCACTAGGGTGCACCCGTCTGTGACTTCCTGAAGAGCTTTTATATTTAAGGTGTGTGTGCCATATACACACAAGCACACCCGCCCACACATGTATGCCCTGATACACACAAACATGTTCATGTCTATACTAAAGCTTGTGCACGTGTCCATGTGCACACATAAGTACACCCACGTGCACAAGCACAGCTGTGTACACACATAAGCCCTCTCACATACTCACACATACATGCAGGCCCAGAAATGGAAATACTGACCAGAGTAGGACTGGGGTGAAGCCACACTTGTGCTCTCTGTCACTGGGGCTGTGGCTATTGACACTGATGTTGCTGCCGGGGCCACCTCTGAGAGCTTCTCTAAGGAGCCCAGGCAGCATGTCTGATCTCTTAGAAAACTACTCTTGCTTTTTGCCTACTCAGGGTCCGGAGGGATGTTTGAAGCCTGCAGGAGTGGTTTTGAATATCGATTTGAGGAATGGCCGTTGATACATTTGCCAAGTGGTTTTCCGTAAAGGAATGTATCTTCAACAGCTATGTGTGAAAGTGCCTATTTGGGGAAGGGGTTGAATATCCATTGATCCATTATTAGTGATTCTCGTTAGCTTGTCTGCCCCAGCAAGGCCCTGGGACATTACACTTCGAGCCGGGCAGGTTTTATCTACCGGGTTCAAGAGAGCCAAAGTGGGGCCTGAAGATGCTAAAGAACCCAAAGGGAGCGGCTGGTTAGCCCAACAGCATCCAGGTGCTTGGGGTCAGTGGTCAGATTACCCTAAGAAATAGGGTAAAGAGGGCAGAGACTTTAACCAGGGTAAACAAAAATAAGCCTCAGCTGTTTGTTGACAAGACCATCCTTTCCCCAGTAAATAACAATAAGCTGTAAACTAGGCCCATGTAAGGCATTATTTTTAGTAAGCAGCCTTACTTGCCGTAATGACAACCATTCCAAGGAAGGGAGAGGCTTCAGAGGAAAAAGCCTGAGAGGGGTTTTTTTTTTTTTCTCACTTAAAAAATAAAAATTACATAAACATAGTAACAACAACTGAAAGGATGGAAAATCACCGGTAATCTCCCCATCCTAACAAATCACAGTTTTTATTTTTTGGTATACCCTTCTTGTCAAGGTACATAATTTTTACATAACTGCAATCACAGAGCATATACAATTTTTATCCTGCCCTTTCCTCCCTCTATTATGCAAGCAATTTTCTGTATCGCTA
Organism: Cheirogaleus medius; assembly: GCA_008086735.1. NCBI lineage: Eukaryota > Metazoa > Chordata > Mammalia > Primates > Cheirogaleidae > Cheirogaleus > Cheirogaleus medius. The sequence continues at coordinate 900,120 of VBSM01002121.1, read as the reverse complement.
TAGAGCTTTTACAGCCAAGATTGTTAATGTTATTTTTCTTGATTTCACAGGTAATAATTATTCATTAAGATAAATTAGAACATCTAGATAAACAAAAATGAAATCACAATGTACATATTAATGTGTAGCTTTTTTTATCATTTAACTGTGTATGGTGAACATCTTTCCAAGTTAACAAATTCATTCCTACATCATTTTTATTAATTGCAATGTATTCTATTTAAGGACTATCCCATAGCTTCTTTTCCTGGTTCTGTTACTATTTAATTTTATAAATGAAGAGATGGAGATTAAGAAGCTTGAAGTAACTTCTAGTAGGTCAATGATTGAGAAGATGTAGGTCTTTTAATTCCAGATGTAGTGTTTTCTTTTTTCTTTTATGTTATTGTGGGAAGAACACATACCATGAGTTCTACCTTGTTAACAAATGTTGAAGTATACAATACGGTATTGTTGACGATAGGTACAATGTTGTATAGCAGATCTGTGGGGCGTATTCATCTTGCCTGCCTGAAACTTTATGCCTATTGATTAGTAACTCCCATTTCCCCTGCCCCTGATAATCATGAATTTGACATTTTGATGCCTAGGAATTTGACATTTTATATACTTCATGTAAGTGAAATCATGCAGTATTTGTCTTTCGTAACTGGCTTATTTCACTTAGCATAATGTCCTCAAACTTCATTCTTGTTGCAATGGCAGGATTTCCTTCTTTTAAAAGGCTTCAAAGTATTTTATTGTATGTATATACCACACTTTCTTTGTCTGTTCATCTGTCATGTCCATTTAGGTTGTTTTCACATCTTAGTTATTGTGAATAATGCTGCAATGAACAAAGGAGCGCTGATATCTCTTCTGGCTCCTGATTTCAATTCTTTTGGATAAATACCCAGAGTGAGATTGCTGAATATTATGGGAGTTCTATTTTTAATGTTTTGAAGAACCTCAATGCTATTTTCTATAGCTGCTGCACCATTTTGCATTCCCACCAACAGTGTGCAAGGGTTCCAATTTCTCCACACCCTTTCCAACACTTGTCTGTTTTGTTTTTTTTTTACAATAGCCATCTGGCTAGATACAAGGTGATATCTTATTATAGTTTTGATTTGTACTTCCCTGATTAGCAACATTGAGCATTTTTTCATATACCTGTTGATTGTTTATATATTTTCTTTGGAGAAATGTCTATTCAAGTCTTTACTCCACTTTTAATTTTTTTAAATTTAATTTAATTTTTTAACTTGTATTTCAATACATTTAGGGGTATACATGGTTTTGGTTATATGGGTGAATTGTATAGTGGTGATGTCTGGGTTTTTAGTGTACCTGTCACTTGAATAGTGTACATTGAACCCAATAAGTAGTGTTTCTTCCCCTATCTCCCCAGCCTCTCCCGTTCTGAATTGCCAGTGTCCATTGTACCACTCTGTGTGCCCCTGTGTACCTGTAGCTTAGCCCCCACTTCTAAGTGAGAACATTTGGTATTTGGTTTTCCATTCCTGCATGATTTCACTTCAGATAATGGCCTCCAGTTCCATCCAAGTTGCTGCAAAAGACATTATTTCATCTTTTTATATAGCTAAGTATTATAGCATTCCATGGTGTATATATATCACATTTTCTTTATGCACTCCTGGGTTGATGGACACTTAGGCTGGTTCCATATCTTTGCAATTGTGAATTATCTTAGCCTATGTTTAAATCAGATTACTAGGTTTGTTTGTTCATTACTATTGAGTTATAGTTCTTTATATTTTTTGGAAATTAAGCCCTCATCTGATACATGGTCTGAAATATTTTCTCCTGTTCTGTAGGTTGCCTTTTCACTCTGTTGATTGTGTCCTTCTCTAGTTTGATTTAGTCCAGCTTGTTTATTTTTGGTTTTGTTGCTTTTGTCGTCACATCCATGGAATTATTGCAAGACCAATGTCATGATGCTTTTCTCCTATGTTTTTCTCTAGGAGTTTTACAGTTTCAGGTCTTATGTTTAAGTCTTTAATCCATTCTGAGTTGATTTTTGTGTATGGTGTGAAGACAGGGGTCCAATTTCATTCTTTTGAATGTGGATATCCTGTTTTGCTAACACTATTTATAGAAGAGACTGTCCTTTCCCCATTGTGTACTCTTGGAACCCTTGTTGAAGATCGCTTGATCATATTCTGTTCCATTAGTCTATATGTCTGTCTTTATGTCAGTACCATAATGCTTCTTAAAATTATTATTGTAGCTTTGTAATACATTTTGAAATCAGGAAATGTGATGTCTCCAGCTTTGTTTTTCTTTCTCAAAATTAATTTGGGCTGGGTGCAGTGGCTCGTGCCTGTAATCCTAGCACTTTGGGAAGCTAAGATGGGTGGATCACTTGAGGCCAGGAGTTTGAGACTAGCCTGAGCAACATAGTGAGATCCTGTTGCAAGAAAGAAAGAGAGAAAAAGAGACGAAGGAAGGAAGGAAGGAAGGAAGGAAGGAAGGAAGGAAGGAAGGAAGAAAGAAAGGGAGGGAGGAAGGAAGGAAGGAAAGATTAGATGGGTGTGGTGGTGTGCAACTATAGTCCCAGCTACTCAGGAGGCTGAGACAGGAGGATCTCTTGAGCCCAGGAGTTTGAGGTTGCAGTGAGCTATGATGATGCCACTGTACTTTAGCCAGGGCAATAGAGTGAGGCCCTCTCTCTCAAAAAAAAAAATATATACATATATATATATAAATTAATTTGGCTATTTGTGATTATATAATAACTTATTGAATGAATTTTCTATTGTTGGAAACCTAGAGATTTTTCTCCACAATCTTTTGCTATTATAAATGGAACCCATTTTTAATCATTTCTTTAGGAAAAATACCTAAAATTGAATCACATGTACACATTTTTTACTCTTGATGCATACTGTTAAATTTACCTTTAGAAGATTTATGCCAGTTTATACTCCCACTAATAATGTGAATAAAAGAATACTTATTTCCCCCACAGCCTATATGAAATATTGTAAATGGTTGCTAAATATTCTATTCTGTTGATGGAACATAATTTTACTTATCTTTTCCCTGCTTTTGACATTTAGGTTGTTTTCAAATTTTCATTCTTATAAATAATACTATCTTAAACATCTTTGTGCCTAATATTTGTCTATACGTTGAATCATGATTAAAATAGGACTCCTAGTGAGAGGCCCTATTTACACATGTCATTCTGGTGGCGTGAGAACAAGTTAATGTAACATTCAAACATATTAGGTAAGGAGGAAAAGCACTATCCACTATTAATCCACAGTAATGTCATTCCTCGCAGAGGACTCTTCAACCACATTAAACACACTTCACGGTCCCTCCCAGACCCAAAGCTGGCATGCCCATCTGCCTAGCGCATGCACTTGGCAGGAGCCACCAGGGGGGACTCACAACCTGTTTCTTGGGGCTCCCCCATTCTAGAGATCCTTTGTATTCTTAGCTCCTGTCCAAAGCTTGATACCCCTAAAGGAGCAAGTACCATTTTAGTGACACTTAATTAGAGCTGCTGACCGCTCCTCCAGCTCTTGTGGACCCCAGGTCTCTGGGGCACAATGCACACACTTCTTCATGTGACCAACACACCCTGAACACCTACTGTGTGCCAAGCACGACAATGGGTCATACATGAAAAAGCTCTCAGCTCTTCAGCGGCCGTGTCCAGAGACCTGTTTCTCGCTGTTTTGTCATTTGCTCCACGACCTGCAATAAATATGTCTTGAACAATGATGAGGTGAATGGATGTTGTTACAGATCATCTGATGTTCAAGGTGAAAGAGATCATCTTGCTCAACCCTCTCCTTTTATACGGTCATTTAGTGACAGCCTCCCAAGACTCAGTGGGATGATTTCATGGAGTATACGTGACACCCCTGGGCAGTGTCATTAAGTCCTGTGGAAAGTGCTGTGCTCAGAGGTTAACTGTGAAGTGGCTCGTGGATTCACCTCAGGGAATTGGCAGCCCTTTTCAGCTCTCCTCGGCCTGCCCACCCCCTTCCACTAGGTTACTAGGTTACTAAGTTGCTAAGTTAGCTCTCAACACTGGACACTTTAGAAAAAGTAACAAAACAAAACATTGGACAAAATGGAAAAGGAAATGGCACCAGTCACCCGTTATGCCCAAGTACCAGCCTCTTCGGGGTGTTCCGTGGTTGGGGTCTGCAGTTCCGGTGGGGCTAGGGTTGGCTTCTTGGCCCCCACCCCACCCTGTTTCAGTTGTCAGGCTTGTGCTTTGGGGAGAAATCAGAAGTCACGCTGGGCTTCCAATCGTCCCTTGAATGATGAATTCATCTGCAAAAGCACCTCCCACTCCCACACTGCGGCTCAGTCCCCAGATACGGCTGCCTTCCCTCCACTTCCCGTCCCCTCCTGTCCATCAGGAGTAAGAGACCTGGGCTGGTACCTCTGCCCCCAGCTGAGGAGGGGCTCACTTTTCATCAATTTATTTACCCCTGAGGTTCACTCTGAGAATGATGATGTTGATGATGACAATAATCAGCTCAACCCCTTTGTCTTAGGTAGAGAATTAAGGTTCATCCGTTTTTTGGTTTTTGGTTTTTTCTTTTAGAGACAGGGTCTCGCTCTGTTGCTCAGGCACAATCATAGTTCACTACAGCCTCGAACTCTTGAGCTCAAGCGATCCTCCCACCTCAGCCAAGCAAGTAGCAGGGACTACAGGCCTGTGCCACTACACCTGGCTGATTTTTAAATTTTTTATAGAGACAAGGTCTCATTATGTTGCTCAGGCTGGTCTTGAACTCCTGGCTTCAAGTGATCCTCCCACCTTGGCTGCCCAAAGTGCTGGGATTACAGGCGTGAGCTACTACACCTGGCCCTCATCTGTTTTTTTTTTTTTTTTTAAGGAATTTTGTTATAAAAGAATAAATGCTTATTTGTAAAAAACAAACAAACAAACAAACAAACAAAAAAACAACCTGACTTGTATAAAGGAAAAAGCAAAATTCTTCAGTTTTCCAGCTCACTCCCATGCCACTTTCCAGAAGTGACCACTGTGTAGCAGTTTGCTGTATATTTTTCCAGATATATCTATGCATTTACATATGCATGTATTTATAAACTGTTTATACAAAATGAATCACATTGTACATACCTAACTTATTCCTTCTAACACTCCTTTAGAATTCTAATGTAAGGATAAACCATTATTTATTTAATCAGTCCTCTACTGATAGACATTTATTTTCAGCATTTTTATTACAAATTATGTTGTGTTTAATATACTTGTACATTTCATGTACTCATGAGAATTTAATTGTAGGGTCAATGCCTAGAAATGTAAGGTGATTGTATAATCTATTGCCTCAGTCAGGACAAATGCTAATTAAGAGAGGCTCCTGAGAGCACAGGAATGTATACTGGAACTGTCTCAGGAAATCAAGTGTATTTTTACCTAAAAATGGAACTGCTGCTAAGTCAAAGAGTAGTATTTAAAATGCTGATGTTGCCAAATAGCCTTCCATCATGATTATACCAATTTATCATCTACCAATGTATAAGAGCTTCTATTTCTTCAAACTATCAAAATTGTGAGCATTAGTAATTATTCTTGAACTTTGCCAGATGAATTAGCAAGAAATTATGTCTTGTTATAATTTGTACTTCTTTAATAATTAATGAAATTAAACATATTTTCATTTATTATTGGCCATTTGCATTTCATTTTCCTTTTCTTTTTTTTTTTTAATGTTTACTTACATTTATTATAAGAGATATAACTCAGGAAAAGCCAGATGGAAGAGATGCATAGGGCAAGATATGGGGAGAGGGGCACAAAGCTTCCATGCCCTCTTGGGGTATGCTACCTGAATTTCATTTTTCTGTGAACTGTTTCTTTATATCCTTTATACTTACATTACTTTTGAATTATTGGTTTGTTTCTTATATATTGATTTATAAGAGCTCTTTATATATTATAAAAATTAGTCTTTTGTCACATATTTAGCTAATATTTTTTCCTAGTATGATGTTTGTGGGGTTTTTTTCTTATTTTCTTTTTTCATTTCCAATTTGAACAATTGGATGATGTTTGTGTTTTGATTTGTGACTTCTTTGACATATTAAAAAATGTCAAATCTTTATGTAGTGTTTTCTTTTATGACATTGGGCTTTATGTACAAGATTGAAAAAAATGAAAATTAAACAATTTTTCTTTATACTTTTTAGTTTCTTTTTCAAATTTAAATTTTTGAGCCACTTAAAATTTATTTTGACTTAAGAAATTTGTTCAGCTTTATTATTATTTTTTTTTTGAGACAGAGTCTCAACTCTGTTGCCCGGGCTAGAGTGCCATGGGGTCAGCCTAGCTCACAACAACCTCAAACTCCTGGGCTCAAGCAATCCTTCTGCCCCAGCCTCCCGAGTAGCTGGGACTACAGGCATGTGCCACCATGCCTGGCTAATTTTTTTTCTATATATTTTTAGTTGGCCAATTAGTTTCTTTCTATTTTTAGTAGAGGCAGGGTCTCGCTCTTGCTCAGGCTGGTTTCGAACACCTGACCTTGAGCAATCCGCCCACCTCGGCCTCTCAGAGTGCTAGGATTACAGGCGTGAGCCACCACACTCGGCCTGTTCAGCTTTACTAATTTCCACATTGTCTAGTCCCTTTTCCTAACATCATTCACTGAAGAGCCTAGCTCTCCCTCCCCACCATCATTGGAAGTGCAAATGTATCTTACGACAACACTCCATATGTATTTGCGTCTATTTCTGACTTCTCTATTTTCTTCTGTTCATCTCTTTGGCTTTATACCAGTATATTCTCCTATATAAAGTCTGTTGTCTTATAGTATGTCTTAATATCCGGTAGATCTATTTCCCCATCTTTAATTTTTTTCAGATTTTCTCTGATTTTTCTCTCATGGTTAAACTCTTCCAGCCAAACCTCCCCTTCGCCAACACAGCTGTGACTTGATCAGGATTGCATTGAATTTGTAGATCGAATCAAGGAGGATTTATATCTTTATACCACTGAGTCTTTTTCAAGCATAAGCTATGTCTCCCCTTTAAGGTCTGTTTAACTACAGGGTGGGTGGCCATAAACGAAGACATGAACAAACATACATAATAAGTGGTTTATTTAGATTACATTGCAATCATTACATGACATTGTGTTGTTTTCACTAACAATGTACAGTTCAGTGCTCTGTGCAAAACTGCCACAAATGCCACATTTCCATTGATCTCTGCACATGCATGTGAGATATACCATGATCAGAAAATTTGTCTCTGACTTCTCATTGAATAAAACTATGCCTTTAGCATATCCCAGAAGTAATCAGAAAGTTCTACCTGTTAAAAAATATAGTATTATCCCTGTTTCCAGGTTTTATGGCCATTTTGTATATTGTACCTAAATAAAATCCTGGGCTACAAGGGGAGGTGCCAATCCAGGGGCGTGGTCCTGTTGAGGGGACAGGTTATGCCTGCCTCAGTAGTCATAGTTCTGGAGGCTGGAAATCCAAGATCAAGGTACCAGGAGGTTTGGTGTCTGATGGGAGCTACTGTCTGCTTCCAAGGTGGTGCCTTATTGCTGTACACTCTGGAGGGGACGCATGCTGTGCCCTCACCTGGCAGAAGGCAAAAGGGCAAAAAGGGGTGAACTCTCTCTCTGAAGCTTCTTGTATAAAGGCATTAATCCATTCATGAGGGCTGAGGCTTCATGAATTAATCACTTTCCAAAAGACCCCATCTCTTAATACTACCCAATGGGGATTAAGTGTCAACATGAGTTTTGGAGGGGACATTCAAACCATAGCAGAACCTCAAAGAAAGTCACACGAGAAGCAGGCTGCTTTTCCCCAACTTCTCCTCCCACCCCCCCTATTTCTTTATGCTTGATATACTTCAAAAAGTCTGCTTTTGTCATGCTCTTTGCTATTGGTGGAAACTTTTGTGAGGGGTATAAATAACCTCACCGATTATTAATAATTATTAGTCAGAATGGACCACATCAGCCACTAATCTATTTTTGGCTCTTTGTTCTGAAAAGTGTTATGAAGTGAGATGCCTGAGGGCCTTGCTGAGTTCTAATGGGTTGAATTGGATCCTGGCCCAGTTAGTCCCAACCTCAGTTAGTGGCAGGATGTGGGGGGGGACTGTCACCACTCAAGCAACAGTCATACTAGCCGGGCGTGGTGGCTCACGCCTGTAATCCTAGCACTCTGGGAGGCTGAGGCGGGCGGATCGCTCAAGGTCAGGAGTTCAAAACCAGCCCCGTCTCTACTAAAAATAGAAAGAAATTAATCGACCAACTAAAAATATATACAGAAAAAATTAGCCGGGCATGGTGGCGCATGCCTGTAGTCCCAGCTACTCGGGAGGCTGAGGCAGTAGGATCACTTGAGCCCAGGAGATTGAGGTTGCTGTGAGCCAGGCTGACGCCATGGCACTCACTCTAGCCTGGGCAACAAAGTGAGACTCTGTCTCAAAAAAAAACAAAAAAAAAAACAGTCATACTGTACATGTTCTGTGTTAACAGGCCCACTATTGTTTTTGTTTTTCCAGTTAATATATGATAGGTCCAAGTTCAATAGATTCTGACTATGAAACACCTGAAGTGCAATGATAGCATGCAGACTTTGACACTTCATGCTTGGGGCAGCCCAGAATGGGTGCTGACCTGCACCTTGTGTGGCCCTGTCTCAGCAGTTATTTCTGCCACCTCCTTTCCTGCAGCCGCAGAGTGTGACCAGGTTGTTTGGGGGATCAGTACCCTGAGCAGGAATTGATTTTGTCTCCCTTTGGATGTGATTGCAGCTGAGGGTCATCAGGATCCCGAGGGCGGTGCTGGCAAGGAAGACCCAGGATGGCCCGGGCTGACCCAAGAAAATCTGGTGTGCAGTTTTGGTCTGTGTAACACAAACTCTTGTATTTTTCCATGTTCTTTTGAGCCATAGCAGAGAAGTATTTCCAAGCCCATGTACAGGCCAAAAAGTGACAGCATTGGGCAAATCCCCATCTGAGCCATGAGCTGATGCCCTGATCCCTGAGCCAAGGAGGCAGGAAGCCTCCAGCCTGTACTTGTCAGGGCCCGCTTGTGTGCCGGGCACCAGAGGCCAGCTTGCTTTGGAGCTGAGGACTCAGCATTGGAAGGGGAGTGGAACCACATCTGAGCCCAGGAATAGTCTGAAGGCACACAGAGAAGGCCTTGTGCTTAGGCTCAGTGGCCAGACAGCCTCAATCCCAGTCCCAGACCCGTCACTCAGCAGTTGTGTGACTTTGGGCATACAATTGTACCTCTCTGAGCCCCAGTTTCTACTTCTGTGAAATAAGGATAAAAAGAGTACCTATTTTGCAGGAGTATTTGGAGATAGAAGCAAGCACCTAGCATAGCACCCAGTGCACAGTAGACCCTCAATGAGCCATCGGTATCAGCTTATTCCTGTAGAAGAGGCTCAATCTTCCCTCATATCCTGGTCTATGGCAGCTGTGGCTGGGAGGGTACGGCAGGGTTCTGGTACTTCCCACACCCCGGAATGCTCTACTTAAGCTGGGAAAGTTGATTAGTAGGTGGAAACTGAGCAATGACATCACATATCTCCAGCATGGATCACCCCAAGACTCCCTCTATCCCGAGATGGCCTCTGTGCTGGGGGAGGGTGGGAAATGGAGACCCTGGGAGCCTGATGGACTTGGAGAGGACCCCTGCATCTGAGCAGGGACTGTCTGGAAAGCAAGGCCTGATGCCTTGTCCTAGCCTTGAATAGGCTGGCTCAGATCCCTAGGGGAATGGGCAGTGGGCCGCCTCCTACTTTCTTGGTGAGACCACCAGAACCATTAGCACTCATAAGACCACTAGAACTCTTTCTCTAGTGAGACCACTAGTGTCATAAAGCCCTGTGGTCATCAACACCCCTGGAGGAGTCAGGATAGGAAATCTAAGGTGGGGCCCTAGGTGGGTCTCGCCAGGCAGCCCCCATTGTGTGCTCTTGATATGCAGTTGAACTAGAGCCTCCCAGGCCTGTGGGACAGAAGTGTTACAAGACGGTGGATTTCCATAGTAACCATGGAGGCTCTAGCTGGGTGGCAGTTGGCTCTGCTAATAGTGAAGCTCTAAGTCTTCAGGTTAGTACAAATAGACGCCAAAGCCAGACTCACAGTGAGGCTCCCCTGGGTGGGGGGTCAGAGGAGATAACCTCCAAGGTCAATCCTCATTCTAAGAGTCTCTGATCTCACCAGCCCATGGCTAGCAGCCCCATGCCATCATGTGTTTTTATAATGCGGCGGCTCTCAGCCTTGGTAGCACATGGAACAGCTGAAGAGCTTTAAGGATTTCCGATGCTTTTGTCCCACTCCAGAGGTTCTGATTTGGCTGGTCCTGGGTATGGCCTGGACATCAGCTTTTTAAAATCTTCCCAGGTGATTCTAATGTGTAGCTAAGGCTGAGAACCACTGGTAAAAAGGCAGACAAGGTAATAATAATAATTAATAAGTACAATTTATGTGCCAGGCACTGTGCTAAACACATTAAATACATTATATCCACTAATCCTCACAATAATTCCTATTTTTCAGATGAAGGAACATACTCAGAAAGGGAAAGTGACTTTCCAAGGCCAAAGAGCAGTTAGAATTGACATTCTATCCCAGGGCTAGCTGGTCACCCTATAATTACTGCTTTTGAGGCAATGTGACGTGGAAGTTGGGGACACACGAGGGGTAAACCCCTTAGGGACCCTATACTGAACCTGAGCTTCCTGGCCCCGTGCAACCCACAGCGTCCTGTCTGGTTGGATGAGAACACTGGCAGCCACGTGGGGTTGGCTGCTTCCTGAGGCAGGTCTCAGGGAGGCCCTGTGGGACCCTGCTTTTCATTCAGGAGAGCTAGAACTTGAGACCTTGAGCTCGGAGATGTTGAATCCTTTGCTTAGCTCCCTAGCTCTCCTAATGAATGGCAGTCTTTCAACTTAGGATGGGGCATCAGATGAGATTTTACTTCCAGAAGAGTGGGGAGTGGTTGGGAATCACATTTTGTACACCAGGTGTTTTTGGTTTATAGGAGACTCAGAAAAAAAGTCAGGAACCATCCATAAAATAGGACCAGAGCCTTTTATTTGTAGTTTCATTGAAATTTAGTGAAAGGCAAACACAGCAGGTACCTGTTTTACTGGCAGTAAAAGGAAATTGGGCAACAATTATTTAAAAGGAGTTGGAGTTGTTTAAATCTAAAATTTAGGGGTATGTGCATGTTTTAAAAGAAAGTTTACAAGGCTTGAGGATTTGGGTTGAACTGTTTTTGATGAAAATGACATGGAAAATATTTTCCTTTCTTATTTTAAACCACCTCTTTGGCTGTTTGTTTCCTAAATTTAGCAGTCCAAGAAGCAATAAGCAAATCTAGCTAGGAAAAGACTGAAGCAAGTCAGGCAAGTTTCAAGGTCTAATCGAAGTGATAGACTGAGAATAAAACTCTCCAAGATGAGAAAGTAAGTCTTCCCATTTTATAGAGCGAAGTCATTTTTTCAACTTAAACAATTTCAGATGTGATTGACCTTACTGGACATGGAAGTACTGGATTTGGCACTGCCTAAAAGAAAAAAACTGGGGAGGGAGGGTGCCTAAACATCAGCCAAGAACTCTCTGCAGGAGGCTGGAAGGATGTGGGAGGCTCATCAGGCCAGCACTCACCATCTCCCCAGCCCTCATTCCTCACCATGGCAACGCAAGGGCTTTCAAAGCTGTGGTCCAGATGGAACCCCCACCTCGAAGCCTGAACACAGCCTTGCTTGCTGGGAGAGACTGGGAGTGTCCCCCCATGCTCCAGCTCTGGACTCAAGCCACTGGGACAAATGCCAGAGACCAGCCTGATATCTTGGAAGGGAGGGCTGCCACCTAGACTGTGATTGTCATCAGTGACTCATTTGTTGGTTTTTGGTTTTGATTTTGTTTTTTAATTTAGGAGAATAATTTTCTATTCATCGAAAAGACTGATATCTCTGAAATTTTGGTTACTAGAAAGGGACACCCAACTCAAACTAGTTTAAGAAAAAAAAGAGTAGATAAGTATATAGCTATGACTGACTCAAGGGACCCATAAAATATTGTTAGAGCTCTTTCTTTCCTTCTCTTGGCTCTGATTGTTTCTTCTTGGTTTCACTCTTCATACAAGATTTCTCCATGTAAATAGACAAAAAGAGTCTGATTTCCCAAGCTTAGCTATGTTGATGGCTAGAAAGGTGTAAAGTGTTCATTGTATAGAAAAGTCTCAGGGAAGATTCTGATTGGCCCAGATCAAATCAAATGACCATTCCTGAACCAATCACTGTGTCTAAAGGTGCAGTAATGAGATTGGCCTGGCCTGGGTCTTGTGCTCACCCAGTGGTAGTGCTCGGGGTGTTGGTGGGATAGGGGGACAATGAATGGCAGCCCTGCCGGGAGCCTGTGAGTGGGAAAGAAGATCCTTAAGGCAGGCAAAAACTACCCTGTCACCTGCTCCATCCACCTCTGTCAAGCATTGTGTTTGGCCAAGGGGACAGGAGAGAGAAGGCTCTATGTCACACATTTATTCATTAGCTATTGTTTTTGAGTGCCTACTGCTCTGGGCTTTGAGATTCAGCATCAGACAAAACAATCTCTATCCTGGTGAAGCTTATATTATTGTGGGGAGAAGCGGCCAAAAAGATAAAATAAATAAGTAAAGTACATGTATACTATCAGGTGGCAGTAAGTGCCATGGGGAGAAGTACAGCAGTGCAGGAGGATTGAGCAGGGCCCTGCAGGAGGGAAAGGAGGGAGCCACGCAGATATCTGAGGGAAGAGCCTTCTGGAAAGAAGGCAGAGGAACAAAAGGGCTAGGAGGAAGGGTGGCTGGGGGGCTGAAGGAAGAATGTGGCTGCAGCTGAGCGAGTAAGGGGCAGCAACACAAGCTGAGTTCACCAGGGTGACAGGGCACCTGCTCAGAGAGCGTCTCGGGCCACCGTGAGCTCCAGGGGCTGTACTCTGTGGGAGAGGGGGCACTGGCGGTCAGGTCACATGATGGGTAAGAGGGTCCCAGTTGTTTGCTGTTGTTTTCTCTCCAATTGATTATAGGTCATTTGAGCTCAGGGACAGTATTTAGGTATTCATTCATTCATCTATTCCTTTATTCAGCAAACACCTGTTGAGTACTATGTGCCAGCTGCAGAGAGCGCCAAGATAAGGAGCTCGCCAACTAGTGGGCAGAAAGAGAAGCAAAGCACAAATGCCAGTGCCATGTGACTCATGCCCCAGCCTGACGTAAGATTCCAAAGCCCAAAGCACCCTTACCTGCCTCCAGCAACTCCAGTCCCATCCAGTGTCTCCAAGCCCGGGATCATCTCTAGTCTCTCCCGCTGGTTCAGATGTAGCGCTTCGTGGTCCTGCAGCCAAGTGCCAAATGATGCATTAAATCCCTTGCTGACATGCTTAGTAAGCAGTGTGGATGGGAAAACAGTTAGCAGCAGTACAATTCCCCTTTTGAAGAGGGGAGGAGGGAAACAGCATTCACTACTCACAGGCCCGTGGTGCATGTGACATCTGCAGGCTCCTGCTCCAGCAGGGGTCAAGGTTCCATGGTCAGTTCTCCAGCTGCCCGCACCATAAGGTTGAGGTTAGAGGTTTCTTCTTCATGATCCTCCATGGCCATGCCTGGCATGGGATGGGGCAGGAAAGGTGCCAGATTCCTAAATTCTTCTTCTAGAGGCCACACTGCCTTTTGTTTATTTCCATATTCCTCCCAGCCTCTTGCACAGTGTCTGTGCATAGTAGGTTTTCAATAAATATTTCTGGAGCTAATACCAGTGGTGTGCCCCTAGAACGCCACCTGTGCATGCACAGGCAGAGGTCTCAATCAGGCTGTGGAGCGTGGGAGGGCATCAAAGATGACTCTGAATTTGAGGCTTGGACGACAGTGATAGAACTGCCCATCTCTGCAACAAGGAATGCAGGAGGAGCAGCAGCTTTGGGATAAGTGGGGGATTTGTTTGGAGATGCTAAGTTAGAGGTGCCCACAGAATATTCAAAGGCCTGGAAGTTTCCAGACCTTTTACCTTGCTAAAGGTAAAAGGGGTTCCAGAGCTGGGAGGAAGTGAGTTAGGGTCTGGGCATGACCTGGAGCTGGATATCAGAGGTAGAACAGCTTTGGGTGGTGACTGGAGCAAGGCCAGGGAGGGGCTGAGGAGGGAGGAAGTGACAGCGCAGCACAGGTCAAGGAATTGCCATGAGCCACCACCTACCCTGCCTCAGTGTTCCCTCCACTTGGCTGGCTCTTGGCCAGCTAATGTTTTAGCCCCAACCCTGAGGGACTGCTGGGCCACCCTGAAAGGAGGGCTAAGACCTTTGGGAGGGAGTGAGCCTGCTGTTTCCATGGCAACCTTCTCCATAAGTGGCCTCCCAGGTGAAGAGTGGAACTTCAGACTGTGGTACCACATGGAGGAGGTTGGGCCACTCAGAGGCTATGGGTTTGTGAGAGGGAACACCAGACTTCTTCTGATGGCATCTTTGAGGATGTCTACCTGAGTTTTGAGGCCTTCAGAGAAACTTCTCCAGAGAGGCCTGGGCTGAGCATTCTTCTAGAACATTCTCTGTGGCCCTCAGGCAGTTTTGAGTGAGGTGGGGCAGACAGCAGGCTGGGGTGAGGAACAGTCTCGGAAACAGGACTTGACTTCCTGGCACGTGGGAGGTGCTCTGCTCTGCTGAGCAAATGAATGAATGAATTCAAACATTTGTACACAAATGAATGAGTGCTCAGGTGATCCTCAGAACTCACAGAAGGGCGCCCCAGAGCTGGAAGATGGGTGGCTCTCGATCAATGTTTACTGGGCAGTGAGCAAGTGTGGGGTGAGGACTCTGGTTTCCCGAGCCCACAGAGTGGCCATAAGTCCTAAATAAATAAACATGGTTATTTCCCACAGTCCACTTGTAGGATAATGAAGTACGTACTCTCCCTTTGGGAGTTTCAACAAATCATCCCTCTGCAGCTTTTCTTTAATTTTAGCTCCTTAGCCATCAACTGGAGGCTGCTTTCCATTGCTCTGACCCAGAGCTGGGGGGTAAATGGGGACAGGGGGTGGCGTTAGCACCCATTATTTTCCCGGGCAGGAAGGACACAAAGGATCACTCTCCCTTTTATTCTCACTCTTGGAGTTGGACAGCTTGGATCCTTCTAGCAATCCAGGACTCAAGCCAGAACATTCCTTCTGTCCCTCTCTCCCTCCCTCCTTCTCTCCCTCCTTCTGTCTTTCCTGAAATGGATTTTGTGTCCATGAGGGGCTTTGCCACATCTGTTCGGTTCCTTGCATGGCACCACCTCAGAATATTCCGGTGCAGCAGCCACAGCCTGCCACCATCCTGGGCGTCTGTGCCTAGCGTGGGGCAGGCCCAGTGGACGCAAGGAGATCTCCCTCACTGCTCTGCCCTCGGAGCTTCCAACTGGCTCCTAGGACAGGAGGCAACCTGAGAAGGTGACGGCACTACAGAGTGGCAGCAGTTCGGGACATAAGAGCTCCCTGGACCCCCGGCATTACTGTCCAGTGAGGTTGGAGTGAGGCTCTCAGGGCAACACGGAGGCCCTGAGCTGGGGGATGTTCCCAGTGTCAGCCCACACAGCGGTCTGCTCTCTCGCAGGCCCAGCTGCCTGCTGGGACCATCCTCTAGGATTAGGCCCATGATGGAGTCCTCATGCAAGGGCGCACTGAGTAGGCAGTTCCCAACGGCCTTCTTGCTGCCTCTGGGGCAAGCTTAGCCTGGGGCTGCTGGCTGGTGGGAGGGTTGGAGTTGCGATGCACTCATAGTTGATGATATTTTGTGGCACTCTGGGGAGCATCTGGCCAGCAGTTTGGTTTAAATAATGAGATGTCAGGATGCATCCATCCATCCATTTATCTCAGATGTGTCCTTCCCCAGTTTCTCTAGCTGGGGACTCTGAGATCACAGGGTAGGGTGTGGCCAAGGAGCAGGGAGGCTGGGCCACAGATTCTGTCAGCCATCTCTCCCTAGCACTTAGTCCCTGTGGCCCAGTGGATCTGACGTGGGCCATTTCACCAGCATGCAGAAGTCCCGGAGAAGGTGCGTCGCTGCCTGTGCGTTTGAGTTCTGGCAGCTCTGGCAGCAGCCCGCGGGGCCTCGCTTTCCTTATAGGCACTTCTCTCTGCAGCATCTTGTCCAAGCCTGGTGTGTGACTGATCGGGCACCTCCTATGTGCCTAGCCCAGTGCTGGGCCCAAGTCTGTCCCTAGGAGACCGTCAATCTGCAGGTGCTGGTTTGTCGTCCCCTCAGGACACCCTGTCTCGGGGGTCTGGTGCGATCCAGGACTCACCCTCCCCATATCCAGCAAAGAACATCAGTTAAGAGTGTGGGCTTCAGAGCCAGAATGACCAGTTTGAATCCAGACCTTGAGACTTACTAGCTCTGACCTGGGACACTTTTTTTTAAAGCTTCTTGAGCCTCAGTTTCCCCATCTGTACCATGGGGGAGGTAAGGATCCCCTCCTCACAGAGCTGGAGTGAGGCACAAATGACACAATGCAGTTGGTGTGCTCCCACCTGGTGTGTACTAAGCGCTTACCACGTGGTGTACCCCTCCTGCCTGTGGCCGCTCTGATGCTGACCTTTGTCTCAGGTGACAGGAACACCCTCGAAAGGCTTTGACGAGAAGGCGTACCTGTCGGCCAAGCAGCTGAAGGCCGGAGAGGACCCCTACAGGCAGCACGCCTTCAACCAGCTGGAGAGCGACAAGCTGAGCCCAGACCGGCCCATCCGTGACACCCGCCATTACAGGTATGGCCTCCTTTGTGCCCGCGGAGAAAGAAAGGTTGGCCATCTTCTGGCCTCAGAATCTCTTTCTCAGTCGGTCCTGGGGCCTTGTCCCCTCATGTCTGCCCGCACTGCAGACGAGGCTCCACCTGGGGCCCCTTCCCGGGTAGCCCTAGCCATGACCTGCCTGGTCCCCGGGCCCAGAGGACCTGCTGACCCAAATCTGTGGCTTGAGGGCTTGGCCTGGATGATCGCTGAACCTTCTCAGGTGTTCCCTGAGAAACTTAAAGGGGGATTTGCCCTTGGGGATGTGTACATTTTAAAATGAGACTCTATGTCCAAGGCAGTGACAGGTTGGTGAGGTGCCATATGCTGCTGCCAGGCCCTCTTAGAAGGCTGAGGTGGATAGGGTGTGTGCGTGGGTGTGTGTGCACATGCATGTGTGTGCGTGTGTGTGTGTGTGCACATGGGTATGCATGTGTACGTGCATATGTATGTATGTGCACATGCACACGTGTATGCATGCATATGCACACACACACACGTGTGTGTGTGTGTGTGTAGGGGGACACAAGTGGTGCTGGCTTTGGTGGGCAGGTCTCCTGTGGTGGAGCCAGTGTGCTGGTGTGAGCTCACTCTTCCCTGTGGCCCTCCAGGCTGCAGCTTCTACTGGACTCCAAATTGTCGGGCTAGTTCCCGGTCCAGCAAGGCTGGGGGACAAGGACAGAGAACTGGGGCTCTGGATGTAGGCACTGGGGGCTGCCACCCAGGAGGCATCTTCTTCTCCCAGCACACCCTGCCGCAGCCAGCCAAGCTCACTCCTGCCCCCAAATCCACAAGCCCTTGGAAAACATGGCTTCTCAGGGGGCAGGAGAGAATTTCCCTCCCCACTGCTATGCCACACCCCTGTCAAGGAGAATTATTGTAAAGCCTCTCAGGATTTGTCCCATGGGGGTCCCAGGCTCATGGGACTCCTGCCTGTCTGACCCGGTCTGCTCTGCAGGGCAGGAAATGGGCCTGGGAATTCGGGCTGTAGCTGCTGTCGGTGGAATGAATGCCATAATGAAAAAATAGTCACTGCCGGAATAGTCAGAGAGCAATTGTAATAAAGAAGATTGCTATGAAAACCAGCAGCGAGGCCGCCTTCCAGCACCCGGGAGCACGAATAAATGCGTTTGCAGAAAAAACAGGGCTGAAGCCTAGCAGGAATGGATCATTTTGGCTCCCTTTCTAGAGGAGGGGGAGCTAGTAGGGCAAAAAATGTGTCTGTCGATGGCTGAGGAAGGAGCAGGATGGTGGGAAATGTCTTCAGTGTCTTCTCAGGGGCTTGTTTCCCCCGGGGGGTGGGGACGCAGACCCCAGGAGGAGTGAGGCTGCTCTGCAACCTGGAGTCTGCAGCAGGGATGCTCCTGTTGGGCAGTGAGGGGGGGGGCCCTGGCAGGTGTGGGGGTTGGTTCTTCTCCAAATCCCCCCAAACTTCCTGAGCTTGGAAAAGAAAAGCAAGAGGCTCCAGGGTATCAGGAAACAAAGAAGAGGTAGTTTTCTCCCTTGCCCTCCCCCTGCCCTCATTTTGTGCCTGTGGCCTGCCTCATCGGGCAGGGAGCTCTGTCTGTTGGGTCAGGGCTGTGTCCTGGGCCTGGTGCAGTGCCTGTATACAGTGGGGCGCCCTCCTAAGCATGTCAGTGGATATGGGGCTCTGGGTGCTCTAGGTCTTGGGTAAGGAATCCCCAGGCCTTGGAAGGCCTCCCTACCCACTCTTTCCTTCTAAGGACCCCAGGCTGGGTGGCATCTGGGTGGTGGGCCAGTGTGGGCTGGAGCGTGGGTGTGGAGCGGCTGGAGCCTGTGGCCTGGCTTGGGGCTTGCCTTCTCTGCTTCACGGAAGTATCTGCGGGGCAGCAGACTGGACACAGAAAAGCCTCAGGCCTGCCCCAAGGAAGGCCTCTGACCTCCCTGCTCCCTTCTCAGTTGCCCATCCGTGTCCTATTCCTTGGACCTGCCGGCCACCAGTGTCATCATCACCTTCCACAATGAGGCCCGCTCCACCCTCCTGCGCACAGTGAAGAGGTAAGCCCGGCCGTGGCACCCTCATCCCAGCAGTGCTGCCCCCAAGGCCGTGGTGATCTGCAGCACCTCCGGCAGGGGAGGACTGAGATTGGGTGCTGTGGCCAGACAGCATGAAGACCAGCGGGCACTGGGAGGGTGGGTCTGTCCTCCTGAGAAGCTGGGGCTGGTGAATCAGGGTCAGGAAGACCCTAGAAGTCCGATTGTCAGAGAAATGTGCCAGTCTAACAGGAGGTCAGGGGCCAGGGTGCGGGCAGAAATGCAGGCTCCGGGACAGAGGGAGGCAGGGCTGGACACCAGGCCTCCAGTGGGGAGATGGCAGCCTGGCTGGGGCCTGCCAGTGAGTCAGAGAGAGCTGCCCTTTCTGTTCTCCTCCTAAGCTTGGGCTTGTGGTCAAGTTTAACCCCCAGTGCCCCATTTCCTCAATGAATTTAGACAAGAATGGGATTAGGAAAGGAGTGCCCAGTGGTATTCCAGGGAATAAAGAAGCTTGGGTTTTCTTTCCCAGGGAGTAGAGGAAGAGGAGGGACAGTAGAAGGGAGGGAGCAGAGGACCTGCCCTATTAGGCTGGAAGGAGCCTCACCAGCCTTCCAGGCAGGCAGCTCCGGTCCAGCTGGGATTATCCCTGGGCAGGGCTTGTTTTGGCTCAGGCAGCTTGAGCAGCTCAGCTCCTACCTTGACAACTCAGCGAGGGCAATCCCCCCACTTACTCTGGGGTTGGTCCCAAGTGCCTGAGGGCCCAGGCAATAGGGTCAGCCTGGTCCTCCGAGGACACTGCCTCTCAGCCACTTATCAGGGTCCAGGAAGCAGTGGCCATGGCCAGTGTGCTGGTGCCGGAGCTGGGCAGTGGGAGAGCCCCAACAGCACAGGAAGGGTACATGGGAGGTGATCCCTAAATCCGGGCTCTTTCCATCCCCACTGCTGCTCCAGTGTTCTGAACCGAACTCCTGCCAACTTGATCCAGGAGATCATTTTAGTGGATGACTTCAGCTCAGATCGTAAGTGTTCACCTTCTGTTTGCACCCTCCATACCCCCTTATATCCCCAGAACGCTGAGACTGACCTCTCTTCCCCCCAGTGCAGTCCTCGGTCTTTTCTAGGACCCCTCCCTGGCCCTGTTCCTTGGTGCCAAAGGAGAGGAAAAAGGGATTGGTATTGCTTTGGATGGGACACCAGTGAGATGACATGAAAAAAAAAAAACCAACCAGCACCAGCAGCATCCTTGGTTACAACAACTGCCATACGCAGACAAGAGCGGGGCTGAGGATTGTTGCTGGTGCGCTGTGGGGTGAGGCAACACCATAGGTACAGGCATTCTCCAGTCTGGCTTGGGAGCAGGGCCATCCTTTGGCCAGTGATGATGACCGAGCCCCTCCATCCTCCCACCCCAGCCCCTTCCTGGGCCTAGTATGGGAGACCTCCTGGGCAGCCCCCTGGTCTGATGCCCTGTCGGAGTGAGCTTGCCTTCCTTCTCTGCACCCTCAGCTGAAGACTGTCTGCTCCTGACCAGGATCCCCAAGGTCAAGTGCCTGCGAAATGACCGGCGGGAAGGTGAGTCCCCCCGTGGACCCATCTTGGTGTAGTTTTCTGCACCTCCCCACTCCTTTCGGCAGCATGGCACACCAGGCCAGCACGGCCCCGCTGCGTTCCTGACGGCTGGGACCAGGGTCTGCCAAAGACCCTCCTTCTATCCCAGCTCGGCCCCTGTCACGGCACAACTGCAGGCAAGTTGCTCTACTTCTGGCTGCCTTGGTTGTCTCTTCTGAGAAATGGGATAATGATAATACCCTTTCTGCCTTGCAAGGTTATTGTAAGGATTAAATGAGATAGGCTGTGTGGAAAGGCTCTGAGAAAATCAAAGGGATGTATAAAGCAGCTGTGACCTCACTGCCAATCAAGGGGTGTTTGGGAGCTCCAGCTACAGAATAGCATTGTGCGTGTCACTCTAGGGCAGCGGCCCCCAACCTTTTTGGCACCAGAGACCAGTTTCATGGAAGACAATTTTTCCACAGATGGGGGCTGGGTTGGGGAGGCGGCGAAGATCAGGCGGTGCCGAAAGCGATGGGGAGCAGCTGTAAATACAGGTGAAGCTTTGCTCAATCTCCCGCCACTCACTTCCTGCTGTGCAGCCCTGGGTCCTCAGTTTCATGGAAGACAATTGTTCCAGGGACAGGCCCAGTGGGGTGGGGGAGTCAGAGCTCAGGTGATGATCGAGGCCTGGTTCCCAACAGGCTATAGACTGGCCACAGCCCAGGGGTTGGGGACTGCAGCTCTAGAGGACACAAAAGAAGTACAGTAAGTCCCCCCTTATCATCATCAATAGAGTCTTGGAAACTGCAACTTTAAGGGAAACAATGTATAACAAAACCAGTTTTACCATAGGCTAATTGACATGAACCAAAGTTAAGGCTTGGTGGTTCACGCCTGTAATCCTAGCACTCTGGGAGGCTGAGGCAGGAGGATCACTTGAGGTCATGAGTTAAAGACCAGCCTGAGCAACAGCAAGACCCAACTCTACAAAAAAATAGGAAAATTAGCCGGGCATGGTGGTGTGCACCTATAGTCAGTCCCAGCTACTTAGGAGGCTGAGGCAGGAGGATCACTTGAGCCCAGGAGTTTGAGGTTGCTGTGAGCTACGATGACACCACTGCATTCTAGCCAGGGCGGCAGAGTGAGACCCTGTCTCAAAAAAAAAGAGTTAAGTTCCAACAGCATGTTTCTAGTCACAAAAACACCACCAAACTTCTAAATAAAGATGAAAACACTTCTAATATTAAACATCAAAGTAAATGTGAGCTGTACATACATTTAAGAAAGATTAATAAAAACAAACAAGATAATTGTTTACCCAGTTATTCCAAGTGAGGGTCTCAGGTGGCCGGAGCCTCTCCTGGTAGCTCAGGGTGCACTCACACCCCCTCCCCCCCACCGAGTGCACGGGGACAACTTAGACACACCAGTTCCCCGCAGGCGCACAGCTTTGGGATGTGAGAAAACTCACGCGGACAAGGGGAGAAGGCGCCAACTCCACACAGACAGTGGCCAGGCCAGGAATCTTTTTTTTCTTCTTGTCAATGTTATAACAAAACAACATTACTTGAGGACCTGCTGTGCACAACAGGGTCTCTGCCCCCAGAGGGCTTATTACGTGGATGAAGGTCTGAATGCCCCGCAGCAGCAGCTGGTTATAGTTATGTGTGAGTGACGTGGGGATGGCAGAGCTGGGGTGAGCAGGGGGGCCTTCTGTGCAGGAGTGGGCCTCCACAGGGGTGGGGGTGTCGGGAGACAGGTGAAGGGGAGCACGGGAGGGCACGCCCGGCTCGGGGACTCTGCCAGCAAAGGCATCCGTCAGGGATGGGAACCTTAACACTGACAGCCCCTCCTTCGCCACACTCTCACATTCAGTCCCCGTAACCGCCCACTGTCCCCGTTTTGCAGATGAGGAAACTGGGGTTTAAGGAGGTTCAGTGATTTGTCCAGAGTGATGAATAGAGAAGCCAGGATTGCATCCTGGGGACCCCACCCAAAGCCCAGCCTCTTACCCCCTCTCTCCTTATACGCCCTGCCTGTGAGAACCCAGCCTGGTCAGCAGGGGGATGGTGGCGTGAATGGAGAAGGACAGAAGACCTTGGCAGCCAGGAGAAAGCTTTTAGACCTGATAAGGCAGATAGTGGGAGCCACTGAAGGTTTTAGAGTGAGAGAGTGATGTGATACCGGTAGATGTATTTAAGAAAGACAAGTCAGTCCAGGGGCCAAGAGGGTACTGGTGAGGAAACCTTCAAGCTGGAATGCAAGTGGCCAAAGAGAAAGGTTTCTCAAGCCACTAGGTTGTAGGTACCATCAGGCATGGGAATACGCTGTCCTTGCATTTTGCCAACAGTAAATGTAAATTTATGGTTAGGTGCTTGACAGATACCTATGGAGTGGCAGGATGGGACTGATGGGCTTTGGGCTGGCTGGCTGGTGGATAGACATGGCAGAGTGTGAGGCAGAGGTGTGGCTAGGAAATCTCTCCAAGGAGCTGCTTGTCCTCAGAGCCCCGAGAGGGAGGCCCTTCCCTCTGCACAGCGCACAGGGCACAGAGGCTGCTCCGGCAGGGGTAGGCCAGCGGGGCCTCCTCTTTCCTGACCGGGCAGGCCCCCAACCCTGAGCAGAGAGCTGCCCAAAGCAAGGCCGTTCTTTGCCGGCCAGTGAGCACTGGGGACTGTCGGGAACTGGGGACAGAAGAGCAGAAGCTGACACCTGTGGGTCTCCAGGCACTAGGCTCTCTCCCTGTCGTCTCATTTGATCCTGACAGGCAGGGACTGTTAGCTCTCTGGGTCTTGAGGCTCAGAGAGGTTACACAATGCACTCAAGGTAAGCGAAGGGGCTGGCATGCAAACTCAAGCCTGTCTTAGTCCAGAAGATTCTCTCCATGCCACACACAGTGGTGGGCTTTATTGCACACTTTACCCACACTTTATTGCACTTTCCACTGGCTGAGCTGTGACTGTTCATTGGGGTGTCCCCAGGGCCAGGAGTGTCTGGCACGTGGAGGGACTCAGGGGATGACCCTGGGCTAATGATGGTTGATGGATGGATGAGAAGAAGACAGGGAGGCTGGGAGGAAACGAGCAGAAGTACAAAGTCAAGTCCAATCACAATAAGTCAGAGGAAACCTGATGGGGCAGAGAGGCAGCCCTGGGACTTTGAGGGAATGGTTGGGAAGAAAATGGCTCGGTCCCAGCACCGACCCGTTTACTCTATTGCAGGGCTGATCCGGTCCCGAGTTCGCGGGGCAGATGTGGCTGCAGCTGCCATCCTCACCTTCCTGGATAGCCACTGTGAAGTGAACACTGAGTGGCTGCAGCCCATGCTGCAGCGGGTGAAGGAGGTGAGCGGGGCTGTCCCTGGGGGAGCTGGGTGTCCCTCGGGACTCACCGCCAGGTTCCTGGCATGCGGGCGTATGGAACAGTCTTTCAAGTTGGGTGGGCATCGTAGGAAGCCTAAATGGTCTGCTTCCCCCCGAATGACTTCACCTCATTGAGCTTTCACACCAGAAACTGGGGACAATTGTAATATTTGCCCCACTGGGTTTCTGTAAGAATTAAATGCAATGAAAGCCTGGTGAACTATAAAGCTCTGACTACAGCTGGGTGCTGTTTTTCTCCTGGGGGAGGCAGGGGCCTGTGCTGGGAGCTTTTGGTCAGTCTGGGAGCCCTTGGGGCAGGGGGAGGATGGTGTTCTTAAAGAGAGGAGAGGAGAGGAGGGCTCCTGCCATGTGCCTGCTGTTCTCCAGAATGGGGAGGATTTGGGCAGATGGCAGAAAAAGATCAGACGATTACAACTCCACCATAAAAAGACAAATAACCCAATTTAAAATGGGCAAAGGATTTGAATAAACATTCCCTCAAGGAAGATCTACCAATGGCCAATAAACCCATGAAAAGGTGCTCAACATAATTAGTCATTAGGGAAATGCAAAGCAAAACCACAATAAGATGCCATTTCACACCTACTAGGAGGGCTGTAAGCAAAAAGATGGACAATAACAAGTGCTGGCAAGGATGTGAATGAATAGGAGCCCTCAAGTATTGCTGGTGGAATATATTATAAAATAGCACAGCCACTTTGGAAAACAGTCTGGCAGTTCTTCAAAAGTTTGAACATATGTTGCCACATGACCCCCGCAGGGTGTATACCCGAGAGAAATAAAAACATACATCCACACAAAAACTTGTACATGAGTGTTCAGAGCAGCACCATTCAGAATAGCCAAAAGGGAGAAACAACTCAATGCCCATCAGCTGATGAATGGGTAAACAAATGTGGTCTATCCATACAATAGATGGATATCCAGTCTTAAAAAGAAACGAAGTCTGATACATGCTACAACATGGAAGAACTTTGAGAAAACCTTACTTGAAGTGAAAGGCAGTCACAAAAGCCCACGCATTGTATGAGTCCATTTGTATGAAATGTCCAGAATAAGCAAATTCACAGAAATAGAAAGTGGCTTATGGGCATGGTGGCGCATGCCTGTAGTCCCAGCTACTTGGGAGGCTGAGGCAGAAGGACTGCTTGATCCCAGGAGTTTGAAGTTGCTGTGAGCCAGGCTGACGCTATGGCACTCTAGCCCAGGCAACAGAACAAGACTCTGTCTCAAAAAAAAGAAAGTGGCTTAGAGTTTCTCAATGGGGTGATGAAAATGTTCTGGAACTAGATAGTGGTGATGGTTGTACCACCTTAAAACCACTGAATTGGACACTTTTAAATGGTGAATTTTATGGTATGTGAATTATACCTCAGCACAAAAAAGCTTATAAAGAGAAAGAGGTGAGGCCCCCATGGAGCACTGAAAATCCATGGGTGGTCTTCCCTGATCAGCCACCTCCCAGGCTTCGTTATCCTGAGACGGTGGATGTGAACCGAGGGCAGAGCTAGATTCCAAGTTGCAGACAAGAGGACTGTGGGGGTGAACGCAGAGTGGAGGAAGAGGAGGGAGAAAGAAGAGGCCTGTTCCATGTCCCTCCATGGAGGGCAAGACAAGAGAGGGCCCAGGAAGGATGATTAAGTTTTGCATGTGGTATATGACATAATCCACCTCGTCTCCCCTCCCGCCCCCCAAACACTTCAGTAAAATCAGCATAGTGCACTAATATTTTGGAGTTGGATCTGTGTTCTGGGAGGTGATGAAGGGAGTGGCAAGTCTGAACTTGAGGCAGTTGTGGTATGAGAGGAGTGGCAGCCAGGTTACCCGGGGACCACAGGGTCCCTGCCCTCAAGCTGCCGGTGGTCCAGTTGGGAAGACTCAACTCAAACATATACAAAGGCAAATGACCTTAATCAAGCAACGGTTCAAACCAACAACAGAAGAGCCCACCTCAGGCAGCACATGAGCCACTGTCCCAGGAATTGTCTAGACTGTGATTGTGGGAGCAGCTTAAAAGAGGAAGAAACCCTTCAGCCCACAGCAGTCAGGGAAGGCTTCACTGAGGAGGTGAGATCCCAGCAGGGCTCAAAATGAGGTACAAGAAGAGGCTGGAAGAGCACGTGAGAGCCACGAGGGAACTGGCAGGAGCCTGGGTGTGGTGATGCAGGACAGCTCCCAGGGGTGGCCCTGGGCACATCGTGCAGGAAGCACTGAGCACCCCGTGTCTCAGAGAGGCCTTCTCCCAGAGCCGGCAGCCGGGCCTTTTCCCGCAGAGGAGTCCCTGGCCTCACTCGCATCTGTCTCCTAGGACCACACCCGCGTGGTGAGCCCCATCATTGATGTCATCAGCCTGGATAACTTTGCCTACCTTGCAGCATCTGCTGACCTTCGAGGAGGTGCGTTCTGCTCCCGGGGGAGGGGCTCTAGACCTGAAAGGAGGTAGGTGAGGGCAGGCAAAGCCCTGGCTTGGTGCTCTTCCCAGCTGTGCCAGAGAGTCTCATGTCCCCCTGCCACTGAAGAGAAAATGAGGAGGGATTTGGTGGAGCCCTGGGGCTGGGGACAAAGGGCCAGAGCTGGCAGTTGCAGGCTCCTGGCACAGTTAGTGGCAGAGCCAGGCTAGTCTCTCATCTTTCCCTCCCCCTAAACATTGACACATCCTTCCCAAATGCTGCCAGTTCAGGGACCATGACTGTAAGTCCCAACAGAAGGCCATGATGTGACAGCTGTCTTGGGAAGGGGGGATCCCTGGGCCTTGCATGAATTCCTAACATGTACACCCCAGGGGCGGTTGAGACCTGTGCTGCGTGATACGGTGACTATTAGCACATCTGGTTATTGAGCTCTTGGAATGTGGCTACTCTTGAGAAGTGACTAGTTGGAATCGAGATGTGCTGTAAATATAAAAAACACACCAAGGCCAGGTGCAGTGGCTCACACCTGTAATCCCAACACTTCGGGAGGCCGAGGCAGGAGGATTGCTTGAGGCTAGGAGTTCAAGACCAGGCTGGGCAACACAGTGAAACCCTGTCTCTACCAAAAATAATAAAAATTAGCCAGACATGGTAGTACACGCCTGTAGTCCCACCCAGTTACTTAGGAGGTTGAAGTGGGAGAATTGCTGGAGCCCAGGAGTTCGAGGCTGTAGTGAGCTATGATTGTGCCACCCCACTCCAGCCTGGGTGACAGATTGAGACCCTGTCTCTTAAAAAAAAAAACAAAAACAAAAACAAAACAGGGTTCCAGGACTTAGTGTGAAAGAATATAAAATATCTCATTAGTAATTTTTATATTGATTACATGTTGAAATGATATATAATATTTTGGACATATTACACTTAAAACATCTTATTCAAAGTATTAATAATTTTATATATTCTTTTTTTCTGATGTGACAACTAGAACATTTTAAATTATGTATGTGGCTTACATTTGTGGCTTGCATTATATTTCTTTTGGACTGCTCTGGTCCAGACTCTAGTGCTGGGCTGCTCAATACAGTAGACAGTAGCCACATTTGGCTATTTAAATTAATCAAAATTAAATAAAATTTAAAATTCAGTCTGTCACACCAGCCACATTTCAAGTGCTCAATAGCCCCATGAGGTTAGTGGCTACCATATTGGACAATGCAGATAGAGCACATTTCCATCATTGCAGAGAGTTCTACTGGACAGTGATGATTTAGGGAGCAGGTCCCCAAACTATGGTGAGTTGTATAATTATTTCATTTTATATTACAATGTAATAATAGTAGAAATAAAGTGCACAATAAATGTAATGCACTTGATTCATCCTGAAACCATCCCCCTTTTCCCCGGTCCATGGAAAAATTGTCTTCCGTGAAAATGGTCCCTGGTACCAAAAAGACTGGGGACCGCTGCTCTAGAGAATCTGTTACTGAGAACTAGTATGATAGAGGATTTCCTGTTTGGGCGTTTGGACTCCCAATAAATGGACCCAGCCATTAGTTAGATCTTGGGGTTTGTTGGAATTCTGAAAGGAGCCAGGCGTTTCCCCTTTGGGAAATCACCCCAGGGCCTTTGCACTTGCTGCTGCCCCTGCCTGGAATTCACTTCCCCCGGATATCTGCATGGATCCATCCTTCATTCAGATCTCTACTCAAATGTCATCTCCTCAGAGAGCCTTTCCTGACTATTCTTGCTGAAATAGTATGGGAACTCCTCCTTTTTTTTTCTTTTTTTTAGCACTTTTCACTCCCAGCTGACATATTATCCACTTATTTATTTATCTTGGCCAGTAGATTGTAAACTTCGTGAGGACAGAGTCTCATCTCATTCTGATAACAAACTCAGGGCCTGTGCAAGCTGGGTGCTGATCAAGGGAGATAAAGGGGTGGTGGAATGAAGAGTCTGCCCTGAGCCCTGTCCTCACCCTGCTCTGTCCCGTAGGGTTCGACTGGAGCCTGCATTTCAAGTGGGAGCAGATCCCCCTTGAGCAGAAGATGACCCGGACAGACCCTACCAGGCCCATAAGGTCAGGGCTGCTGTGGGCTCTGGGGAGACCCCTTCCTTCCCTGGGTCGGGGGCCTGTGAGGCTCTTGGGAGGCTGTGTCAGTCGCCAGGACTCCTGAGGGTACACAGTTTAAGTGCTGACTCTGTTCTGGCCCTCGGACCCTGTCTGCTGAGACAGAGAGGACCTAGGCCACAGAGCCAGTTGTGGAACTAGTTAGCCAGATATCCCACCCTTGTGGCTCTACAAGCAGGGGATTTGGGAGCAAGTGGCCTTGGGTCTTGGGGCATCTAAAGGGGCTCCTAGCTTCTGCAGCTCACATGTCAACTCTCCCCTCTCCTTATTCCAGGACACCTGTCATTGCTGGAGGAATCTTCGTGATTGACAAGTCTTGGTTTAACCACTTGGGAAAGTATGATGCCCAGATGGACATCTGGGGGGGAGAGAATTTTGGTGAGTCGGGAAATAATAACAGTAAAAACAATAGCAATAATAATAATTAACCCCAGCCAAGCACTTTCTATGCATGAGGGCCTGTTCTAAGGACTTTACACATGTTGAGTCATTTAATCCTCACAAGGACCCTCTACGGTGCGCACTGTGATCTCCATTTTTCTGATTAAAAAAAACCCTGAGGCACAGAGAGGTTAAGCAATTTGTCCAGAGCCACACAGTTAGTAAACAGAGGTTCGGGTGTTCCGGGGAGCCCGTGGCCGCATAGCTAGACATGACTGTGGAAGAACACACGGGCTGTAACACGGACCACAGCTCAAACACGTGGCTCCTTCCCTCCCACAAGTGCTGTGAGGTGCGTGGTAGAGGGTGGTGGATAAACGCAAGCAATGGGGTCAGGGGGCCTGTGTGCAAACCCCGGCCCTACCGCTTTCAAGCTGTTTGGCCCTGGGCAAGTTAAAGCCTCCCAAAGCCTCCCCTTCCTCAAGAGGTCACCATAAGCGCAAATGAAATGCATGGCGCATGGCCACAGGAACCCTCTAGACTCAGAAAAGAGGGAAGCTGCCCCCTCCCCTCCCTGAAGCAGCGGTGAAGGAGACAGAGGTGGGGCAAAGTGCTTCAGTGGTGGGTTGGGGCGACCTAACGCACTGGCTTCTCGGCACACGGGACTAGGGCCCCAGAGCACAGTGGGTCCCCAGGTGCGGTCAGAGCTGGCACTCTGGACTCCAGTACGTGTGAGCTGGGAAGTCAGTTAGCTTTTTGAACTTCAGTTTCTTCATTTGCAAAATAGGAAGTGAAGGGCCCTCTCTTCCGGGTTGCTGGTGAGACTGAGGTCAGATAAAGCCTGTATCAGTCAGGGTCCTGGCCGGGTGCAGCCGGTGCCCCCAATGTGGGTGTTCATTAAAGGGCCTATTTACAGGGTGTGGGCAAGATATAGGGAACCACAAGGACAGGGTGGTTCTGAGCAGGGCTGTGACTGCTGGGAGCTGTGGCCACCACGGCGCCCAGGTGGAGAGTATCAGGGGGTAAACACCTGCCCCCACTCTGCCCCCCATCCTGCCACCCACTGCTGGTGCCTCGGGTTGGCTGAGGGAAGGGAGCCCAGTGGTGCAGCCCACGTGGGCGGCCTCCCAAACAGAGCGGGCGGGAAGGGTGACAGCCATCCCAGGAGTCTCCAGGAGCCTGGGCAGGTACCTTATGCAGCGTGTGAGACACAAAGGCCTGTTCTGGCGCTTGCTGTAGACCAGCCCTTGACAGACCCTTTCCCACTGTTTCCTTTTTCGTCCTGACCAGGTTTCTTGCGCCATCAGTAAGGCAGGTGGGATCTCCCCCACTTCACAGGTGGGAAGACTGAGGTGGGTGCCTTCGGAATTCAGTCAGGAAACTCCGTACCTAACAGGCGCCTGCAGCTCCTTTCCCGGAGCCACTTCTGTGTTGTGGATGTTATCAAAGTCCATGCTTCTGGGGTGTCAGGAGAAGGGCTCCGTTTCCTCTTTCTCCCAGATAAGGAAAACAGACACACGCGCAGTGGGGGGGGGGGGGGGGGGGGGGGGGGCGCTTGAAACAGGCCTGATCTCGACTCAAACCCAGCCAGAGTGGGGCTGGGCATGAGGGCCTCTCCGCTTTGTAACTTTCTCTTGGAAGCTGATTCCAGGCAGGGTTTGGAGGAGTCAATTCTGGGAACTGGGGTGCAGTGACCCTTCCATCCTGACCCTCTTTCATGTGTGCTGGACCTGAGCGACCTCCTTTGTGTCCTTGGTCTCAGCCTGAGGGAGCTTTGGCAAAGCCGGTTTCCTGCAAAGACTTAGAAAGCTGGGAAAGCAGCCGTCTCTGCATCCAGAGGCTTTGCTTGCTTTTTTTTTAGGCTAGAGACTGACAGAGGAACGAGTGAGTGATCAAACAGCTAACTTCAAACTCTGCCTGAGGCAAAGGCTCAGGGGCTGGGTAACTTGAAAGGTGAACCGCAGAGCGGTTCTGGTGAGGGTTTTGTTTCTTAGAAGAAATCCAAAGAAACGTCTAGGCTAGCTGCGTGGCTCAGACGTTCAGCTGCTGGGACCAGTTTTGAGCCGTGAGACTCCTGTCGCCGGTGGCTTCGAGCCTTTCATTTTATTCCTTTGTTGAAGGGAGGGAGATGCCCACACTGAGACGTGTGCCTGTGTCCCCCAAGAGATCCAAACTCAGGAGCCCAGAAGCCACTATGAGCGGGGCTGGCAAACGTGAAAACCGTGGGGTTCACATTAGGGATCCTTTTAAAACACAGATCATGTCCCTCTTCTGCTTAAACACTGCAAGGGTTCCCATGCCACTCAGAGCAAAACCCAAACCCTCACACTGGCTACCAGGCCCTACATTGTCTGCCTGGCCCCCAACCACAGCCCCTTCTCCCATCCTCCCTCACTGCACTTGGGCTGCATAGTCACCTGGAACCTGCAGCCAGCTCTTAGCCCCAGGTCCGTGCCCTTGCTGGTCCCTCTGCCTGGAATGCTCTTCCCTGACAGCCACACGACTCCCTCCCTCACCTGCTTCAGGTCTTAGCTCAAATGTACCCTTTTCAGTGAGAACTTCCCTAATCAGCCTAATTAAAAATGTAGCTCCACCCCAACTCCACGAGCCCTGTTCTGCTCCCTGCTTAATTTTTCTCCATCGCATTTATCACTATCTGATATGCTACATATTTTACTCGTTTTCTTGTAATCTTGTATTTTTTGCTTGTTAGTTTCCTAGGTTCCAGTCTCCCGGACTAGAGCATAAGGGAATCTAGAGCAGTGTATGGCATATAGTAGGTGCTCAGTAAAAATTTGCTGAATGAACCAAAGAATCTGATTCAAACAGTGTGGGTGGACAAAATGTGAACTTTTATGTTGTGATTCTGCAACTGAGTATTTGGGTGAGCCTGGAGAGGTTATTTAACATCTTTGAGCTTCACAGTCCTTATTAAAAAACACAAGGGTAATAATACCAACTTTACCTGGTTGCAGGGAGAATTAGATGTCAGATATAAAGAGCGTGGCACATAGTAAGTGCTCAGTAAATGGATGATGGTTACTGCTGTTGTTATTGCCATTGTTGATAATAATAACCGTAGCTAATAATAGTATGGACAATGTAGGCTGGGTGGAATGGAGTGACTTAATTAGCATGACAAACTTGGTCTGGCAGAAATGGAACCAGAATGCAAATCTTCTGTGCCCCAGGCCTGTCCCCAGTTCTAAACCTCAGTTGCTGCAGAGCTCTGGCCAGAAGAGACGGATGCCTGGCGGTCTGTGGGCAGACCTAGGGAAGCCCATTAATGTAGCCAACTGTGTGTGGGTGCAGGCATGCCAGGCATCCAGTCCTGGCTCTGAGTGCGCACAGGCTGGCCAGAGGTGGGCGTCTCTGGGAGGGCCCTGACCCACTGTGCCCGGCTTGAGCTCCACAGCTGGCTAGAAGACCACAAGTGTCCTTAGGGCCAATTGTGGAGCCAGAACTCAAGAGAAAAATGGTCTTTTGTTTTAGTTTGAAAAAAAAAAACAGGAGTTACAGATTTTCTGGGACAGAAAGGAGGTGTTTTAATGTCACAGAGTCTCCAACTATAGGGTTTATATGAAAGAAAGTAGGAAATCAGAAGAGATTACATGAGATTTAGCCAGCTGCCAAGGTGGGTCCTTACCATAAATGGCGATTGGCGAGTGGGGAACTGAGTGGTAACCTGTGATGTCCTTTTCTGGGAGGCAGGATGGCCACTTCATGCATCTCCTGACATTACTGGGGACCATAGTTGTCTGCAAAAGCTGGCTCAGCTCCACCAACACCATCAAAAGGAAGGGCCAGTGATAGCCTATACATGGAGACCAACTGGGCCAAGAGGGAGGTCGGGGCCAGCCGAAAAGATGCCAGCTGGAGCAGCGTGTGGTTTGGTGGGCGGCTGGTTTTCTAACCTCACAAATACCCAGCGCTGGCTGCTGAGCAGATGTGTTCTTCCTTAGCTCATGTCTGGCCGAGGCTTTCTAGACAGAGGCTGGGAATGATGCTGCTGTTGGTTCAGTTTTCCTTCTCCTTATGTTCTTGGTGTTCCTTCAAAGCTTTGTCCGCTGCTCTCCCAGGCCTCAGCCACAGGGAGCGTGTGCGTGTGTCTGCGCATGTGTGTGCGAGCACACGCACGTACCCGCGTGGGGTGCGCAGTCAGGAGCATGTGCAAGGAGTAGGAGCACCCCATCTGAACAGGCCCAGGAGCTCCAACCCCAGCACGTGCCTCCAGCAGGACGCCAAAGAGAAGGGAAGCCAGCCCCTTCCCACCCTCGCTCAGTGGGGACTGGCCAAGGGCCCCCTTCCTGCTCCTGACGGCTGCCATCTCCCGCAGAGCTCTCCTTCAGGGTGTGGATGTGTGGTGGCAGTCTGGAGATCGTCCCCTGCAGCCGGGTGGGCCACGTCTTCAGGAAGCGGCACCCCTACAACTTTCCTGAGGGCAACGCCCTCACCTACATCAGGTAGGTCATGGTGACTAGAAGCAGGACCCCAAAGCTCTAGACCCCCTCCCTGCTAGTTATGCACCATGTGACTTTGAGCAGCCACTCCATTTCTTGGGCCTCAGTTTCCCCATATGCCTTCTCCCAGGTCTTACATTCTGGGATTCCAGGTACTTTCAGAAATGGATGGATGAAGTTGTAGGAATTGCCACCAGATCTCTCTTGCCTTGACTCCCTTTGTCCTTGAGGGTCTTAGAAAACTTGCCAAATGACCAACTAAGCACCGTCCTCCCCTCGCTGAGCCAAATGCTGGTCATGGGTGCCAGCGTCCTGACTTGGTCAAGCACCTGTCCATCCATGTCCCCAGATACAGGGTGCACTTGGCCTCAGCCAGCCATGACCTGCTCTCCTGGTGGGGGTGGGGGGTGTTGTCGTGAGCATCTCCTCCTCCCAGAATAGCTCTTCACATGGCCAAGCCTGTGCTCATTTGTGCAATCTAGCTAACAGAACTGCGTAGAGTTTTGTTTTGCTTCCTCCCATCCATTTTTATTGTTTTTATAATTAGAAAAGTCATATATGTCCACTGTAAAAATTCAAGCAGTATCAATATAAATTATATATATATACACATTAATATTATATATTTACTCTTTACTTTTTTTTTTTTTTTTGAAACAGGGTCTCACTCTGTTGTTTAGGCTAGAGTATAGTGGTGTGGTTATAGCTCACTGCAGCCTCCAACTCCTGGGCTCAAGCAATCCTCCTGCCTCATCCTCCCGAGTAGCTGGGACTACAGGCGCATACCACTATGCCTGGCTAATTTTTTAATTTTTTGTAGAGATGAGGTCTTGCTATGTTGCCAAGGCTGGTATCAAACTCCTGGGCTCAAGCAATTCTCCCACCTTGGCCTCCCAAGTGCTGGGATTACAGGCATGAGCCATTGCACTGGCCTCTTACATTATTATACAGAAAAAAAGTGAAAGTCCTTTCTCCCCATTCTTACTTCTGTGTATTCCACTTGTCTCTCAGAAGTAACTCCAGTTAATAGATTGCTGGTCTATCAATTCAGGCCTTTAAATGCATTTTCATACATAAGTTTATTTATACAGAAAGACACACACACCATGGGTTTGTGTTTGTGCTTTTATATAAATGCATGTTTTTTCAGCAGCATGCTTTTCTGTCACTGAACACTAAATTATAGGCACCGTTCAGTT
The DNA here is from genome assembly GCA_008086735.1 of Cheirogaleus medius. Taxonomy (NCBI): domain Eukaryota; kingdom Metazoa; phylum Chordata; class Mammalia; order Primates; family Cheirogaleidae; genus Cheirogaleus; species Cheirogaleus medius. The sequence continues at coordinate 865,829 of VBSM01002121.1, read as the reverse complement.
GTCAATACATACGAGCTGTGGCATTCTTTTTCAAGGCATCTTGTGCTCCATCATGTGGGAGTAGGTAATTATTCTCCTATTGATGGGCATTTAGGTTGTTGCCAATGGTTTGTTAGACAGATATTCTTGTCATGTCTTTTTTGCCCACGTGCAAGTATTTCAGTAGAATAGATTCCTCAAATGGGAAAGTCATCGAGTATACTGTGCATGTCCACAAAGTTGATAGATATTGACAGATTGTCTTCCAAAGAGACTGTGCTCATTTATGCACCCCAGTCAGTACTGCCTTGCTGCTGAGAGTCTCATCGCACAGAACCCATCCAGATCCTGTTGTCTCCCTGGTGACCTTACTTAGCTCTTTCCTCTCCTTCTAGGAATACTAAGCGCACTGCAGAGGTGTGGATGGACGAATACAAGCAATACTACTATGAGGCCCGGCCCTCGGCCATCGGGAAGGCCTTCGGCAGGTGGGCCCCTGCTCCACTGTTTGCCTCCCCCCACCCACGTTAGCACAACACAACCCGAGCAGAATACGAAGTGGAACATACACCAGGGCACTGCTCACAGCCTCCTCTGTCACCGAGCTCCCCCTCTAATGGGCTCCTCTGGGCCCTGTGAGGGAACGTGTGATGCAGAGACAAGCTCCTGGCCGGTGTGGTGCACACAAGTCAGAGGAAGATATGACCAGAGAAGACTCGCTTATGAAAAAGAGTCATCCCCACAAGCTGCCTGCAGGAAAAGAGGCATCTGTGGGCATGCTTAAGAAAGGACTGTCTGCAGAAATCATTTGGGGGTTTGTGTCCACCCCCTGTTCAAAAATCATGATCTGTTAGCCTGTTCTCCTGTCATGGGCTGTTACGACTACAGTCTAGTTAAGCATTTTCAGAATGCAGATGGGTTGTCCGCCTTGCAGTACGACACACTCAAAAGAATGCAGATGGGTTGTGAAGTCAATTTAGTGGGTCATGATCAGCATTAAAAAAGAGAGAAATAGAACACTATAGATTAGATTAGTACAGAACACAATAGAAAATAAGTGTTGATTGCAGTTAAGGGTTAGCATTATTTTATGAAACTCTTATTTCAGTTGTATGTTTGTGTCATGCATGTAGGTATAGCCTACATAGGTATAGCCATCCCTTGATGTCTACAGAGGATTGGTTCCAGGACCCTCTGTGGGTACCAAAACCCATGGATGCTCAAGTCCCTGATATGAAATGATGTAGTATTTGCATATAACCTATGCACATCCTCCTGTATACTTTAGATTGTCTCTAGATTACTTATAATACCTAATAGAATGCCTACAAATTACTTCATTTGAGTAGATTCGATACAGTACTCAGTGCACGGCAAATTCAAGTTTTGCTTTTTAGAACTTTGTGAAAATATTTTTCTGAATATATTTGATCCACGGTTGATTGAATCCACAGATGCAGAACCCATGGATATGGAGGGCTGACTGTATATGGGGTGTATTAGATCATAATGTAAGATATATTTATCTCCTACCTACACTTTGGTCAGAAAGTTTGAAAACATTATTAGTGATCATCAATGAATCTTCTTCACTCTATTTATTTATACCTATCCCCTTTTAAAAAAAATAGTTATGTCACTATATATTTCTTTAAATGGGGAACAAACATTTACTTAGCACCCGCCCTGTCCTAAGCATTTTGTGTCTCCTTAATTCAGTCGATTCTCACAAAAACCTTGCGAGGTGAGTGGTCGTGTCCCCAGCTCACTGTCCAAGAACCTGAGGCTTGGACAGGTGGGGACGAAGGTCATCCACCCACAGCCTTTATGGCTGGTGTAGTTGAGGAAGGCGAGGAGGCTGAGCTCGGTGTCCCAAGACACATCACATGGTCCTTATTTACCAAAACTCCGGAAAGATGTTTCCAGCTTGCTCTTCTTGTCATGGGACTTTCTCCTCAAGTGGAATGCAGGAAAGGAAAACTTCTGGTTAACTAAGGCTCTGCTCTCTGCAAAAGTGAGGACCAGTTTATGGTAACGAGGTCCTAAGGAGTGAGAAGCAGAGAGAAAAGCACTGTCCCCTCTGGGCTGGGCTAACCCTGAAAGGTGAGCGCTGAGCAGGAATCCGGGGAGAGGAATGAGGAATAACCAGGAGACCTGGGTAGAGCTTGCAGGCCTGAGAATGACCTATGGCAGTGGCCAAGGCTGGCCAGGGCAGGCTCAAGTGGCTCCTGGTCCCTGCCCACCTCAGGAGGGGAGGAGGGGGCTCACTCCTTGGGCTGGGGCTGGGGCCTCTGCCATCCTCCCCAGGGCTCCCTCCCCACACTGGCCGGCCAAAAGCTCAGCCTTGCCTCTTCCTGCAGTGTGGCCACAAGGATCGAGCAGAGGAAGAAGATGAACTGCAAGTCCTTCCGCTGGTACCTGGAGAACGTCTACCCAGAGCTCATGTGAGTGCAGCCCTCATCTTGTGCATCACGCCTGTCGGGGGCTGGCAGCTTGAGCCCTTCACCCCCACCCACCTTGGACCCCTCACCCGTGGTAGTCTGGCTCTTTCTAGCTGCCAGGATTTATGTTCATGTGAAGGTTCTGAGGGAACTGAGAGGGCATTACCAGGATTTATAAATTAGGCATGGTAGGAACTAAATTTTTAACAGTCTGGGTCTTAGACCTAGAAATGGACGTTATCCCCTTAGCAAACCAGCGCTGCATTATGCCGCAAAGACTGCAGAAACATTCATCCCCTTTGACCCTGTTCTCCTCCCTTCTGGGAGTTTATCCTAAGAAAATAAAGCAACCAAAGCAAAAAGCTGTTGACCAGTAGATACCGCAGGCTTATCTGCTGCCATGAAAAAATGAGAAACAACTAACAATAGGGGCTGGATTCAGTGAAACAGCATGCATCAATTTAACAAATAGGCATTCATTAATATAATAGTGAAGACTGTGAAAAAATTTGGGGAAATGTTTGCTGTAGCAAATGAGGAAGCAAAATGCCAACAGTGTGTACACTAGGGTTCCAGTCGTGGGTGAACATGGGTCTGTTCCAAACAGGACTGTAATAAGCTCTGATATGCCCCTTTCAGTGCCTTGGTGACATACACATGGTTCATTTCTCATCTCCTTGGGGTCTTTACTCAAATGTCCCCCTCTCAGGGATACTCCCCTGAACACCCACCACCACCTCCCTCCTCAGCTTATATCTGGCCATTAATTTTGTTTTCATCTCCTTGAACTTGCCTGCAAGCTCCTTGAGGGTAGAGGCTTTTCACTGCTTTATCTCCTGCACCCACAACAGTGCCGGCCACAAAATGGGCACTCAATAAATATTTGTGACTAAATAGACTGTATAGTCAGTATGCCTCAATAATGTCTAAAATTAGCATCCTCCCTCTCCAGCTGTCACCTTGGGAAACAGGTTTTCTGCTGCTGCCAGCTTTCTCCCAAGAATGCTGCCATGGCTTTCCAGAACATTCCACCCCTCCTCAGAGCCTGACTATGCTTGAAAGAGGCAAATCTTTGTCCTTTGAAGACAGATTTGATTTTTGGAAAACAGCCACAGTTAAGTTGTAGCCAGTGAATAAACTAGGTGATTAACCCAGATAATATAATCCTGGGTCCCAAATACAGGATAACTCGAAAGTAGCAAGACTAAACTGCCTCTGGGAGCAGTTTCCAAGAAATTCCAGACCAATTTGAGCAATAGCAGCATCCTTGGAAGAAAGTTGACAGCCTGGATAATTCCAGCTCCCTGAGCAATAGCTGTGAAGGGAAGAACATTAGTTTATAAAAATGTAATAAATGAACAACTACTGGAAGTGAATACTTTTAAGGAGACAGTGCTCACTCAGAGGCATCATTTCTGAGATGCTGAGGAGAAAAGACCAGTCATTTCTATACATTCTACCCGTGTTCATACGACATTAGGATGGAGCCCAGAGACTCCAGGCTTAGGGACAGGAGCTGGGCAGCTGCTCCAGGGCTGCCACCACAGGGACAGAGCTCAGAGTTTCGTCCGTAAGCATCAGTGGGCAGGCCTTCAGTGCCAGGGGCCATTGTCACATGTGGGCACATTGTCATAGTGCCACCTCACCTCTGAAAGCTGATCATCTTACATACCTCCCTAAGCAACAGGGGCTGGGGAGAAGAAGAGAGTAGGGGGATCTGGAACAAGCCCTGGGCCCCTTGCTGCATCCCCCTGAGCGCAGTTCCCAAAGAGGCCTCAGCAGGCTTCTGGGCTCTGCAGGGAGAGGAAATGTAACACATCGCTCCTGGGCAAGGCAGACAGAGTGGAGCTACTGCCCGCCAACACCCTTGCACCTAGCAGGGGCTGCAAACTCAAATCCTTACAGTGGTCAGACAGTGATGTAAATAAGTCCGGTGGGTGGGGATGAGACAATGGGGAGTTGTGGGGGCCCGTGGCAAACCGGGACGAAAAAGCCCCATGCAGAGGGGACAGCTGCTACTCACCACGGTGGATTAGTGTGCAGGCTGGAATGCAAACTCAGCATGGCCTGATCTTCCTATTTTTTCAAGAGAAGCTGGATTGAAATTTTTCTGTATAACCTTCAAATTTTTTAATATTGTCAAATATTTAAAAGCAACAACAGGCCAGGTACAGTGGCTCACACCTATAATTCCAGCACTTTGGGAGGCTGAGGCAGGAGGATCACTTGAGTCCAGGAGTTTGAAACCAGCCTGGGCAACATAGTGAGACTCCATCTCTACAAAAAATAGAAAATTTAGCCAGGCGTGGTGGTGTGTGCCTGTAGTCCCAGCTACTCTGGAGGCTGAGGCAGGAGGATTGCTTGAATCAAGGAGTTTGAGGTTACAGTGAGCTATGATGACACCACTACACTCTAGCTGGGATGACAAAACGAGACCCTGTCTCTTAAAAAAAAAGTGTTCTAGGGCCAGATTCAGCTGGAAGCCAGTGTGACCTCTAGAGGGGAGTCTGGAGGAAGTGTCTGCTGCTGTCAGGGGTGTGGGAGACAAAGTGAAGGTGGCTCCCCCAGGCTTATAAGAGGGATCAGTTCTGAACTCCATGGCTTCCAGCCAACCCTGAGGAAGAAAGCCCTGATTTGGTCTAGATCCTGCAGATGTCCCCATCAAAGAATGCCAGAAGTGTTCTGATGGCCCCCAGGCCCAAATTCTCTCCCCAGCAGAGGTTATGGGAGGCAGATAAGATAAGGCAAGCAGTTAGGCCCTAAACCCTACTGGTTCTCATTCCCCCCCCCCCACCCCCAGCTGGTGGGTCCATAATCCAAGAATGTACATGACCTTCTAAACCCAGGCATTCGAGTGTGTATCAGCTGGGCCAGCAGCGTCCTTAGTGTTATTACTCACAGGGTGTCAGTATGTTTAAGCATATTTTCCTATGCATATAAAGTGTTTTCTTAATAATATAATATTTTGAAACGTGCCTGTTTTATTTAACAGTAGGCTGTGAGCATTTTTCCATGTTACCAGATATTCTTTCACAAAGTCATTTTTAATAGCTTCAGGGTTTTTCATCCTATGGATGAAATCAGAAGTTATTTAGCCTAGCCAGTATTGTATTGTTGGATAACTAGGAATTTCCAATGTTTCCAGTTAATCAACCACTCTGAGATGAATATCTTTTAACACATCTATAATTATTTTTGTAGGATAAATTCCTAGAAGTGCATTACTAGGTGAAAGGTGTGCACATTTTTAAGGGCTTGGATGCATGATACCACACTGCTCTCTGGAAAAGTTGGGCTAATTTATGCTCTCACCAGTAGGGTGTGAGAAGATTTAATCCCACAGCTATTGCCAACACTGGGCATTGTCATTAAAAAAATATATGCGTATGTATGAGGGTGTGTATACAAATATGGTAAGCAAACAGTGGTGGTTGATATGTAGCTCTTTAATCATTAGTGAGATTAAACACATTTTTGCATTTGTATAATTTAAACTTGCCTTCCCTGTCATTTTGAGATTGGTTCGTGAGCCCACCTTCAGGCGCTGGTCTCTCCCCGGGGTCTCCTATTTCTGGCCTGAGCTCTCTCCCCCAGGGTTCTCCATGTCTTGGGCTTGGCCTCCAGGGGGGGGTCCCTGGGGCTCCCTGAGCTGCTTGGAAGGATGCCTGGGGTCCAGGCCCAGCCCCAGAGGCCGCTCCCCCTGCTGGCCAGGCCTGCCCTGCGCCCTTCCCACGGAGATCTTGGTGCTCCCAGGAGCTGCTGGGTGCTGCTTGCAGGCAGAGGGTGTGGGTAAGCCCGGGAGGGCAGAGGACAAGCCTGACCGCTGCCTCCTCTCCCAGGATCCCTGTGAAGGAAGTGCTCCCCGGCATCATTAAGCAGGGGGTTAATTGCTTAGAATCCCAGGGCCAGAACACAGCTGGTGACTTCCTGCTCGGAATGGGGGTCTGCAGAGGGTCTGCCAAGAACCCCCAGCCGGCCCAGGTAAGCTGCTGAGGGGTTTGGGTCAGGACCGGGAGAGGGAGAGAGCCGGGGCACTGTGGGGGAGGACTTCCCTCTGCTACTCTTGTCCTCTGTCTACACCTGCCACAAACCCACTTTCCCAGGGCCCCTTGCTCTCTGCTCCTGCCATACTCTTATCCCCTTTCCAGCCTGTTGCACAGGAACCTTCTGTGCGCCACCTGCTTTCTCCTTGCAGAGGGAGAGATGCTGCCCAGACAGCACCCAGTTCTCTCCTGAGATACAGCTGTGGTCAGCTTGTATGACGGGCAGCAGGGCAGCCGGGACTCCTGTGTGCACATGGGTGCAACATATGAGTGCTGCACCCACACCCAAACTAGAGCAGTCATGGAGACTCCAGCATGGACCAGCTCCCCGGCTGCCCGGGGCCATGTCCTGTTGTTCTCCCCCTCCCCCAGCGTCCCCTGCTACATCCTGGATTGCCTTCTGGCCAGCTCCAGCTAAGCCTCCCACCCCAATATTTTATGAAAAATGTCAAACATATAGAAAAATTAAAAGAGTTGCATAGTGAATACCCATACCTCTACCTTAGCTGCTACAATTATTTGTAGAAAATTCTACAAACATATACAGTACATTTGCTTTATCACGCATCTACCTGTCTGTCCCATTCATCACTGTCCTTTTTGACCTGGTCTTTCTGGTCCCTGTCCTGCAGGCATGGCTCTTCAGTGACCATCTCATCCAGCAGCAGGGGAAGTGCCTGGCTGCCACCTCCACCTTAATGTCTTCCCCTGGGTCCTCAGTCATACTACAGATGTGCAACCCGAGAGAAGGCAAGCAGGTAAGTAAGCCTCCTTGCCCCTGAGCACAGGTGGCCTGTAGCCCGGGGAACATGCAGTGGGGGTGACCAACCCTGGCAGGAGAACCCCAGGTTGAGACACATAGACTCAAGTGAGCCCTCCAGAGTGAGGCTCTGTGGGGGCCAAGTCAACATGTAGGTGAAGCCTATTGTTTTATTCAGGAGGAAATACTTCTTCAGGTAAGTGTTTGTTTAATGTCCAGCCAGGCTGTGAGCTCCATGAAGGCAGGAACTATTTTTCTTGTTAGTGCTGTGTGCCTAGCCCCTGACAACCACCACGGCAGAAGCACTGACCTGGGAGCTCCTTCGTGACTCTGTGATGGAGGAACTTGGGTCCCCTCCACTGCCCCACCCTTCATCCCTGCAAAGTTGGCGGCTGATTCCCACTAGAGAGCGTAGGTAACCGGCCTCACAGGTCAGAAGCTTAGGGCTGCAGGAAGAAGAAAGCTTGTTTGCAGAAGTAAAAGATTCACCTAGGCCAGGACTCACAGACTCAAGGCCCTGCAGGAAGCTGGCGGGGAAACCCCTGTAGGAGAACAGTCGGACTGGGTAGGAACCACGTCGAACTGGAGAGCAAGAGCCCCCTCTCGAGCAGAGAGCAAATCCTCAGCCCCAGCCAGCTGAGGCCACATAAGGAACTGGGCCCGCATCTAAATAGAAGCTGGAAATGCACATTTGTATGTGGCAACTAAGCCAAATTTTATTTATTTATTTTTATTTTTTAGAGACAGGGTCTTGCTCTGTTACTCAGGCTACAGTGCAGGGCAGATCATAGCTCACTGCAACCTCAAACTCCTGGGCTCAAGTGACCCTCCTGCCTCCCAAGTAGCTGCGACTACAGGCGCATGACAGCTAATTATTTTTTAAAATTTTTTAGAGACAGGGTCTTGCTATGTTGCCCAGGCTGGTCTTGAACTTCTGGCCTCAAGCAATCCTCCACCTTAGTTCCCCGAAGTGTTGGGATCACCAGGTGTGAGCTACCATGCCTGGCCTCACATTTTAAATAAACACGGTGGGCCTCTGCTTTGCCTCCTCGGATCTAGACAGTAACATCCCGCCAAATGCAGAAGCAGGAGTCCCGTGGAGAGGGCAGGGCTTAAAGCTTATGGGGGTGGGGGCAGCCTCTTATATAAGGGACACACAGCCTGGTTGAAGTGAGAGGATGTGTCCTAGGCATATACAGGGCTGGGTGCATACATGTGAAATAAAGTGCATCATTTTTAGTCATTATTTTCTCATCTCCCTCCTTCCTCCTAGAAATGGAGGAGAAAAGGATCTTTCATCCAGCATTCAGTCAGCGGCCTCTGCCTGGAGACGAAGCCTGCCCAGCTGGTGACCAGCAAGTGTCAGGCTGACGCCCAGGCCCAGCAGTGGCAGCTGCTGCCGCACACATGACGGTAGCCCTGGGGCCTCTTGTACCATTTGCATGAGACTTTGGGACCGGAAGTGGGTGAGGGTGGGGGAGAGCAAAGCAGGCCGTTTCCATCTCCTCACATCTCTGCCGGCATCATCAGCAAACACCCCCCACGACACACGTTACTCCACAGCTTGTTCCAGGAGGGCGCGGGGGACACGCCCGATGCCCTCTGTGCCATCCCAGGCTTGCACCGGGAGAGGAGATGGTCAGGGTGCCGGGCTGTTGCTGGGCAGAGACTGGCGGGTGCCCTTGGCCCTTTGTCCTCTCCCTTGGCGCTTCCTGGTGCCCAGACCTCCCCTTGTTGCCTGGGGAGGGCCCGGACAGAAGCCCACACAGGGGCCCAGTTGGGCCTGCCTGTGGGGACAGGCATGAGAGGAGAAAGTGGGCAATGTGGATGGAGAGGCCGAAGGCTGGGAGCAGAAGGAAGGAGAGGAGAAGGGCAGGTAAAGACCAGGTAGGAGCTGAGAAGCTCAGTGATCTGCCAGAGATGCCACACCCAGGGAATGCTGGGTGGGGCGTGGGAGGGATGGGATTCCCGGGGGCAAAGGATGGGGACTTTCCAAACGAACCTGTATGGAAGAGGGCAAAGCACCCAAAGAACAGATCTCTTCACCAGGATGTAGTTCCTGCCATGCTTCACCAACCCCAGGGCCTGGGCCCGACACTGGACCTCCCATCCTGACTTGTGGGTGCCCACATTCTCAGCAAGAGCCCACAGAGGGATCTTTAGTGGAAGATTTGGGGCACAGTTTATTAAACAGACTCTGTATCTGTCTGGCCCTGTGGCTGGCTGAGACGTCTCTCTTGGGCCTTAAAGACGAGCTGGTGCCCTGTCCCCCTCCCCCACATCCGGGTGCACTGGGAGGACTGGCAGCCCCATCCTCCTTCATGGTTTTCAACTCTTGCTTTCTCAAAGATCTCTGCCTCTGTCAATCCAGCATCATGGGTCAGGGTGGCCGGGAACAATGGGACCTCATTTCTGGAGCATAAACTTCCCCCTAAGTCATTAGGGGCTCAGCCATCCAGGCTAAACCTCATCCTTATTCCCCTCCCCACGACAGGAGGGGTTTCCTCGAAGGGTCAGCTACTGCACGGGGCTGGGAGGCTGGCTGGTGGCTCCTGTTTGTGTAGAGAACCCCCAGTTCCTTCTCACAGCCACTGGGAACTACCACATCTACTCCATGGCCGCGTCTTGGGACAACCTCTGCTATTCCCATGCCCTTCTCCCCCATCTCGCTGGCTAAGGCAGTGTGATTTTGGGCAAATGACTGTTGTTACCAGGATCCCTGGGGGTCTTCGCCTTGAAGCAAACCAGCCTGGGGTGGACACATTTACCCTAGAAGCCCCTAGTCTTTCATAGACCAGTGATCCACATACCCATAGGGAGTTTATGCATTCCAGAGGGTGTGGGAATTTCCAGAAATTGTCCCCAAAATATTGCATGTGTGTGCATATATGCACTTCTCTGGGGAGAGGGTTCATGGATTTCCCCAGCTTCTTAAAGAGGCTCCTGATCCCCAAAGGGTCTAAACCTCAGTTCTAGATTGAGCCACTATCCACCTGACCTGCCATCCCTCAGTCTCCCTCCCTGGTGTGCCCAAACCACCATGGCCTGCTCCTTTGATGTGACCCAAGGGTCGGGAGCCAAATGTCTGTGGTCTGCAGCACCTGCTCTGGAGGATTCTCCAGCAGTTTCCTCTCACCTCCTGACTCCACCAGCGTCCTCTGAGCAGCGCTTCTGTGCCTAGGCGTGCATCCCTTGGACTCACTGGTGCGGATGGGGCCCTTTGCCCCGTGGCCACACTGCTCCAGTCCTCTGTTGTGATGTTTCGTCTGTGCCATCTGCGGGCCTCAGATCCCTGTTCACCTGGGAGGCCTGCTGCAGCTTAGGACAGAACTGGGCCAAGGGCAAAGGCGTCTCCCCAGAAGATGAGCCAGAAGGCCTGGGCCATGCTCAGGCGTGGACCTGCTGAGATGGGGAGCATGGGCTGCTCTTGTTGAATGTACGAGGACTGCTGCTCAGAGGACCTTTGGGAGAGGGTCTCTTCCTCATTTCCTGTGGTCACACTATGCCAGGCCCTGCACTGGTCAGCCGTCCTTTGTGGCAACTCAGCCCTATTCTGTTTTTGCTTTTCTTCTTCTTGACCAAAGCATGTGCCACTAGCTGTACTTGAGGACCCTGTCTTTATGAAACACACACCTGGAATAAAACCACTTCTTACATGTTCACGTGCACCAGCGCCTTCCTTCCCGACTCCAGGCCACGCCCTTCAGCGCCACCCTCCTGCCTCGCAGGGAGGGTCAAGGGCTCCGTCCTGTAAGAGTGAATCAGCACGCTCCCGTCTAGCCCTCTCCTGCACCTGACAGCTTGCTCCTCAGCCTCCATGGGCTGCCCTGGGAGCTGGCTGCCCTGGGGGAGCCGGCAGGTGGCCCTGCTGCTGGGCCAGGCCTGGGACCAGAACCCAGGAACCAGCTCAGGCCAGGCTGAGCCCACGCTCCTGTTGCTTCATCACAGGGCCCTACTTGGGGCTTGGAAATGGAAATCAAAGGGCTTCCCTGAATGGCTATGGCCTGCCACCACGCCTGCCTTTGGCCAGCCCTCTCTCAGTCCCCAGGAGCCAGCCCTGTGCCCTTGGAGCTGCCCTTCCCCTCCTCTACCACACAGGCGGCAGTGGGGAAAACTCAGGCAGGACACCGCCTGGGTGAAAACAGCAAAATAATTCCAAAAAGAGTCTTACCAGACTAGCCTTGCTTGATTGGGTAGCAGATGCTCTGTCTAATGTTTCCATGGAAACCAATGGAAAAACCCCATCATTTCTGTGATCAGAAACCCAGGTAAAAATAAATGCTACTTCACGCTTCATGAACTGCCGTCGGCAGGCCGGTGCCCTGCTAACTTCTCTTGGACGCAGCCATTTCCACCCTCACCCCAACCTCGTTCAGCCTGCCGATCTGGGATTCCCCAGAACTTCTGACCCCCAGGCCTGAGGGGCCAGAGCCAAGCCCTAGCTGGCTGCAGAGCACACAGTTTGGCCACAGCACCCGGCTTGATCTGGGCTCAGGAGGGAAGTCACTACAGAAGACCCCGGTTGGAGTTTCCATGCCCCCATCTGTTCCCCCGTCCTCCCAGGGAGCACAGCCCCCTGCCCACCACCTCCTCTGGCCCCTCCTGGCCAAGCTGGGCCCCCTTTCACTTTCCATCTATTTTCACTCCCAGCCTGAAGAGCTCTGGTGCTGGTGTCTCCTGAGTCTGGCTCTCTTGCTTGCTCTCTTCCAAACCCACCTCCCCCCAGGCCCATTTTCTCTCCCACCCCCTTTTTTTCCCCGGAAACTGGGGTTGTCAGCCTTTGGTCAGCCCCTGGAGGACTCAGCAAAGGCCCTCGGGCAGGCCACTGACAGCAGGCCTCACCTAACCAGCAGGAGAGTGCCCAGAGCGCAGGGGTGGGGCGCAGGACGGGTCTGCATTGGGCCAGCCTCCCGCTTCTCCAGCAGGGAGCAGTTCTCGATCCCTGGGCCTCTGCGACTTGGCTCTCCCCCCTGGCCCCTCAGGAGGGCTCTCCCCACTCGCAGTTGGGAAAAATAACCTGGACATCATTGTCCTCCAAGGGCTCCGGCACCCGAGGCCTGTGGGGAATGTTTCCAGCACCGGATGGGGCGTGGTCCTCCCACCAGGGAATGGGAAAGGAAACCTGGAAAGGAGAGGCCTGAGTTCATAATGTCCACAATTCCATTCCCAACAATGTTCTCAATGTGTTTGGTATTTGTGTGTCCCCTGTGATGGTCTGAGTCAGTTTTCCTCCAGAAGGGAGGGGGACGAGGCAGCTTCTGTCATGGGAAGAAGAGATCTTTACTGCCAGGCACTTGGGAAACGCCTGGAAGTGGAGCAGGGGAGAGGCTCGCTCTCTCCTGCCTAGTAGCCGTGCTGAGTGGCCGAGCTGCACTGAGGCTCTAGAGCCATCTGAGGACAGCCCTCTCCTGTTGCATTCAACCCCACGAGGCACGGGGAAGGGTGCACTAGGGGAATGGACTCTAAAGACCCATCTCCACTCCACCATTTGCTGGCTGTGTGATTGTGAATGATCGTGAATGAGTTATTTCATCATTTCCTTGGTCTCTTCCTGCACCAGTGGGCCACAGGTCCCGCAGCCCTGTTGGGGAGCTGCAGAGCCCCGGGTTCTTGGCCTAGGGATGACTCTGCTGTCCTGAGCCTTGGTCTCTGTGGGGGCGGAAGAGTGGGGGCTTGTTAAAATTGAATCAGGCTGCAGCAGGTGGTGGGGCCACAGGTGGAACAGCTGAGGGGCACTGGGGACTGTCTCCTGGCTGTGTTGAGGCCTTGGTCCTGCAGCCACCAGGTGGGGGCTTGGGACTGACCTCTTTCATTCTGATGGATGCTTCGAAGGTGAGCAGGCTCTGGAAGCAGTTAGAGCCCCTGGGGGCTCCTCAGCCTCCATGGGGGCGGCCCTCATAGACCACGCAGGCTCTGGCACCTGTGCATCATAATCATGCTCACCATCAAGCCCTCAGTGGCATGCTGGACACTCACCCACGCAGGACATGGAATGATCTTGGAGGAGTCCCATGAACCACCGATGGTCAAGGCTGTCCAGCACCTGACACCAGCCAGCCAGGCCAACCTCAGCTCCCACCCTCTCTTCCCACCGTTGCCATCCAGCCAGAATGGCCTGGGTCCTGTTTTTTAAAGTTGCTTTCTGCTTTCTCTTGTTTGTGCTTTTGCTGTTCCTTCTGCCCCCACCTTGTTATCTCCGTGGGTTGAATGCTACCCGATTTCCCAGCCAAATGCTGCTTCCACAAGGGAACCCCTCGCGATCTCCCACCCGTCTGAGGAGAATCTCTCCAGCTTGCTTCCTCGGCGTTCTGAGTGTTCCTCCCCAGCCTCAGCCATCACCCTCCTCCGAGAGCTGTGACGTGCACCTGTCTCCTCTAGTCTTGTCTTTTCTGTTAGACTGTGGCACCTCACTAACAGGAACTGTGCCTACTCCAGCTTCACACCTCCCACAACCCAGCACAGAGCCTGCTTCTCAGACTCACGGCAAATGTTTGCTTGCTGAATGAAGGAGTTAAAGCATCCTAGCTGGGTTTGTCTTCGTTTTTGTTTGTGTCAAATGATAAAGCATTTTTGCATGTAGGAATTAGTGCATTGCATACAAAAAGCACTGTGTGTATATTTGTTCATTTTCCCTCTCACTTCTTGAAAGCTTGGTATCTTTACAATTCCACCTTCATGCTTATTCGCTGGTTTCTAAATTCTCAACAACAATGTGTTGGCAATGCTGAGGGCTGACGCAGATTGAGCACGTTCTGGATACCCTGAATCTTGATAAGGCTACCATACACACCCTGATGGGGTCAGTGCTGGTATGCGCACTTTATGAATGAGGAGTGGAGGCTCAGTCAGGAGAAACTTGCCCAAAGATAAATAGCTAGGTTTAAACTCAGTCCCCCAGGAATATGTGTCAGTGGCTCCCAAATTGTGGTCCCACAGGCCAGTGTAGCAAACTCTTGGGGCCCACCCGGACCTACTGAATCAAAACCTCTGGGAGTGGGGCCAGCCATGGGGATTCTGATGCTTGCTCAAATTTGAGAGCCACCATTTTGGTGACCGAGATGGGTTCTGATCCCCCGACTGTGGGCCACGGGTCACAACCTGGTGCAGAAGGCTCAGAGAGCTGTGGGCTGCGGGCCTTGCCTCTGCTTAGCAGGCTGCCTGCCACAGAGCTCTGGGCAGTGACAGATCCCTCCGGGTGGAGGTGGGTGTGCACCAGGCTGGGCTGAGGGTTGCCGCTGAGCCAGCTGCCACATGCCAACCTTGCTTTGCATGATTTATGAGTTTCTTTCCCAACACCAGCCACAAAGGGCTGACTTCATTCTAGAGAGCGTCAACCCCGGAAGGTCCATTAATCAAGGAATCAGTGCTGCACCGCCCAGCCTGCAGGATGGGCAAACACTTTACCATGAGTTACATGGTAGGGTCCTTTCTATGGGTCCTGCATCCGATGACATTCACAGCCAGTCCTATCACTCTGACCAAACACTGACATCTAAACTCCTTTAAGCCTCACAATAACTCTATCAGGTAGGTATTTTCAATATCACCCCACTTACAAACTAGGAAATTAAAGTTCAGAGAAGTTAAACACACTTGCCCAAGATTATCCAACTAGCAGGATGTAGAACCAGCATTTAAAACATGAAGTCTGACCCAGGGTTGACGCTCTTTACTGCCCTTTACTGCCTTTTGCATATTCTTTTGTATATTTGTACCAACTCCGAAACTTTTGCATTGTTATCCACAAGCTGCACTTGAGGACACAGAGGCCCCATGCAAAGCCCAACACTTGTCCCCCACATCCCACATCCTTGCATGGCTGATTCTTAGAACACTGAGAGGTAGGGAAGGCCAGGGTTGGTTCTACCATCATCATTTCATAGATACAGAAACAGACAGAGAGGTTGCAACTCCTAACGTCACAGATCAGGAAATTGGGAGCACAGGATGCGGTGGATCCGAGAACATGATGTTCCATGTCACAGCGACAGAGTTCATTGCTGATGGTCTGTCATGTGTCAGGCATCTCCTCTGGGGCTTGGGAGGGTGAGACCTCCAAATGATCCAGCCCCGAGGGCCGGGGCTGCTGAGTGAGCTGCATGGGCTTGCTTTCTCCTTGCACCCTGGCCGGGGCTGTTTTTCCCAAATGTCCTCCTGGCATTGAGGCTCTCTGTTCTGCATTATTTCTCCTCAGACATTAGTTTTGCACTTGTTCAGATCTGTGTGTGCCTACCTTATGGCCTTGTCCACCTGAGGTGGGGACTTGAGGGTGCTTCATGGAGCCCCTGTGGGTTCACCCACAGTTTTCCCCAGGCACCAGGATCTCTGCATGTTGATCAAGCAGTCAGGCTTATTTTAAATTTATTATAACCAAATGTGTGCATCCCCGTTATTTCTTGATTGCTTTACCATGTGACAGCAGGGTTGGAGAGGAGAGAATTCCAGCCTTGCAGTAAGACAACAATCGTTCCAGCTCTGGCTCAGCCACTTTGAGCCAGGAGACCTTCAGCCGGCCACTTAGGTGTCCTGAGCCTCGGTGTTCTCAGCTGAACAATGCTGTGATGAGGGGGCAGATCAAACGAGAAAAGGTCCGTGGTAAGGCCCTGTTAGGAAATGGGCTGTCCCTGCAACCCAGCCTCCCGCATGCCCCCAAGCATGGAAAAATTGTCTTCCATGAAACTGATCCCTGGTGCCAAAAAAGTTGGGGATCCCTGCTGTTAGGGATGGATCAGAGAGATGGACAAATGGACACAATTCATGGGCAAGAATGCCCACCCCCATCTCTAGCCACTGGGTGAGGGGGCCCTCCCAGAGGTTCCCTGAATGCCTGGTCTTCCCCTATTACCTTGAGCCAGGGTCATGTTGGAATTGCCCGTACTTTTCTGTACTCCCATTGAGTTGCAAACTGCATGAAGACAAAAACTTGTCTACATCACTTAGTATAGTGCCTAGCACATGGTAGGTGCTCAATAAATGTTTGTTGAATGAATGAGTGAGCAGCAATGAGCACAATAAAACTGCTGTTCTCCCTCAGTTGTGAGAGTCTCTGGGGGTTGGGGTGCATGTTAGTTTGTTCTCAGCTTTCTCTTCTAATTCAGCTCTTGACTTGGTTTTCGTGAAATCAGGTGAGGTTTGACCCAGCGAAAATTCTTTTTCATCAGGTGCAGCAGACCCAGCATTTGCAAGTTAATGCCAAATCAGTGCCTGATTAAACAGACAATGAATGTTGAGAACAAAGATTATACAGCAGAGATGATGCAGCAAATACAGATGAGAATGCACCTACCTTGTTAGAGAACTGCCTCACATACTAATGACTTCGTTAAAAGGCTAAGGCGGTGGAAACTGCAGCTTTGGAATTATTTAAGGTTTTCATTTAAACTGGCAGCAAAGAGAAACTGATGAAGGCTTCTCTGTGGTCTAATAGTAGTCTTCTTCAAGCTTTGCCCAGGGCCATGTCTCAGCTCAGGATATAGGAGTCTTTAGTTTATTTGCATACAAATTGCAAACATCTACAAAGTCTTGGCTCAAGCAATTTTTAAGTAAAATGTTATTGCTTCCCTGAAGACTATAATTCCTTGGTTTTTCTCTTCAATATTCTTCTCACTTAGCAGACACTCCTGCACACCCCTGGAAAATCTGGGTCAATATGAGTGTCTGTTAAAATTATTAACAATAGTGTGCAGGGTCTATTGACTTGTTCCTAAGCTATTTTCAAATAGAAATGTGGTAGGTGCTTTATGGAGTTAAAGTCAGAGGAGGACCAGCTATATAATTTTCAGGGCTTAGTGCAAAATGAAAATATGGGTCACTTAATTCATAAATTATTAAGAATTTCAAAACAATGACAGCAGAGCATTAAGCCAAGTGTAGGGCCCTTTTAAGTACGGGGCCCTGTATGACTGCACAGCTTGTGTGCCAATGAAGCTGGTCCCAAGTTGGAGTTCTGGGTGGAACTCACATCTGGTGTGTCCTGGTGCCTGGCATTGGGTCTGGCACCTGATAGACATTAAAAGCTATTGGCTAACTGAAACAGTACAATAAATATTTATCGTCTATACACCAAGCAGTGTTCTAGGTGTAAGAGACACAGCAGTAAATAATATATACAGGGCCCCTGACCCCATGGCACATATGTTCTAGAGGGACAGAAAAACAAGTATACCAAAAGATGTACAAGATTATTCCAAGATAATAGTACTAAACTAATACTTTATTTTATGCAGAAAATAAAGTGAGACAATGCGTTTGAGTTGCTAGAAAGATGGTGTAGAGGGGTGAGGGCTAACCTTAGATGGGGCAAGAGTTGGCATTTGATGCCTGAGTGATAGGGGCCAACCAGAGGATTATCTGGGGAAGAGCGTTCTGGGCAGAGGGAGTAGTGCGTGCAAGGCCTCGCAGAGGGATGAATGAAAGGCCAGAAGGAGTGAGTGGCACAGGTGGGAGCGTGCACACCCACTGGGGTGTCCGGTGTGGTCAGCTCAAGTCCCCACCCCTGCCACGATGGCCCCTGCCTACCTGTCCCACCTCATTCTGCTACTCTCCCTCTCATCCATGTGCCAGTCTTTGAATTCTTCAAAGGCACCAACCTCTCCCCCATGTAGATCCTCTGCCTGCAGCACGCTTCCCTGACTCTGCCTGCCTGGTTCCTTCTTGTCTTTCAGGTCTCAGCTTAAATGTCAAGCCCTGCAGGGGCCTCTGCCCATCCAAGCTCAAGTAGTTCAAAATATTATTTTATCTCAGGATGGACGCAGTGGCTCACACCTGTAATCCTAGCACTTTGGGAGGCTGAGGCAGGAGGATTGCTTGAGGTCAGGAGTTTGAGGTTGCAGCGAGTTATCTATGATGACAATACTGCACTCTAGGCTGGGTGAGAGCAAGACCCTGTCTCAAAAATATATATATTATGCTATCTCATAAAACCCTGATGATTTCCTTCATAATGGTGACCAAATTACATTTTAGTTTTTACTAAAACTCTCTGAGGGTATCATGAATCAAGGGTCATGTCTACTTCATTCATTTGTGAACCTTGCTTAATAAAAATGAAAGTTGACTTCCCTCCTTGCCCCATACTCCTTTATAGTGTAACCAGTAGTAACAGGCAGGCACAGGTGAAAGTAATTCCTTGATAACATAGATCAATTAACTAGCTAATTGATTAATTAATTACAAACATGTTAAGAACCTATTATTTAGAAGGCACCAGGGATTCCAAAATGAAAGACTTGGTTCACCCTTCAAAGAGCAGGGATTATTGAGGGAAGTAGAGAATCACACCCCAACAATTCCAGTGTGACAAGAGCCCATAAAAGGAAGAATGTGTGAAAGGCATGGAGAGATTGTGTGGTGTACTTGTGGAACTGCAAGAAGCATGGTTGGGCAGGGAGCAGGGAGAAGATTGGTGGGAGCTGAGTTTTGACAGGTAGGCATGTGCTAATCATGAAGGGCCTTGGGTGTCAAGCTAAGACATTTGGATTTTATTTTAAGAGTGTGTAGTGGACTGAATGTTTGTGTTCCCCCAAAACTCATATTTTGAAACCTACTCTTCATTGTGATGATATTAAGAGGTGGGGCCTTGGGAGGTGATTGGGTCATGCAGGTGGAGCCCTCGTGAATGGGATTAGTGCCCTTATAAAAGAGACCCCAGAGAACTCTCTCAGTCTCTTTCTTCCAAGTGAGGATACAACAAGAAGGTGGCTGTTTGCAACCCAGAAGAGCGCCCTCACCAGAACCTGACCATGCTGGCACCTGATCTCAGACTTCGAGCCTGCCGATGTGTTAGAAATAAATCTATAGACGACCCAGTCTACAGTAATTTGTTTTTTTTAAGACAGAGTCTTGCTCTGTCACTCTGGGTAGAGTGCCATGGCATCATCATGGCTCACTGCAACCTCAAATTCCTGGATTCAAGCAATCCTCCTGCCTCAGCCTCC